>OZ024865.1:15160832-15218332 GCA_964017155.1 Oasisia sp. SBJ-2009
GTATAACCCGATTCACGTGACTTGGACGGTGATTACGATTTCTCTGAACACGGCTGGCATTCATAATCTAATCTCGTGGTCGGGTCGGTTTGTCGGTGAAGGGGGGTGGGGGAGCCGCATAAATGATCTACACTAATTAGGTTGTACCATATCCTGTAATAATCACCCCCGTGGGGGTAAAGGGGTGGTCTCCATAGTCCGCCGACCCATATACCACACACACAGCGCGCATGTTGTTGAGATACACCCCGGGGCCGCTACCCCTCAGTGCACCTTTTTGTCGTGTGTTTGTGCGACCTGACGTCAAACAGTGTCTCCGTGTTTTTCAGTAAGGGGGTCATTGTCACCCTGTGAGCATTCAGGGGTTTATCTGGTGCGTTCTCATGGCGTCAGACCTCCCTTGCTGCGAGGGAAACTTCGGTAACAAATATTTTTTACCACTAGCACTTTTACTACGTCGCTTAACGCAGCTGAGTAGCGTGATATTAATATTTACCAAATGTTAGGAAATACATCATCAATACGCAAACACCGCAACGTGCTCGCATAGACACGCCTTGTTTGCTCAAAGTGACGAAATTCGAAGAGAACGTTGAGTTTACCTCCACGGATAGGCCCTGGCAGTGTAGGTAGAATTGTGGAATGATAGTCAGCTATGCCATTGGCATGGGGGTAGATATAAGCATTGTGTCAGCGTATAATTTCATGTTGTCATGTCCGTGATGCGCGTATCATATTGCGTACCGAATAACTGATTCATCACATACAAAATTTGCAATCTTTATATATATATATATATATATATATATATATATATATATATATATATATATATATATATGTATATATATATATATATATATATATATATATATATATATATATATATATATATATATATATATATGGGTCATTTTGGACAATATATATTTTGTTCATTCGTGTAATCGTAAAATAATATCCCTGAAAGTTTGGCTTCTGAAGTGAATGAGTAACATTCGCATCTGTATCCTTCTTCCTGCTCCTCCTTTTCCTACTCTTCTTCATCTTCTTCTTGTGTCCTCTGTTTGCGTTCCTTGTGAGTTCCATCCACCCTCCCCTCTCTTCTGTGAAGGTCCCCCGTTCGTGGCTGTTCAGACCAGTCCTCACATCTCTTTCCGATAAAACAGATGTTTTGATAGGTCATTTAAATCAATCTATATTAGTTTACAAAGATAACATGCAAGGAAATAGTTGTTTATTGAGAACACCGTCTAAGAGTTCATCAACGTTGAACACCAAATCTTAAGCCGTGAGTCGCGGCCCAAACTTGTTCGCCAAGGCATGTACTACGTTGCGTTGCTGGAGATGTCCAACGGGGCTTGGGCGCTTCTGAACCACTCCTTTTGGTTGTCGTAGACCGCAAAGTGACATCGGAACACGAGTCAGGGGAGAATGTGTCATGGGAACCCGTTTAAAGTGGACATCTCGTTGCAAACCGACACGGGATCATACCTCCCTATCTCCCTTTCCGCGCAGGAAGGAGACGACTTTGGGGACACGTAAACTGTGACGAGAAACACGCGCAACGACTTTAAAGGAACTGGACGCTTTCCGTAAACACCAGATATCTGATCGGCAGCGACGCGACACCTGACGTCACGTGACGTCACGTCGCGGCTCCGAAGCTCCTGACCTTCGCTGCGCTGAAGACAGTTGTGTAACCCCCCCCCCCCCTCTTCACCCCCGGGCGCTCACCCCGGGCTGTGGGTTATCGTCGGTGATCTGTACCGGGTCTCGCGCTACCCGGGTGACAGCGCAGAAAGTTTGAGTGTTCAAACCACCTGTGATTAAACCACCAGATCGTGTACTCGGAGGTATTGATGAGTTTACAGCATGTCCGTTTTGACACGAGAGGGGTGTGGCATGTTTTCAATGGGGCAAAATGGTGTCATTGGGGTAGGGGTGAAATACGGGGTCATAACATAATGTATAACAGCAATAATAACGGTGGCCTCGTGTGACCCAAAATTATGATACTGCCGCCGTATTAAATCTGTCATATTATCTATGCTAGGACAGCAGTACTATAAAGTATCGGGGTGAGATAGCATTCACGCGCACGATATGGCAGATTGCTGTGTCAGATGCTACGCTGAATGCGCTGGGTACACAATAATGCTGTCACCTTCTGTTACCATGACAACCAGGTCACATTATATTAGTCATGTCATCATTGCATAGATGGTCCACTTGGTCAATGGAATTGGTCGTGTCCTCACCGACGTCGATGACCGTGTTCTCATCGAAGACGTTAGCTCATGTGCTAACAGGAGGCACTGGTCATATCTACAAATTACACCAGTGGTCGTGACCTCATCGGATGCACCTAGATGGAAACTATTGGTCATGTCTTCACTGAAGGCATGCATTGGTCATATCATCAATGAAACATTGGTCATGTCCATTCAAGGGCACTGTCGTGTCTTCAGTGATTCCATTGATCACAATCCTAAATGAAGGGACTGGTTGTATGTTATTGTATTTTAGTTCAGTTTAGAATATATTTATTCGTAAACATGATCTGAGTTGAACACTAGTGGTACATTAATGATGTTAAGACATACCGCGCCTTTGTGTCACTATAACAACATGACTTAATGACGCTGGTGTCAATAAATGTGTCATGATACTAATGACGATAAACGTGCCACGATACTGATGCCAATACCTATGTTATGTTATTGAGCCAATAACTGTGTCATGATAACAGTCCCAATAACCAGACCAAGCTCAGACGTTCTCATTAGGATTAGATACCTGTCAATACAATAGGGTAATTAACTATGTCATCACCATGGTGTTATTACATCTATCATAACAATGGTGTCACTAACTGCTAAGACGCTTGTTCACCACGTGAGCAATGTCGTGAAATGGTTGCACCAAGTTTGCTGCGGTCCTGTAGTTACTAATCAGTAGCCAAGTGGAGGTGTCAATGCTCAATAGATTTAACAAGATTGCCACCCAGAGAATCAACTCTAGATGGCAGGTGGACAATCTAAGATAGGTATCCCCGCCCGTCTTAGGTATATGTCGATTTTATTTTTACATAGGCATGTAGAGGTGTCAATACTCAATAAGCGTGTTGTGAGAGGGGCTTCAAAAGGTTGTTGGTTGAACACGGAGACAGGAAGACGCGGACCACTGGAGGTAAAGTCACCGAGACCTGAGAGGAAAAGATGGAACTCAACAACGATATCATTGGTGTACGACTGAGGATTAGCCCTCGGCAATTTCCAGTCCATTGGCCCATTAATGGACGACTGTCACTTCTAATCACAGAACGCACGTGCCATGCCGGTCACCGTCTCCAAGACACTCGGGTCGTGGCGGGGGAAAGGCTGTAAGGAAGACGTACTGAAGTCAAGGCTTCAAACGACAACCCGGTCTTTGGTCGTTAGTGCACCTTCAATCGGTGCCGCCCCAACGGAAGCAACTACCTACCTGAGGGGTTCGTCCGCCATTCCTCGTGCGACGAAAGAGTTCCCAATATAAATGGCGCTATGCAGATTGTGACGACTTGTGTAAGCCCTAGTGTTGAGTGAGTAGAAATGATGTTATGCGCAGCATTGTATCAGAGCTGTCAAATTATGACAAATGTCAGTGTCGGTGTGTGTGTGTGTGTGTGTGTGTGTGTGTGTGTGTGTGTGTGCGTGCGTGCGTGTGTGTGTGTGTGTGCGTGCGTGCGTGCGTGCGTGCGTGCGTACGTTTGTTTGTTTGTATGTATGTATGTATGTATGTATGTATGTATATAATTATGTATGCATGTATTTAAGAACGCACGTTCGCACGCACATACGTACGTATATATGCATTTACGTACGTACGTACGACAGAAATATAGCTAGTCTAGCTACGTACATGTGGCTAGCATAGAGTTTAGACTTACTTTGAAGAAGAATAAGGAAATAAGGAGAAGAAGACCTTACCACTGACATTTGAAACCTACACGTTTCTAAGGCGTGAAACTGTGGAATTCTTTTCGCCGCGTCATCACATGTTTTGGTGTTCACGTGTTAATTAAATATCAAAACATGTTACAGTAAATACATTTCATCAATGCTAAAGCAACGTGGTGTTTATAATTGATAAGAATCACTATGACATTATATCGGCGTCTGACTTGATGACTGATCATAACTTAATTGACTTTATTCATACGAATCAGTATGTTGTACTTTTATCAGTACATTTCCGCCTTATCTACCATGTTATGTAGGCTTAGTATAAAAACATACGATCTTAATATATACACGAAGAAGTTCAAATATTTGAACTGTTCTTCAATTTAGCTCGCTATGCACCTGACACAAAACAAATAGTGATTATAATTGTATATGTGTACGACTACATGTTTAGAAATAAGTAGTTATTATCATTTATGAGATAACAGCTCAAGATAAAATGTGCACATAGTTGGTTGAGAATGCCTGTATATTTTCTCACTTTGTTTACTAAACTAATTTACATGATGTTATGTATTAATATGTTCCCACAGACACAATCAGCATTGCGTGGAATTTTTCAGTGGCGCTTGGCGTGTAGAACTTAAACAGCGGGAGATAAAATCTGTTTACAGACAGATGCTAAGAAAACGTCGTGAAATACCGATGACGTCGTTGATAGGTTTATCCCGACGTCAACTGCGTGCGTGAGCGGTGTGAAAGAACTGTATCAGTGCGAGCGTGGTCAACTGGAAAAGAACGTATTGACACATCTAAGGACTGTTTCACTAAGATAAAAAACCTCTTAAGGAAAATTCATCATTAATCAAAATGTTTACTTCACTTAAAGGAGCTTTTTCAAAACACAAACATCCATTGCCGTATTACATAGGAAACTATTTCCACGACACACCAGCAGCATTATTCCATTGACGCATCGTGGTTTTGACGGTTTTCTGCTCTCCAAATCACTGTCAAGGAGCAAAATCAATTTTAAAATGCAAAATCGGACTTATGAACTCTTAACGACGTTAGTAAAATGGGCCCCTGGATTGCTGACTGACTCCAGTATCAGACAGGTGAACATATCGTGGTACCGCTAACAATTTGAAAGAACTTACATTCAAAACAACAATCCAAAGGCAAAGCCAAGGCAAAGCCTCAGCTTTGCCAAAGGCAAAGGTGACACTCTCTTAGTCTAAGATTATATTGCACCTCGGTGACTCTCTGTCCGAATGTTTCACCCTCTGTTGCAAAAGCCGATTTGTCTACTTAAATATGTTGTCACATTGTATATCAGAGGTCCTAGGAGACAGAAAGACATAAGCACCTAGGAGGAGATGCCGCCATATTTTCCCCAACGTTAGCGTGTTATGTCATAATCGATCACCAGGTGGACACGACCAACAGTGCAACTTCGTGTGAACGTTGTCAGCAGGATCTTCATTACTGTCACCTGCGATTGCTGTCGAGACGATCTCTGACGCCAGTTTGTCAGAAGAACGTGCCCCTTGATGACCCTGTGACATCTGTAATGACGCGTAATGGTTTGCGACAACAGCTATGATGTTTTCCGGATATAATCTTTTATGGAGCCTCGCCAACAGATACGATCGCGTTGTCACTTTCATGGAACACTCGCTATCGTCCATCGGGTACTTACCCGTGTCTTACATAAGCCAAACACGAATGAAAGATATTTCAGACAAATTTAATTGCCCATGAAAAGGTTACATCCTGTGACACTTGCGATTTTTTTAAGTAGGCCTAAACATTGGAAGTGGCTGTAGACATACAATGTAGTAGCCGCGCCCTGAGGCAGGCTGGACATAAAGGCTTGTATCAGTGACCGTTACCACTTCTTAAAACTACAGCAATTGCAGGCCCCGTGATGTCACAGATGGGCGGTGTGCGAATCTCAAGCGAGAGTGACAGATACGGATCGCGTGACAAGGAACTTGACTTTGGCATGAGTTTGGTCAATCGTGAACTAGATAGCCCGCGTGCATAACCCGAGATGTTATCAGGATAATCTGCCGGGCCATCAACCAGCGAATACGGTTGATTTGACTAGATTGTAGAGGATTGACACGCTCGCGGCTTTCTGATGGTCGTGATTCGCGGCGTGAATAACGTTGTTGATTGCTTTGCAATTACACGCTAAATGCTGGTGCATTCATTGCGAGTGGTCAATGTGTTGAATGTACTTGGTGCTGAGCGTTAAGTGGACACCAGTTCACATCAGATATGACAGCTGTGCTAGTGAGAAAATGTGTCTTGTATTTGTCAACCTGCTTTTTGATTATTTGAATGGATTGATCGTGTCCTAGTTAAAGGTATTACTCAATGCTGAATTCGTCGTGTTTTTCACTGATTGTATTGTATTGATATTGTATCATGTTGTCATTGACGATATGGGTCTTGCCGTGTTCTCTGTGTATTTGCCATATGTATAGTACATTCATCGGTCATGTTCTCGTTGAAGGCAATGAATTATAACCGCAGTAAATACTACAGCTTTTGAGTATGACTGTACTTGTGGCAGTTATATCTTTTGGAAAACATGGAGATTCCAGTGAAGTATATGAGTCGAGTTATAAACCTTTTTGGTCATGTTTCTAACTTACAGCAATGAAGTCACAGCACTTGTCTTTTCTAAGAATTCTCGATCATATTCTTAGTATAGGTCCGTGGCCTAGTTGAAACAGATTTTGGCGTGAATGATTTTCATCATGACCAAACGAAGACTTTGATCATGTCCTGAATTAAGTCGTTTGATCATGACCAAGTGAAACTTTTGATCTTGTTAAGGCACTAGGTCATGACCCAAAGACGACTGTAACCCCTCCAACAACCGTGGCATTGTTATGTTGTTAAGAGGGGTAATTACAATGACTATTCATTTGTGACAGGCACTCATTCGTCTCAAATAGTGCGTGATGGTGAGACGCGCCGTGTTTCTCTAGGCGCCAGGGATGGGTCAAGTTCATTCGATCAATTACCGGTTCATAAGGTCAAATACAAGTTCTAGTCCACGTATATGTCAGTCGTAATAATCGACAAGAACAACAGCATTCAGGTATAAATTGTTAATTGTTGCACTGGTGTCTAAACATGGTGAATATCGGGGTTATTGTTCACCAAACTATACAATTTCACCCACCAAATTTATACAAACATCGTCAAGGCAGTACTGAAATCCCCCAGACTATAAAACAGTCCGTATTTAATAGAAGTTCCGTTCACTCTAGGTCCCCCTTCGTGGTACAGGGTCAGGGTATACATGTATGTCGTTTTACTGTACTGTTTGTGTCTTAGTGTCCCGAGGTCTCTAACTGTCTGTGTTGTGTTCGTGTTACAGACATTCTCCTGTTACCTGTTGTTAACTTATACCTTGTGTATATATGGTGTAAATATGATGTCATATTACTTCTTGTCTTAACCTTGTATATATAAACGTGTTAGTCTGCGCTTTTTTAAAATTTATTGTCGCAACAAGCCTGAGGAAGATGTTCTGTGTTGCGCGTCGCGTCGCGTTGCAACGTTGTAAGTAGCAGAGAGGGACAGAGGAGTCTGGTGACAGATGGTTGGAGTAAGTAGAGTTGCAAGTGACAATGAGGGACAGAGGAGTCTGGAGACAGATGGTTGGAGTCAGTAGAGTTACAAGTGGCAATGAGTCTAGTGACAGATGGTTGGAGTCGGTAGAGTTGTAAGTGGCAATAAGAGACAGACGAACCTAGAGACAGATGGTTGGAGTCAGTAGAGTTGCAAGTGGCAATAAAAGACAGAGGAACCTAGAGACAGATGGTTGGAGTGGCAAGGAGTCTAGTGACAGATGGTTGGAGTCGGTAGAGTTGTAAGTGGCAATGAGAGACAGAGGAGTCTGGAGACAGATGGTTGGAGTCGGTAGAGTTGCAAATGTCAATGAGAGACAGAGGAGTCTGGAGACAGATGGTTGGAGCCGGTAGAGTTGCAAATGTCAATGAGAGACAGAGGAGTCTGGAGACAGATGGTTGGAGTCAGTAGAGTTGTAAGTGGCAATGAGAGACAGAGGAGTCTAGAGACAGATGGTTGGAGTCAGTAGAGTTGAAAGTGGCAATGAGAGACAGAGGAGTCTAGAGACAGATGGTTGGAGTCAATAGAGTTGGAAGTGGCAATGAGAGACAGAGGAGTCTAGAGACAGATGGTTGGAGTCAGTAGAGTTGCAAGTGGCAATGAGAGACAGAGGAGTCAGTAGGGAAGTCTTGAGATAGATGACTTAAGGCAGCAGTCAGATTTTGACGCTGTCATGAGTGAGAGACACCGGGTGCTGCTACCACCCCCGCTCTTCTCTCCGGTCACTGACTCCGTCTGCCGCACATGAAAGCACCAAATAAACCAGATCCCTCGTTAGTGACGTACGCCGATTCACCCAACCGTGACCAGGAAGTGACGCTGCGACACAGATCTCCGTAACAGGACTGATCAGCCGTCTAACATAATCACGCTCGGCTAAAACATGAGCTCGTTTTTAAGCCCCCCCCCCCCGCGGGTTCTATCATGGCATAGACGATGCTCCACTTGTGCGCGGTGTCACTCTCCTCCGTAGCTACTCAGAAAAGAACGTTACTGATAGCTCGGTCTAATTTGCAAACTTCCAGGAAATGCCGCGTCGCTGTCAGACACTTTGCAGGTGGACCTTGGCGCACTGACACATGGGTAGCCTTTTCACTGCCTGTTCACCCTCTTCACCTGTCCTCTTCAATCACTCCGCACACCCCATCTGTGAAGTCGCCAGTAGTCATGTCAGTTTCATCGTCCAACATCTGGCCTATCTCTCGTCTCCCATCTCATATCTCTTTCTCTTTTTTACTCTCGCGGTTTTTCCACATCTTGTGACTTTTTCACTAGCAACATGCACTGTGTCATACTCGTAGTGTTCTTCAGGCTCGCTACCTTTTCTTATCTTATTTTTATTAGGTTGCAGTTTGTTTTCATTGTTTAAGACTGAACAATCTCCCAGTTCATTCTGAAACAACATTTTGTCTTTTTTCTGACATGTCGTTTGTTCGATTTTAACTTTTGTTGCTCAATCTCAGGTTTGCTCAATCTTGTTCTTTGTTCAAAAATATAGTTTGCTTAACGTTATAGTTTGTTTAACGTTATAGTTTGTTTTATAATTCTATATACTTTGCTTTCAGTCTTCTAGTTTCTTCGGCCAGTGTTCCAGTTCCTTTGATGTTTAGCCGCATTGCAATGTTGCACCTTAACGATCACCACTTGGTGGAGATGGAAATCTGGCTGCTACAATCAGTGTCACTAATCTGTGACCAAAGTGTTTGGACAAAATTCGAGAGGTCAAAAAGTGGTCAAAATGAATTACCCTTTCGATATCGTAAAACAAGTGCACTCCGTATTGTATCAACAATGAAGTCCCCTAAACGTACAGATCAGTGGTGAGGTTGATTGCAGTCAATGCTTTTTTGTGCCAATTCAGTCACGTTGTCAACAAACATGAGGGCTTTGTCCTGATAAGAGTTGTTTCTACGATAAGTTACAAAGACAGGACAACGAGAAATGGATTAGCACCTGTCTCACCCAGGCCGTAGCACATTCCTCAGATTGTTGATAACGTGTTGATTTGGATACGATACAGCGAACATTCTGTGGTGTCATTTCCCCAAACAAGGCACTCCTTTACGTAACCTCCCCTCAACCCACATGTTGAGATAAAGGCCAAAGTTCAATAGTCATTCAAATTGGATATTCAAATTGCAAATTTAGGGAACACACCATGTACAATTATCCCCAATATATTCCAAATTAAATAAAGAAATTTCTTTTCTTTTCAGTAACATGATTTTACTAGGTCTGTCTGTAAATATTACTCCATGGTATTATTATATATTTTAGTGAACTGGGAAGGACAAGCACATGATACAGCACTTAGTTCCTACAGATGGACGGTGTGTACATATTATATATATATATATATGTATGTATGTATGTATGTATGTATGTATGTATGTATAAATATATATATAAGGATTATGATTTACATATATGAATTAGATATGGGTGTATATATATATATATGTATAATATATATACATATATATTTATGTATGTGTATATATAACTCTGGTTTGTGTATGTGGGTTGGTGTAATGGGTAGTGTGCAGTCGTGCAGTGGATAGAAGTTAGACCCTCAATCAAGACACCCCAAGTCCAGATCCAGTGCTGTCGAGTCGAATCTCAGCCAAGTTTGTTCACTCCACATTGCTCCATTTCACTCAGCTGTATGAATTAATACTGCAGACAATTGTGAGTGTTTTATATGAACCATTTGTGCAGTAATTGCAACTTGGCTAAATACTTACTGGATACATTGATCGGGTGTTCCATTAAACGGGTCTGCAGGAAACATGGGGTAAAGCACTCTTCTTGAATAGCCCTGATGTCTGCATTTTATTTAGATGTACAGGCTGTTGAGATGAGAGATTACTATGACTTTTTGGAAATATTTGTCAGAAGAAACATTAAGGTTAGGGTGTTGGTGGAAAACCCAGGGAAATGGGAGGGGCACGGGAAGAAACATATTCACGGACACGGACACGGACATGTACTGGGCTCCACTTAACCTCAGTTTATTGTGGACAAAGAGTAGAGAAAAAACACTGATAATTAGAGATTTTAATAAAGCTGCATACAATTGATTCTACAAAAGTAAGTCACACTTAACGAGGCACGAAATATATATACAATAATGGCGTTAACATACACAAACCAGCTGACCTATGACACATAAGACGAGACAGAAATGTCTGTCGGGAGTCTGCCACAACACCAAGAAGACAATCACACAAAGTCTCTTATATACAAGTAGGTATAGCTGCATATTTTATTGCGACTTCAAATCTGATCCGCTGCTAAACCAGTGGACGTTACAATTAGACGACCGACTACAATTATGACAGTTCACTCCGTCTCTCGGCAAATACTGTCTGCCTTGTCACATTCCCACTCGAACCATACACCACGATTACTCCACAACAAAGTAGGTAAATACTTTCCGATACTCTTTAGAATATTTATTTAACGACACAAATTTGTATGAGTCACTAGAGTGAATTTTTACAAGATAGAATGGCTTGTTGCATAAGAGTAATCTATATACGTGGTGTATGGTGGTCTTTTTCATTTGAGGGAGACAATCCCCTTGGTCTGGTCAAGAATTCGCTTGTGACATCATACCAAGGGATTTGTTGACCAAATTGGAGGACAACTTCCGAGTATACCCTAACAGAAACATCCCATATTCATTTATAATTATTTTTATACAAAGCGAGCTACGGGTAAATATAATAAGAGGTAAATTAGTCTCACAAACTATAGATATTTTACACAAAAAACAATCACCTACCTAAGCTACGACACAATACTTTCCATATGCAACTGCAGTTTATTTCATATTATTGATTCTCTCCAATTCATGTAAATGATTTCTCGTCATGAGATAATAAAATAATAATAATATACAACGTGCAGGAGACTGCGCAAGTATCCTACGAACACTCCAAGTTCACTGTTTTCACACCAGGGCTGAGTGGAGTAGAACGTAACATCGTGCGAAATAGTACCAAGGTATCTACTGAAGCTTCAAAACCAGAATTATTTGCATCAAAATTTTGACTTACATGTGTGTGTGTCTGTCTGTCTGTCTGTCTGTCTGTCTGTCTGTCTGTCTGTCTGATGCATTGCACATGTGGATATATACATAATATTATCAGTATGCAGTAGTAGTTCAATTAACAGACAGACTTGTTTTTACAACACATCATAAATCTGTTGCGTCACGCCATAAATTGAATTACTACTTAACATTAATAATATATGCATATATGTGTATGTATGTAATACATACACAAATCCATATTTGCACGCACAGACGTACATACATATTTAAGCCACATTGTAGACAAGATTTTGACACAAAACTATCCTGATTTTTGACAGTTTTCCTTCAGTAGACACCAATTTCCATTTCCACTTAACTGCCATCTGACTGACACGTATGACTTTCTCTACCCAGTGTTCCTTGCCACTCTGTATCTGCTAACATGCTACATGAGAATCGCTGCTAACTGGAACATATCTGCCACTTTTTCCCTGGCTCTATGATAAGATTACATTGCAGTCTAACTAACACCAGATAAAGAAATCATCCACAGTCACGGCTTCAACACATGGCAGACCTGTCGACCCGAGTCACATGACTATCATGTGACCCGCGCTCACATCAGCACAGAGTGGAAGCGGCTAATTTCTACACAGCCTGAAGCCGTCACGATTACGGTATAGTACATTATGCAGCAGGTGACAATGGGTTGTGACCACTTGTGCTCCACCAGATTGTAAGTAAAACGTCTTACAGTTCAGGTATAAAATACAGTACCACAGTGATGACAATGTTACCTATAAACGTGAATACAGACATGCATGTATACATGTGCTCGTGAATAGTTATTGCACATACACCTACTCCTAGTGGCTCATGGGAAATTGTACACTCAACCTACACCTGTATACATTACAAGCGTGCAGTTGTAGACCAGTGCTAACCTGTACACATATTTATAAGACAAACAGAACTGCGAGTAGAGCTCTCAGTATACACGGGTGTCCAGAGAAACCTTTCGAGAATTTTAAGTAGAAACGTGCAGAGTAATTATCAAAACTTGCGTTAAACGTGCATAACCAGAAGACCGCTGTTTCCATGGACACCTCGAATATATAGCGAGCTGCAAAGTGCGCCAGCTCAACATGCGGAGAAGCCTTAAAACTGGTGAAAGCGAAACAATTAGGTATCGGAGTATTGCGTTGGTTTAACGTTGGCGTTACGTTTTTGTAGTAGGCGGAACCGAAACCACTGCTAACTGACGGTAGTGTAACCTGAGTGAAGACGCAGTTAATCGTACGTCACCTGACACACGCCACGACAGACAGCTGGCTCCCTCTAGTGCCAGATGAAACAGTATACAAGCAGAACTTTCCCTTCCACCGCCAACAAAACTTTGAGTCTTTTGATGGTCCAGCCAGTACTGAACAACACAACTGCCGCGCCACCCACCCTCGCCGACCAACCAGACAGTGTTCTCAGCACCACGCGGTGCCACTGAGCACCGCCGCGTCTTATACGAATATGAACGACACCTCCTTCTCCGCGTCACAGCCGCCCTCTTCAGACTTTTCCAGCATCCTCCACTTGCCGCGGCAGCCTGACACCATGATGGCACTCCAGCGTGTCTCCCGACGGTACACCCCGTGTCCCTTGCACCGCACTCCCAGCTTCCTCTTCATGGCGAACGGCTGACACTCCACACACACCTTCGTGCCAATGGTGAGATCCTTCGTCCAGCCGGAGCCCTGGTGCACCTCGCAGCCTCGGCGCACCTCTGTGATCTCGAACCTCGCGCGGTACCTGCAAGAGGAATACACACGACGTGAGGAGTTGTGTTCTGTTTACACGTGTTTTGTCATTTGTTTGTAATGTTGTGAGGTCATGCATACATTGGTGTCAGTTATGTAGTGACAGTGTTACACCTCTATAGAGAGGTCACCTCTGTATTCAGCACACACATTACACAATTTTTGTTTGCTTAAATACAGTTGTTATCATGTTTAGTTATTTGTTTATGCTGTCATATCTGCAATAGTAGTGTCAATGCTGCATGCGGCGTAACCTCTGAACAGTGCAGTCACCTCCATGTTTATAAAGGTTACACAAGAAAGTGAAGTAGTTTTTTGTGAGATAACTAATCTTTGAACAGAACGGGAAACAGTGTATATATTCAACTGCGCATATACAACCAGGAGACCACTAATGGCTGTGTATCCAGACAGTCCTATCTGTTTACCCACTCAGGTACACTGCTGGCTACTAAGTGTCCATCACCACCCTGTCTGGACACATCTATATGACACCCTAATCTGTACAGGGCTGAGGGATTAGCCCCACTCAACCTCACCCCAAGTGACCAGTGATGTGTGCACTGTAACAAACTCTCCCCTGTGTAACAACAACACAGGTAACTAAAACACACAACACATGTAAGTCTCAGTGTCCAGTGGCTGCTGATGTTGGCAGTCAGGTAAGACTGTGTGCTTACTCAATGTTGGTGTTGACTGACTGTCTTATCTGGTCACTCTGCTATCATAATTGTTGCAATCATTGCCAGCCCTGCAGTGGCCCCACTTGTCCTCTGACCAGTGTCCACCTGGCTTGACCCTTCGATTATGCAACAAACTGACCAGGTACAACCCGGAAATGTACTCAGAGTTCCCATTTGATGCTGATGTTAGACGATTTGTTCCAAGACCTCTAAAGGCACACGGCTCAGAGGTAAAGCAATTTAGATTACTTCAACCAGAGAACAACACAGCATTTTTGTTGATAAAGTTTCTAATTCAAAACAAAATTACATTAGTAATAGTACATTTTTTACTTTTAAAAGGAGGAAGTCCTCACAAAAAAATCTGTTTATAGACATTTTATAAGTGAATAATGTACTACAACTAACAGACAGATCAGATATTATCAGGGTGAAATAGATATGCGGGAAAAGCAAAATTTGATGAGGTGGTAAAACATCTAGGGGGCATATGTGTCAAATATGGAGCACACAGACCAGGGCGGCCCCAGGGATACAGAACTTCACCCCTGCTGTCAATTAATTGAACGAATCCAAACACGAGTGATACAAGATCTCGTGTTTCACCAGCGTCTTGCTGTCATTCGTTAGTGTCATTGGGGGATGTGAGAAACGTCAAAAAGTGGTTCTGTAACTGGTAACAGCTGGAGAAAGGGGGGTCTATGGTGACAGCAGCCAAGGGGACGTCAGGCGGGCGGTGGCGTCAACCAAGACTGTCTCGGTGCGGCTAGACACCGCGGCATCATCTGTCCCACTTGTGTGCACACATACACGTACACACTTGACCAGACACTGTACAGAAGACAAGTGTCTGGAGTGGACGACAAACAACTTGACATGTGTACACATATACGTGTACACTGTACACACAGGCACATCTCCAGCACGATGCAAGGTCGAGCACAAGGTCTGACCCGGACTGTTGCGGTTGATGGTGAAGACTACACTCATGACTACACAAAAGTGGACACGCTTGAAGACACTCAATGACCACTCTCCCATAAGGTGGTCACACAAGGAGAACATGAAAGGGTTACCAGTGCATCTGTTTAACAAATATTCATGGCGAGGTAATTTTTGTTTGCCTGAGTTCGCGATAGATGGGTTGAATTAACAGAGTGGTTCTGCAGCTGAGTGGAAGTACCACAGTTCACTGTTCCAATTATTGGTTCTCCTCCCTGATAATTACCTCAGTGTAATGTGTAATAAATGATCATGGACGTGGATTTAGGAGTATATCTTGACCTGTAAAACTGGCTTTTCCCACTGAATAATCTGAACAATCTTTAATGCACTATTTATAACGTCTTTGCATGTGATTTAATAACTACATAATAAATAATAAAACACCAAATTTATACAGCACAGCACCATGTGTTATTATATAACATCCGCTATTGATTTGATAGCGGGATTTAACTGACCAATCGGAGGGAAGGTCAGTTTCGTTGTTTTAGTGTATGTGACACTTCTGTGTGATTTTACCATTGTCAACTGCTCAATGTACACAGGAGAGACGAAAACTGATCTTGTCACACCAATAGTGTAACCATGCAATAATTCCCTCACAGTAATCACCTTATCGGTGACATCTACAACAACACAAGCAGATTATATTGGCTGCTCCTGCAATCCTAGTATCCATGAATAACCAGGGTATTGAAAATAACCTTCAAAAATAGATCCTGATATCTGTTCGATTGGTTTAAATGCATTATGTAGGCCTGACACATGAGCCAAAGGAATGCCACTTTTGATGTTATTACTGATGGCTAGATGGAGCCACTAACCAGGCGGCTTCCTGGATCCTACAAACTGCTTTGTTTTGTTGTTCTCTAGTTTGACGTTGTATGTAGTGTGTTTGGGTCATTTGTTCATGTTGCCAAAGAGGCAGAAGAGAAGGTACAGGGTTGGTGGGAGAGGGTTTAAAAGTCAACAACTATGCTTTATTCTACATGTTTAAGTCTACACAGTTCATGCATTTGCCAGAAGCAATCGCAATGTTATAAACCGTTTCTGAGTTTTACAGAACTTACACAAATGCACACATACATGTGGAAGAACCAATGAGTACTGAACTGGATGAAGAGTCCAGACCTGTTTCCTCTGACAAAGCCTGCACTTTGTATTAATACTCCTCGTGGCAAGACAAGAACGGGGAATGTGGACGAAGGGATACCTTCCCCAAGGGTTCTGTGTTTCCTGAAGTCCCCAGACCCCCTGCTGTGACTATGCCCTCACATTCTTTCCATGTCCTTTCCATTTTATTATTAATTAGTGACACTGGACTGCATAATCGCCCCATAAATTATATTCAGGCACTAGATGTTAACAAGGTCCTCTTTAATGGGGGTGCCACACCAGGGAATCACCCTTAGTAGACATATCCCACAACCCAATTACCCTGCCAATATAGCCAATTACCCTGCCATGCCAATATGTCAGTTGAGGATCTAAACAACTCACAATGAAGTCCATAGTGCAGGGGAGGATTAGCCGTTTATGTACTTTACCATGAGTATTTGGCTTGACTAGCTGAGACAGAGACTGTGAGGGTTCATTGCTCTTTACAGACCCCCTTAGTTGTGCACATATTTCACCACTAAGACGACAGACACTAGGGATGGTATCATCAATCAGTGGAAATTGCTAAACATTTCAAGAAACCTGTCCTAAAATGCCCTCCCACGCATGTTGACGGAAACCCATAGGAATCAAATGCACTACTCCCATATGTTGACCAACCCCTGATAAATATTGGTTTCATGGCACATCTACAACAGTTTCCCCACAATCTTCATACTGTTGTTTCTTCTTGCAAACGGTCCACCCCATTACCTATTTGAGGGATCTTTGTGTCAGATTCAACAGCCACTGACACATACCTTCAGTGGACAGGATGTCACCTACAGTGTGTGCAGCTTAGGAATGTGTGTCCCTACAAACCCTGTCATTGACTCAGCAGAACCCCTTGCTTTACTTATCACACCCTTATCAAGAAACCCTTTGATTTACCCATTCAGTGTTTACACAAATCTTTGGCCCTGTTTCTTGAAATTGCTTTCCCATCCGGGGTTTCACTGGAGCCTGTCTCATAAATACCCCAGACAACCCGGGCAAGATAGGGTCAACTACCTCCCAACAAGCCCAGCCTCTGAGTCTGCAGACGTCACACCCTGCCAACTATGCCCTGTCTAACTCAGTGGGGTCCTCAAACCACACATTAACATTGTGTATCGGAAATTTCCACTTTTGATTGCGGAGAAATGTAAGTTTGCAGGAGCTGGTAAATGTAACGTTTTAACTTTAACAATATTTGGAAACATATGTTAATTGTGTCATAACTTAGAAAGATGTGGCATCTTCCAATTGGTTTTATCAAACTGAAAAAGCATCGTATTGTAATGCAGCCATTGATAAAATTTTGCAAAGGCTGGACCAACAATAAGGATACATTCGTTACTCAAACTACAACATGTCAACAATGTGGAGTGGGATTAAGAACCTCTTACTAGAAATCTCAAATCGAGGACATCGGGTGGTCTGAGTGAGGTACCCAGGCCATGTTTACCTGTTGTTGTTTACCGTGGCTGATGATAAACTCAAGATGCGTGGCTCCAATCAACGCTGCTGATAATTCGTGACTTACAACAGGGATTGCAGATGGTGTGAGTCAAGAGGACAGGCGAGGTAGTGGACTGACTGGTCAGTACTGGACTGGTCAGGGGGTCATTTCACTAAGATAATATTTCACTAAGATAGTGAGTGAGCTCATGAAAATCCATCATAAAATTCAGAAATTTTGATGAGTTCATAATTCTGCTCTTTAAAATTTATTTCTGTCTTTAACAATGAATTTTTATTCTGATAACCGTCAGTAACAGAACATGCCACTGTGACACTGTGACACTGTGACACTGTCAATAATGTGACAAGGATACGGTGTCCTTAGTGAGACTGTTTGTATTTTGAAAACACTCCTTAACTTAAATTTAACGGATGCTGTTAAAAGATGGTTTTAAAGATTGAAGATTTCTTCATGATCTCATCATCTTTGTGAACTGGTCCCCAGGTAAACATCTTCATACATCACAAAGACCTGCACTGATTAACCCAGGGAAGGCAGCAGGAAGCGAGTGAGGCAAATTAACTAAGTCTTATCAGGAAGAAGGGGGATACCTGCTGGGTTTGGAGCATGACTTGGAACCCCCTCCCTCTTAATGGGTTATGACACCCTCTCTGGTATATTATGAGATAATCAAGTTATGCATCTCAGTTTTGTGAGCACTTGCAGAGTGTGATGTAACTAACATGTATGTAGGGTATAGGAACTCTAGGGTGCCAAGTTATCTCTGTCTTCACTGCCCCTTTAGGCTGTAATGTTCTGCTGTTGCTGGACTTCTGCTGGAGTGAATCATGCAGAGGTAAAGCAATCAGCTATGGCACAAGGATTACCCATCAGACCACCAGACCTTGGCAGTGCCATGGTGCCACTAACTGATCCCAGACACAACCATGCTGGCCGACAGTCTACAACTCTGCAGACTGTCAGTGTACACGCTGACTGTCACACCAGCATTCAAATAAAATTATTTCACCCATTTATTTATGTATACCAGGTACATAACTTACTGTTTAATTTTGCTTGTTTTTATTGACGACTATCAACACCTTTGAACAGAGTCCTGGACACCAGCGTCTAAATAAAGGTCATTGTTATTATTACTGTCTTTGCTCTATTTCAATATGGACAATTCCAATAACACTTCAGATAACATGTTTTTGTTTATCTCCTGTTATCAGGCACCCCAGGAAAGAAAATATATGGTTATCATCATTCTGCACAAAATTAGGTGGGGGGGGGGGGGACAGTGTTACAGGCCTTAACCCTAGAGGAGCTGGCGTCAGAATCCAGACAGTGCTGGTTACAGCGGGTATCATACGCCAGACGTCAGCAGATGATGGAAACGTGATAGGGAAAGGTAAAGTTCACCGACTGTTCAGTTCAACATTTGTGACACTCGGAAGTCTGGTCAGCTTAATGGGGCGCGGGGCACACTGCATCACCCTGGTTAAAATTAGCACAAATGGGTTCCAGGAAAGGCTGGGTCTTCTGCTTTGTTTCAACAAGCAGAAGACTCTTTTTATCACTTTCCTCTTAGCGGATATGTTTTTAATTGAACACACACATGATAGGCGTGGCACTACTGCCAAGAGGATTCTGCCTGTTTGTTAACAACATTAAATAAAATAACCACCGAAAGAGTGCTGCCACCTGGTGGCCATGCAATACACATTTCGCTTAATGAGGACAGTATTTAACAGCGTGGCGAAAACATCAACGGTATATCAGGTTTACTGCTGTAGGGGAAAATGCACACAGTCTAAGTTCAAGGCATAGCCTGATCTTTACAAAGGTGGAACCTATTCTAAGCCTGCCTGTTGTTTGATGCTCAACTTCAGATAGTGTTGGAAGTTGCCACATCTTAATTAGTAATGACTAACTCTTTATTCTAAAAACTTGCCTGGATTTAGGTGATATTTAGAAAAACTACCACGTGTAATGGTGGAGTGGATTCATGTTTGGGTTTCCTGAAATGTGATCTTTGACATGATTGCCTTGGAATTTTTTTTTATTCGTTGGGAAGATTCTGTCAAATTTGACTGCACTGGGGAGTTATCAACACAGGTTCACAGACACTTCCAAGAAACGAATACCAAGGGTTCAGATTATGACCTTTTGACAGCGATTGCAATGTGAAGTTATTCACATGCCATTGCCCCCACCACCCCACCACCCCAGACCCTGATCTCTACCTCCTGGGGAAGTCTGAAGAACACTGTCTCAGTCACCCATCTGTCTTTGAAACTCCCACACAGGGTAAAACAAATAAGCAGTGTCTCTTGGTGCCACTGGCAGCAGCCTAAAGCATATCACTATACTGTTTGGGGTGATTAATTACTTGCATGTCTGACAGGGTAAGATGTTAGGTAAGGACAAGACAAAGAACACCACTACACATGTAGGAAACAGACACACCCATTCATCTTGAAGCCTGCACTGTTCACATACTGGTTTTATAACAATGACCTGTTGTTTAAAAATACACTGTTCAAAGATGGTCAGAACATTATTGAACTTACGGTTGTGTTTATGGTAAATTTCTTGTTACTAGATTGATAATTGCACTAACTTTGCACATGTCATCCATTTCTAAAATGGTGAGTTTCTAGTGCCTCAGTTATTTAAGATTTGGTGTGCCACCAAGAAGGTGCAATATGATAAGTAAGCAGCCCACCACACAGCAAAGAAGCGCCCTGATGAATTGCACCCATAATCAAGCACCCAGCTTGTAAAAAGCTGGTTTATAAATAGTGTTTCCTAGGAGCTGTATTTATAACAAAGTCACAGGTCACGATGGGAGATTCACAGCGCATGGGTTTAGGAGGGAGGGAATGATCCTTCCCCGGTGATCCCTGCCAGCCTGACACTTTCCAGGCCTCCATAGACTAGCTCCATCCACACTGTCTGCAGTCTCATAAATCCACAAATATACCCTTGTGTAAACACCCCTCAGCGCCCTGTGGACATTGTAGTTTACATGGCGGGTGCGTGTGTGGCCAAGAAAGAGATTAAACACTCAGTCAGTTCATTCACTGTGATCAGCACAAAGACTGAAAGAGACACAAGTTCCTCACAGTTAAAGTTGCAATTTGCTGTCTGTATCTGTCATATAATACTGCGAATTTAGTTATCTTTGTGATCTGAAACATTCTTTGGACATCATAAAGAAAGATTGCTGTGTCATTATAACACATCGTATCTAGGGCTTTAACTATGCATCACGCTATCAATACATCATGATAGTCAGTGTGACGATGCAATATTATCGATAGTCAATTTAACTACTGATAGTTATCATTGATTTACACACAAGATAGAACTATCGATCATGATGATATTCAGCAAAATAAATCAGCGGTGCTAGTTGTACCTGTACCACTCCACAAGTGTTTGTAAACATGTTTTTAAACTGTATGTGCAGACTTCCTTATTTTATCAACATAATAAAATTGTCCTTAATAATCACATCTAAAGAACCATGGACACTATCGCACTGAACTGGCATTGAACTAACTGACATTGAACTAACTGGCCCTGGCCTGGGAACAAGATGAAGGCACTCCTCACAATATTGAATGTTTACAGACCATTGCCACAGCAACAACTGTGGCTGCCTGTCTTGTCCATCCTGCTAATTGACCACAGCAGTGACCCTCTTAATGAACCCCCTCCCTCCTAATGACCCCTGGCTGGACTGCTCTACAAGGGCCAATTATGTGCAATTACACAAGGAATTACTGCCCACCACCTGGGCCCAGCCCTGGAGCAGGTGTACCACCCTACAGGTTCACTGGTCAGCCACCTCACTGACCCTGGCCCTGGCCGCATCCTCTCATCAGGTCTCCCCTTCCTTCCCCAAGCAGAAAACAAATCCCTGCCCACCTCCCAGGCACCAGCAGAACGTGAGGACGTGGCTGAAGTTTCTTCTCAAAGCAATCCCACCTGTTCACCACAACCTTATCCTTACAGCGCTGCTCCCCGGATTCGAGTCAGGGAGCAGCGCCAGCCTTCCAGGCACCAGATACCCTGTAGTGCAACACCCCGGGAACGAGCAGTTTGTGGTCTGTGTGAGTCATCCCGATTCCCTCCAGCCTAATCCCTGCTGCCTTCTGTGGACTGCACTTAATATCCCAGCAACATAATACGTTGTTGGGTTTGGCTCTCAATGTCACCTCCCCACCACACAAAACCACCAACTTAATGATGTGAATTAACTTTGTAAGGCGGACAACATTACAGCACACACTTGTCACAGTGTCAGTAATTTACATGGTAAATGACAAAAAACTGATGTGGATAAAAACCAATAGATGTGCACTTGAATAAGTAAAAATAAGTATCTGGTAATAAGGGATATAAGGGACCCAAACCCAGAAAATGAAAACGGTCTGAAGACTCCAACAAGTTCACAAATCAATGTTATCTTTCTGTCACATGCTGGTACATTGTCTGGTTCCTATATCATTTCCCAATCTATAAGTTTGTACTTGCTCTTCAACAAGTGTTTCACTACGGTGATGTAATGATAATTTTGGCAATTGAGCACCACAAAGAAATGGGTTTAAGTGGGAGTCTTTTAAAGTTAAGAATACAGAACCTTTTAAACATCACAAGAGCCAGATATTTAATCATCCATATACTTTCTTCTCGACATCTGACAACCTTCCATTACAGAGAGAGATTGCTTGATTGGACTTTTTCTATGGTAAAGACAACTCCGACAACTTGGTGATTAGACGATAAAGATAAAGGACATCTTTGTAGGAATTCCTCTGTGAATATGCACCCAAAACACACACATGTAATGTAATTAAATAACATTTTCAAAACATTTACTAAAAGGATTACTGAGCAAGTATTCTAAGCTATTAACCCATTTCGTACCAACTACAATTACGTTAACTAATATTTTAACTATGTAGTCCTAACACATACAGGGAGAAAATGGGTTAATGAGGTTTCAGCTGCAATTTTCATTTGAATTTAAATTGTGAGTCCATTGATAAGGAGACATTTTCCTGAAAATGTCCACCTGTGATATGTGGTTATTATCGAAGTGCCAGCACATGCAAATATGTTGTTGTGATTGCACACACAACAACCAAAACGTTGTTTTTCGCTAAGACATGTAATCACGTCACCTAACTTTACAGCAGAGTATACCTGAGTGCCACCAGGGTATTTTTCCACAAGGGTGCCTCAGATAACCCACAGCTAACAGAACATACACTGCTTATTAAATACATCCATTTGCCCGTTATCATAATCAGCCCTTCACTATCCACAGAATACAGTGACGCCAACTTAGAAGTCCCTTCACTGATTACATACCTATGAGTTTCGCTTAATTAACAGGTTTGGCTGGGTGCACCTACTTAAAATTCCTGTCTGCTTTGACTGAGGACCAGCCTGTAAAACTTCATTTATTGGCACATCTTGTACCCCAGACCAAGGGTAAATAACAGCTATCTCACGGCTACTTAGAAAATCAGATTTACAACATCCGCAGCTATCAAAAGGCAGGCACTTGCGGCGACTATCAGGTCCAGATGTCTTACTATAATTTTATTAACATTTAAGTCATAACAACTAAGTAGACTGCGTACATTTTAGACTTCAATGTAGGCTGTCCTGTCTGGTGTCTTTCTTTAAAGAAAATTGACTTTCGTGAGTTTTTTGTCTATTAACTTTCCCGGACACATTTCTAGACTTTAGTTGACAGTAAGACTTCAAAAATGTTCTCAAGCACTGGGAGGGTACGTTCATGGAATGTTCTTTTTTTAACTGTGACTTGTTGAACTACTCTCTCACCGTCAGATCAACAACCCTGGACCAACATGTGGCACATTTTTTACCCTGCACCCTGGTGAACCAGGGTAAAAGGGTGTACCCTAAAGGGCTAAATGTAAACACAGCTGTATTTGGAAATGTGCGGTTTCCTCCACTTGAATAACTAGACCCCTGGACACGTATGGTGTGTCTAACAGTCACAGACTTGACACTGCTGTCACATGGTCAAGAGCATTTTTTGCGGTTCTTTTCTCAGACAAAGACAATCACTCTAGTGGATTGTTTACAAGGTGCCCGGCTGCTTACTTCCATTAGCCTGGTGCCAGTGCTCTTTGGCAGTGCCTACCACAACAACAACTTGGAGACGTTTCTTCTGTCAAACATCCGATCCAAAAACCATCCGATCCAAACATGCCATGTCAACTGTCATGAAATCCCCCTGCGATTTTACACACACAAAGCTGATTCAGTCAGTCAAAATCTGCTCATGTTGTTTAATTTCACTATCCGACTACCCGAGAAAGTGGGAGAAAGTGGACAAAACTGGACACAGACCGGCACAGACCAGCAATCTCCATTGTCTCCAGTCTGTGTGTGGCTTGTGTAAGTTTGTTGTCAAAGTAAATTGTTTACACACCGCAGCTGGTTCTGAACCTTCAAGGTGGTCTGATGGGACCTCTCATAAGTGTCCATCACATCGTCCACTTCCTCTTGGCCAACTTCGCTGGGACCCCCCGATATCTGAGCGAGCCCCTGGAGGGCTGGGGAATTACTAATAAAACGCCAGACTTCCCGCCAAAGTCGACACATAAACGCTGAACCTCACGAACTTGTGAACCATAAAACAACAGCCATGTGGCCACAGGGACGTAACGAGACCTTTTCACGTGTCTCCCCCAATAACACTTCCCCGGGAGGTGATTTCCTGTTTCCCTCTGCCCCGGTGGCCAAAAACTTTGCGTAATTCCTTCCAGAGAGTATTCAGGCGGCTCTGACAGGCGTGTGGCATTACAGCACCTCTGAGTGCAGAACGGGATTTATGAGGGCTTCCAGTTTTGGGTGTGCTACCCAAAGCATCCACTTGAAAAAGTTGGCTAATTCATCATCGCGGCTCTGTAAATACTGGCTGGTCTGGTAAAGTTCACACATATCACTATCCAGAAAGACAGGCAGCTGTTAGGTAATATCCTAAGCAGCATCATCACGTGTGATATTCGCTATCTTAAGTTAATGCAGTCTGAATGCTGCATGACAGGGCAAAATTCATTCGCTGGTGAGCCAAAGCAAACATCTAGGACATTCACGTGAGTCCGAAATGAAAACAACTTCACAATGACACAGTGGTAAACACCCCAATGTGACCACAGATCTTAGATGATTACGAGTAATTAGCATCAAATAGGAATCAGAACAGACTTGTCTGTACAAAGTGATCAACCCGGACTTCTGGCGAACGCGCAATGGAATTCAGTTTGCGTGACGCGAGAGATGCACGGATAAGACTGCCCCTATGTACAGTTGATAAGACAGCGCCAGGGTTTCTGGAGACTTTTTTTGTGCTAATCACCTCAGTGCACGACTGTGGGTACAGAAGTACGGGCCGTGTACCCCACTTGACCCCCAGCAGTCGTTAATCGAAGGTGAATGTCAAACACAGGTGAGATATCTGACGATCGGCAGAGCCCCGGGCTAGATTACAGTTGATCTTAGCACCTGACATTTGCTGTTGGAGGGCCTCACCTTGCCGTGCGTGGGTCTACCTATCTCGTCACGACATCAAAGTTTGAAGGGATGGGACAGAAAGAGGGAGAAATTTCAGTTTAGTTGCAGTAGCAAATTGTAACGTATATACCGGATATCTAATCAATGCAACATTAATACTATTACACTACGACATTAACCCTACAGTCCCTGTCAGTTGTCTTGGCAGAACATGAAGGGGTTATTGTAACTGGACATGTTGCCAAGGGTGCAGACAGTTTGGGGGGGCTGAGATCAAACAGAAAGGCCTGGGGAATGAGAGGTGCTCAGTAGACCAGACAAAATAACAGCTCCACTCAGACAAGATGTGATCTGAGAACACTATCCACTCACCCCAAGAAAGTGACTGTCTTTTGATATCGCAGCCCAGGCATATTGCCAGACCAAATCAATGGCAAGGCCACGAACCAATACATCTAGATTACAGCTAGATTATTGGTGTTATCACTGTCTGATCACTGTAAGACACGTCCAAAGAGCATGCAAGGCAGACGCGTAGATAGTTAGAGATATTGTAAAGAGGCAACGGTATGGCGCATGAAGGAACGTGTTGGCGTGGGTCATCTAGATTGTACTGTTTTAGAATTGACAACAGAAAAACAACTTGTATTTTCTATGCTTGCGAAACATCAGGACCACTGGTGCAGAAATCACCTATACTTGTTGTGACGAAGGTAGAGTTTTTAAAGAGATCTGGAGTTTTCGTAATCGTATCATCTGTATATGTCATATGACGAACTTGCAGAGACTGATTTCAAGTTTTCTGAAATGATAATTATGTTAAACTTGCAAAGGAAGAGTTTCAAAACATCTCCCAGTTTTCGTATTTATAAATTTGCATGTGAAATGTTGGAAGAAGGGGCTTTAACACCCACAACTGATCAGACTAGTGAATTTAGGATGTTATTATAGCAAGTTTACAGTGCAATGGCTTTCTAAAACTGTCCTAAGATTTCACACAAAGTCTTGAAGTTGTCACCAGTTATACAAATTGGCCCTTTCTTGTAGGCTTAGGACAAAAACAAAAGTAGGAGAGTGTGAATAAAGTTAGTATCATACACAATTCAATTTCACCTTGCAGAAGAAGCAACTAGAACTGGTGACTAAGTAAGAACCTCCCAAAAAACATACGCTTCGTTTATTTGCAGCAGCTGGGAGTTTTACAGCCACAGGTGAGTTTCCAGATGGCTGACAGCCTGCGTGGTTATCAAAGTTCACACTGTGACATATGGGCTCTATGCTACATATATCCTTCATGTTCCAAATGGTACACATAGAACAGATGGCATGGTGCTCCCTACAGCCCCCTGGCAGTATCTCGTAGCTCGGTCAGTGCACACTCGTAACTTACTAAACTTGGCCGCTATCCTACCCCCAGAAGCAAACGTAATAAATACCCAGCTATCTGGTTATGCACACATCCAACCTGACACTTCACCAAGCCTGTTTCTCCATTCCTTGTCATAAACCCTGTGAATCATAAAGGTTGTGGCAGCACTACCTGGTACTGTATTATTATTGACGTCCATGTTTAGTAAGGTTGAATGGCCAGACATTCTACCTACATTATATTACATAATGTGTTTAACTGTCATATTGAGATTAGGCAATTTGTATTTTATCTTTTATTTCTTGTATTATATAATTGTTTATTCATTACCATGACATCTGATAGGACAATGTAGCATGGATGTAATCATTTTAAAATTGATGGCACATGTCAAAGGCTATATTTCAACAGTTAGATAATTTGAACATGTCAAAAGACCCTCCTGTGAAGACATTTAAATAACTGGTCAATCCCCCAGTAACTGTACATGCCCTTGCACTTGTCAACTATCACCACTAGTGACAAGACATTAACATGTTCACACCTTTCAATAATTTGTCATCACACTATTGCCCTGTTAGTAACAAGCCCAACCATTTGATCCCAAATACCTGCCTATGGCTATGCCCAGCTAGCATATCATTGGGGTGACAGCGGGTCAACAGTAATAGCCCTAACAGTAGCTCCTAACCCTTCAACTAGATCACCCACACTTTCAGACTTGTCAACCAATTGGGGCAACTCTTCACTAAATCACCTCATTTATCTACAATTATCTAATGGGAACAAATTGCAAAATACGTCAACTCCCAACCTTCAGTTTCAAGTGCAATGAAATCACTGAAAGATACTGATCATTTCACTAATAACTGCTTGATTGGTTTTACTGAAAAAGGCTACAGTTGAACATTTTTCATCTGGGTAAGATCAGTTAAGGGCGTTGCTGTGTGCCTGAATGCTGTACTTATGGTGCCTGTCCTATCACTTTACCCCCCTCATTTCCTTTCTTATAACAAGCACTGGTGCAGACACCACTTATCAGCAAGCATATGACCTGGGCTTATCAGCCAAAGATTAATCGTATTTGGATCAATTTACTGTCCGTGCACTGAAAAGAATCATAAGGATGCAGATTTTGTGCTGATATGTTATTTCACCATACGGTTTTCTAAATATGTTAGCTTTTTATGTTCGATTACTCAACTTAAAACTTAAGGACACAAACTCTTCTGCATAAGGCAGTTCAACAGCCAGAAGATTTGTCACTGGAGAACTTAAAATGGAAATAATTTGACCAGTCATGATAAACATTAAGTCTCTATTACATGCTGCTGCAATACTATGCAATACATATTACATAACAATATTTTTAGTAACAAATATTCTATTATAGCATGTATATTATGAAAAATCATGCATGTTCACAATTTGTAAGGTATTTTGTCCAGTAATGTGATAATCTGTCCAGTGCTGAACGACCTTGCTTCAAATGGTCAACACAGTGTTTGTGGGTGAGAGGAACCAGAAGGGTTACTTACGCAGGCCTGTCAATGATGCTGTTGGCACTGTAGTGATGGAAGAGGTTCTTCCTGATGTCGCTGTAGGGGTTGTACAACTTGTTCTTCCTCCATGGCCCGTATGTCGCTGGGATGATCTTTCCCGTTTCTGGAGATAAAAACACAACGCAACGTCAACCAACTGTCATTGTGTTCACAGTAGAGGAAACGGGATCAATCTGGGCTTCATACCCATCTTTCTAGAGTTTCTTGAGCAAGCTTTTGAGATGTTACTCAATCTCAAGCTGGCATGAATGGAACACCCGAGTCATCTTTATCAATCCTGAGATATTTTATAGTATACAAAAACAGCAAGGCAATATCTAGACACAGATTGCCTCCACATGAAAAACCTGGCATATGAATATACTCGATTACCATACATTAGCTTGAGTTATCTAAGAAGATTGGCTGTAGGAGGTATCTGGATAACAAACATGCCCTTTTAATGGAAACAGTTAATCCCTGGAAGGGTTTGGTCTGGCCATTAACACAGAGACAAGAAACAGAACCTAAACATGTGACAATGAAACATCTGCTTGAGTCTGATGTACTGATTTGGGTAGATTTAGGCTGAGGTGAATTGAGTTCATCCATTTTGTGGGTGATTTATTTTATTCTGCTTGAATTAATATATTTGGTTTGAAAAAGGATTCAAGTATATTTATAATGACAAGTCATTTAATACATGAAGCATGCCAGAATCACTCATGAATAATATTTTCCCACTGCCATCAGGAATAGTGTATTAGAACTACTACTAATACACGATTTATTCAGCTGTCTGGGTATTAATTTGGGGCCTTTCTCCGCATGGAACCCAGACAAATAAAGGTCGTAGTCTGCGGTATACAGAGGTCAGACGTCTGCTGCTGAAAACCACATAAAACTGATATGCTGGCTTCACTCCAAGTAGGGTACATGGCAATGAATACGGCCAGTCAGGAAACTTGGCAGTGGGTCCTACATTGACTGGCTGATACCACACCACACTACGTGAGAACCAATCCACTTTGCAACTAATGCTACATAGATTTTGCTACAACTCAGTGTATCATATCACACTGGCGTTTCTCAATTAAAACCACCAATTGCTGAGCGGTGTAACTCGTGAATGGTGCAAAGATGACAGCGATTGTCTAATCCGTCGATTTATCTGTGTGACAAGAGATGTTTTCTTCACCCCCTGCCCTTTCTCAACATCGATTTGCTTTGCTTTTCTAACCACGCAACTATTTAGTGCTGCCCTTTTAAAAATTACACGTGCAAAGTTGAATGAAGTTTTTGACACAAAAGACTATCACTAGTGTCATCAGCTGGTGCTGTGGGAAGGGTGGGGGTGTCATAGTTGCCCTCAAAGGGTCACAACTGCTACAGGTTACATAAGAGACCATACCGACATCTGGTGATCATACAGTAATGTATCATTGATGATAAAATTAAAAATTTGGACAGATCATTGTACTGTGGGTGTTTATGCAATCAGTACCTCTTTTTGTGGGTTTCTTGTTTGTCTGGTTGTGGGGTAAGGGGGGGGGGGGGTGAAACCACATGTGACACTGCTGGTTCTGGCTGTCTGCACTACCACAGGTTGAAGGATGTGTTTATGCAGCCATCAATGTGCCATCAACACAGCAGAACCCTACTCTATTTTCAGCATAGGGTCAGTGAAGTCACCCTCTAAGCCCAGATCTTTTAGTTTACCCCCAAGCAGAGATACAGCAAGAACGGATCAATGCTTTTAGCACCTTCTCAAATTCAATAATTAATTTTACCAAAAAGGTTGATTCACTGAAGATTGTGTGTGCAGTTTTTTCTAAAAAGAGTACTAGGTAGATTTTCTACCAATAAACCGAGCCCCTTTTTCTGTTTTTTATGTAACTTGTATATGTCTCCATAATGTGAACTTCCTCTAATCCCCAGTAACCTACAAAGGTCACATGGGTGGCATCATGGGAAACTGCAAACAGCTCTGTTTGTCACTCATGGAGAGTGCCAACATAAAGTGCTTGCTGATTTAACAAGTAGATGTGTGCCTACTGCCTACTGCCTAGGCTATCCTGTGCTTTCTAATCTGCCAATGAGGCATTCGCATTCATTTCCAAAATACAAGGAACCCTTGTCGAACCTAGTTGTACACCTAGTCTTTCCCTGATAAAACAGTGACAGCTGAAATGTGACCAGCATTTATGTAGAATGAATGCACTATCCTGAAATGAGTGACACATTCCATGTAAATTGACAGCTACAGAGATTGTGAGAAGTCAACAAGGACAGCTAACTTGACAGGGATGTCATGTGTTTTTTGTCACACCATTCTTCTATTCTTTTGTTATCACGACAGTCTAGGTTATTAAAAATGCCCCATGGCGAAGGTGTGGCCCCTTCAGTTAACAGGCCCCTGAGAAGGCAAGATGTGTTTGTTAAAAACAAGCCGTTTATTATGTGTTAAACTGTACTTTAATCATACTTTCTGCACTGAGGGAATGTTGACAAGGGGCCTGATAGCCTGAAGGCTGTCAGTTCTTTATCTACTCAAAGATTCCCAATAGATGTTCCATTCATTGCTGACGTATGCGCGCTGTGACTGCGCCATTGTGCCATGACAGATAACATCTACATAGCCACATTATGAGGTCTTATGTGTGGTAAAATGTGCCATTATCCCTAAGCAACATGAGCTGGTTTTGTGGACTTCTTCCTTTGCTAAACAGTCCTCCCTAATACGTACCAAGTAACTGCAGTTTTGAAGAATGGTTTTGTGATTGGTACTAATTAGGTGTACCTGAGAAGCAGGCACAGTATCACGAGTAAGCGTGGTATGTCTAAATTAACATAACCTCTTTGTGGTGATGACCAAACTCACATGTGTTTGACTGAACCATTAACGTTCTGGTAGAGTCTAAAAAATTGTATAAACATTTTGTTATCAGTCTCGAAAATGTATAGCTTAGAACAGCACAATCAAAGCTGCACAGAGTTTTTCAAGGAGTGAATGAAAATATGCTTACAAATTTATTCAACAAACTGTAAAAGATCCCATGTGGCATTTGTATGGTTTATAAAAGCTCACTTCAAGATAGATCACATACAAACTGTCAAGAGTATCTTCCAAATTGAACGTGACAGCCCTGATGACAACGTTGGTGTGCATGTTTGTCCGCTAATACCAGGGTTGATGAATAGCTAAGCGAGGTCTTTAAAGCAGTCACCAGCAGTATCAGTTATCAATGTTACTTAATACTGGCAACATTTGCAGACAAAGTCACCTGTTCACGGTGCTCTGTAATGCCTGGGCATGTCCCAGTACTGTCACAACTTGCCCCATTCTGTCACGCCAAGTTTCAATGTTCGCAAATTTACATTGAATTGGGATGTGGCGTATTGAGTAACTAGTAACTAACGGTGAACTACCACCAGGAAGACTTCAGACTTAATGTCAAGTTTCTGATGGATGTGATTATCTGTGAAGAGATCAAAGTTGTGAAACTTAGAGCCAGATATGTGGAGAACCCAGTCCTGCGTGTTGGATTTCTTCTTGGAATGAAAGGATGATGAGAGTGGAGTATGTTGATGGCAATATTGTTAAACCATGAATTAGTGAATAGATTGAATCGGTTAATATAGGTTTTTAAAGAAAAACACCCTCTATGATAGAAGTCTAAAATTGTACACATGAAAAAATTATCTGTGGGATAACACAAGCAAAACGCTCCACCTTAAATATCATGGACTTTATGTTTAAGAAGTAATTTATTCATAAACTGAGAAATGTTGAAGACATCATATGACAAAGGGACCACAAAGCTTGGGAACCAATTAAAACATCCGCAAAAATGGAACTTAACCGGCTTGAAAATAGCAGGACGAATGCAGGAAGACCCACCATTGTGGACCTATGCCCTGTAGTGATGTGTTTCTATTATTGTCTCAAGGGTAACTGACATATGCCATATTGTCTCCCAGGGCTGTGTTTGGTCCAGATAGTGTTGCTCTGCTGGGTGCAATGTGCAGCTCTCCTGTGTTGGGTGCAGCTCTCCTGTGTTGGGTGCAGCTCTCCTGAGTTGGGTGCAGCTCTCCTGCGTTGGGTGCAGCTCTCCTGAGTTGGGTGCAGCTCTCCTGAGTTGGATGCAGCTCTCCTGTATTGGGTGTAGTTCTCCTGTGTTGGGTGCAGCTCTCCTGTGTTGGGTGCAACTCTCCTGTGTTGGGTGCAACTCTCCTGTGTTGGGTGCAGCTCTCCTGTGTTGGGTGCAGCTCTCCTGTGTTGGGTGCAGCTCTCCAGTGTTGGGTGCAGCTCTCCAGTGTTGGGTGCAGCTCTCCTGTGTTGGGTGCAGCTCTCCTGTGTTGGGTGCAGCTCTCCTGTGTTGGGTGCAGCTCTCCTGTGTTGGGTGCAACTCTCCTGTGTTGGGTGCAGCTCTCCTGTGTTGGGTGCAGCTCTCCTGTGTTGGGTGCAGCTCTCCTGTGTTGGGTGCAACTCTCCTGTGTTGGGTGCAGCTCTCCTGTGTTGGGTGCAGCTCTCCTGTGTTGGGTGCAGCTCTCCTGTGTTGGGTGCAGTTCTGCTGTGTTGACTCCACCATCTGTTGTACCTACGTAACTAGACAGGCCTGTGCTTGCATTAGACTAAACCCCTTGCCTCAGGGCCTGCTGTCTGTACCATAAGTGTGCCAGCTACACCAAGAGAACTATTTGTTATGCAGCTGTGTTTGTTATGCAGCTAGCTTTGTTATGCAGCTGTGTTTGTTAATGTTATGCAGCTGGTTTTGTTACAGGACACTGTCAGGGCACACATCTGTCTAAGAGAACCAATCCATGTATCTAAAACTGATTTATTTATTTAAAGTGTCATCAAGTGGTCCAATCTGAAGAAACATGTTTACAATTTGGCATTTAAATGTCCTTTTTCAATCTGTCTTGCCACGTTGCATTCTCCTAAATGTTTTTTTTTTATGTTTACAACATTAATATCTTTCAGAAGGTTTTACTGTAAAAACTGTGGTTCATGCTTTAGTCCATTCCACCGTGTCACTATCGTGCATCTGATTATGCGACATAGTTTTTCAATGAACTGCTAAACATCAGCTTGTGTACACAACGATGCAAGTGAATGAATGATGCGATAAGGTATTATTATTGTATTAGGTGTGGTGCTGTATAAACTCATGTCTGTGTGTGTACAACTTCATTGAAAAAGTCTCTATAGTTTCCACCAAGATGACCCCAGTTACGACTGTGTCCTGGAGAACAAATGCAGTGGACAAAAACTGACAAGTAGGCTCAAGTACAGCAGGAATTAGAGGGTTAACCAAAAGGGTATGTAACACCTACTGTGGGTGAAGGGTAGGGATAAGTAATCCCTGTTTCCCCGCCAATATAACAAGCAATTTTGGAGCCAAACTAGTTGCCTTTTCCAGTGCACCAAAGAAACAGAAGAACCCAGACATCTTGTAGGTGCTGGAAGATATGGCACTTACAGACAGGGTTATCGCTGACACCAACCTCTACATCCCTAGAGCCAATTCTTGAATGACCAGGCTAATTACTCTATCAGATGTAGGCTGCTGCTAAACTGCTACTGACACTGTGACCTCCAGCTAGCTGATAGGGTTGATAGGATGGTAAAGAGATTCAACCTACACACTGAGGCACAGGCTGGAGGGATATAAGTTGAAGTTATGTAAATATTTCTGCTTGAATGATGCTGGTACAAGCAGGGATTATCTGTTCCCACAGAGTATAATAAAGTAGTGGAACTGATAAGCTGGCTGTGTAAATGGCAATTGTGAAATTGTGATAAAAATGAAATCAACAAATTACTCAGAAGGGTAGTTTCACAGAGCCAAAACATGCTGGACACTCCTTACAAGCCAAAGGTTTCCTTGTCCAATCATTATCCATTGCACTGGATGACAATCTTGTTGAATCTTGTTAAACCTGCTTTCACAGGTGCTTCAATGATTATGATTATGTTTATGTAAGTTTTTAAATAATCATAGACAGAACAAGTTAAACAATTAAGAAGTTCCAAATTGTGTCTGTTAAAAATAACAAAGCAAGTTACAGTATTACAAATATGGTAATTTATTAGGTAAACGTTATCAATAATCAATATTCTTAGCAATTAGGAAGTTCTAAATACATCCAAAACAACTCAGGTATTTGTATTTAAGTGTCGCCTAAACTGTACCCTCTTAACGATGAAAGGAAGGCGCCTACAGATCCTTGCGAGAAGTAGGAAAGAAAATAAGGTCAAAATTACACTCTCAGAGGTCAATGGTCAAGATGTTTCTGTTTGTTTGGGACAATTATCATTAGCAGTGACCCTTGACTACTTGAGCCTGCAAACTGCAACTTCAGGTGAGTTACTCCAAGTCCTGTCATTACAATCACACAAACAAAATGCCATGACTTCAATTTCATCAACGGTATTATCAGTTCTTTAATTTGACAATGATGGGGCCAACCACATTATCCATTTAAAATTCTGCCTTATTATTATGTATTTTTTTCTTCAACTGGTTATCTCCTGATTTTCCCACGCTTTCACTGCTGTATTTACGCCAGTGCGTGACTGTCTCGAGGCTTTGTTTCAATGTCATTCAAGTTTAAATGTCACTGCCAGCATGAATGGTTAGTTATTCACTGTGCACACATAAATGCCTTTGGATAGCCGTAATACAAAAGATTAATCGTAGGTAAAGAATGTGTAGTACAACTCTGTACACTGGCTGAACAAAGCTGTACATTGTTAGGCGATCACCGGTAGATTATTCAGAAACAAACATCCCCGAGGGGGGTGAAGTACCAGAGGGTTTACTATGGTTGGTTAATTCATGAATGAGATGGCAAACATACCGAGTGATCTCAACAGAATATGCATTTGAACCACTCCAACAATTATAGCCACCACTTACCCCCAAACAAGTGGTGTATTCATAAGCCTACAACTAGACAAATTATCCTTTGTGCTCGGCTTGACATCTACACAATACGCTAACCCAATGATAACACAAATCCTTTCATTCTGCCAATGTCATCGTAACAGTTTTTAATTTGTTAGGCATAGTAATTTATAGTGCCAAGAAATGTATAAGTTAGTTATTTAAAATTGTTTAATGACATTCCTATCAGGCAGACAGGGACAGAAATTAGAGTTGTCGCCCACTTTTTATGCAATTTACAAGTGTCTGTATCTCTGACTGGCGAGACAGTTTTCTGAGTACAACGGATGGCCGACTGAAACCAGTCATTGAACTGACAGCTAAAGTGATATTTCACATTATGCTTGTCGTGTAACATTGGTAGAGAGGAACAGAACATTGTTTTGTTCTTGCCTGAAGTACTCATTAGCATACTGAGTAACTGGAGACTCAATTATTATACCACAGGAATTCTGAGTGGTGGACACTTCTGAGTTAGTGTCTTCTACGATTTTAACCAACTATTCAATAGACGATCCAAGTACCATATATAAAAGTGTAGGTTACTGAATATCTGGAACTGCATATACTTTATTAAAATAGTAACTATCATTTATTTTTACTACAAATTAAGAAAAGTATTAATGAACGCTCATTTTCTTAGAAGGTTCACATAAATGTGAAAATAACTATAATAAAAAATTAATACATTGTGACAAAGTTTTCAAACATTAAGACTTTAAATAACAACATAAAAATCACAATTGCGATATGAGTGATGTTTATGTAACATACAAAAATTACAAATAATTTGTTGCTACTTGCCAGTATATATTTTATGAAAACTTCTTCCGGGACACTACTATACCTTTCGGTAATCACCTTCACATTGAGCATTTGATGCCAACAATCAGGGACAAAACAGCGCAACAACTACCGACATAAGAATCGCACGTACCTCTGATTGCCTCTCCTCCCTGCGCCCTCTCCACCTTGCACTTGGTGCCGTAGCAGTAGACTCGCTGTCTCGTCTGGCCACACTTCTCACCGCCGTTGCGTCGCTCCACCAGCACCCTCCTCAGTCGCTCCTTGCTGCCCCAGCCGCATCGCTTGGAGCACTGGCCCCACTCGCCCCAGTCGTCAAGCACACAGTTGCTGGCTGCAACAAAAACACACATCATCAGTACTGCTGCTTCAAAGTAACACACTTGTACAACACACATTGTCAGTACTCCTGCTTCAAAGTAACACACTTGTACAACTCACATCACAAAACACACACCGTCAGTACTCCTGCTTGTAAGTAACACACTTATACAACAACACACACTTATACAACAACACACAACGTCAGTACTCCTGCTTCAAAGTAACACACTTGTACAACACACACCGTCAGTACTACTCCTTAAAAGTAACACACTTATACAACAACACACACAGGCAGGTAGTCAGGTACGTGTCTGCAAGTGTTATGATTATGGAAAACACAGCAGACTAGCCAAATACCAAAGAATATTTCAAAAAGCCATGCCAATGACTAATGTAATAATGTTAGTGTTTCCGTTTTGGCATTCTAGAGTTAGTGTGCCCCCACCCCGCAACACTTTTTTCATGTTTCTTTTGAAAGTCGTAAGTGGAGCACATGAAACTGCGTAAGTTTTTAAATGGGTTCTTGTCTCCGATTTCTGGGGCTAAAACCTCTTTTCAGGGTTAAGCAAGTACACCTCAACAAATGACATGTCTATCACTTGGCAAAGCACTCCTTCTTCTGGACGTTTTCAACCTAAGGGCAACACTGAGGAACATGAGCCGAGCTCAGCTTATCTCAGATAACAGGCAATCAGATAACAGGTAATATACAACTGTGTATGGTCAGCGGCATCGATTCACATAATATCCGGCTGGTCAAACCACAGTCCTTTGTTTCAGTTGTGCCGTTGGCCAGTGACTGGAGATTTCCGGTTTTGCTGTCTACATGTCATAAACAAACAAGACAGTCACTGGCCATTGGCGATCATTGCCATGTGTTTGTGGTTTGTTTCACAGGGCGTTGCACCTGTAATGAACCCTCCCTCTGGTTTATATAATTACCAGGCACTCTTCACCACTCAAAGATTGCATCAGGTAACTTTCAATTACCAAAGCTTTAGTACAATGCACCTAAACAGAAGGTACGGACAGGGCCCAAAACGTGACAATGTGGTTAGCACTCAGTGCTCAGCACCATTTGTAATAAGCAGCTACGATTACAAAACCGTATCTGTCTGTCACACAGAGGCAGTATTCATCTCGCATAAATGGCAATTCAGAGATAAAAATCAGCGCGTGAATTAATTTGAATATGATGAACAAAAGAAGATCAAACCTAGACTAACTGTTATGACCAGTACACTGCACCTAGGGTCATAAAAGGAATCTTGTGTGGTTTACTTGTTCAGGAACGGATATACCCTGGAGGTCAGTGGCTACAGCCATACCTGACTGACCACTCTCAGGTGGTCATTGTATCAGTCTGACCGATGGCGTGACTCTCTTATCTAGTAAAATTCACAGGCCTTTTCAAGTGGCCATGAATCCTGCTGTTTGCTTCACTCAATTCTACATACCTAACAAGCTCCCTGCTGACCAACACTTAATGTACTCCAATTGTGGGACAGTGGCAAAGTTACAATAAAAGATGTCCACAACTTGGATGGACAAAGCTGTTTGATGAAATCTACAACGGTCATTACTTATTGTTATATAAATTAACCTATGCTGCAGCCCTTGTAAAGATATTCACAACACTCGAAACACTGCCTAACTCTTCCCATGAAAGGAACACTCTCTCCCCAATTATCACCAATCACAAATGTTAAAGCTGTCAACTAGAATTAGTTAGGTTTCACCTGGTCTCTATCGCTGTCACTGCAGCCCAATAACAAGCATGTACTAATAGATATCGCCATGATCATGGAGTGCCCTGGGCTGATCTGATATCTGCACTGGCTGGACACAACCAGCCAAGGGCTGCCTGTTTGTCTGTCTGTCTGTCTGCCAATCTCAAGTACTCAGACATCAGACGGGACACATGTCGGCCATAATAAGCACCTGAAACCGAACACCACGACAACTACTGTTTTAGAAATTCAATACTGCATCTGCGTGTCTGCGTATCTGTAAGACGATACCCCGGCAAATTATGATGTCCTGTCAACCAGCTAAGAGTGCCACTGACAGGGCTATTCAGAGGCGTGGTTGTCATTACCATCGCTCTGATACGGGAATTATGCAATTATCTGGTTCAGTTTGCCATGTTGAACAAACATTGGACAAAGAGTTTGTATAATTGTTACTCGGATAAGCGTAGTGGCATGCGGAAGCAATGCTAATAGAACGCTGACAAACAATTTAATTTTGTTGAAACAATGACCCGGCAGACTAACTGACTGTAATAATAAAATCAAATAAACACATCTGATTTTGTGTGAACACAACAGATAATGGAACATTCTTAACTGCACAACTAAAACCTTTGTACTGTTTGCAGAAATACAAAAACAGCTACACAGGCATATATCCAGCGTAAGTATGTAAGTAAATATTTCCGAAAAAAAAGTGCATAAACTAATCATTTCCACATCTACTTGAAGACCAGGACCTGCATGATGAATGGCATACAATGTGTCAATATACAAACATACTCCCCTCTAACATCAACACCAGTTGGCGTCATACGGATATAGCCAGTAGAACTCAAGTGCTACTTAACATACTCATGGTTTGACTTCAATGACGTCTAAATGTGATAATGCGGACATACCTCCGATTACAAACTTGCACTGTCCTGTGACTAATAGTCTTTGTCCACTACACTTTACACCATAGAAATTGGGTCAAGTATAATAAATATTTTCTTAACATAACTGAGAAGTGGACATATCCCAACAACCATTTGGAATGCAACAATCAACAAGTCATATTCAATAATGGAAACCAGTGAGTGTTTTTTTAAAGAAAATCATGAAGAAAATATTATAAACCATCAAACTGGATATTGTCATGACCAGATTTTAAGTATTGTAAACTTTATTTACACAATCTCTTCCAAATAGTCATGTGTATATCCAAGTTCTACTAAAATATCCAGTCTGAATCTTATATCAAGTCAGGTGTTTTTTATTCGTTTTTGTTTTTTAGTTTTACCCATTTAAATGAGGAGTTAGAGTCATAGCCAATAAGGCCACATTGGCACGTTAAACATGTCACCTCTGTCTATTCTACAAGATTCTACTCAGCTAACAACTGAACAGTAGGGTCTGTCTGCCAACATTATTGACATAGCAGATGATTAAACATAAGTTTGCAACAAGAAGAGTAGTGTGGATTATTCAGACCATAGACGCCACTGACAATGCTCAAGTCACGACTCAAGGGCTGCAAGTTATGGCAGAAGTGGGCCAGTGAACGAGAACGGGTGAATGGACAAGTTTGATCAAGTACGCCCGGTGAATATGCTTGCCTGTGCATGCGAAGTAACATATGAACTACCCTGCGGTGTAGTTTTGTGCCGTGGTCGATGAGGTTGTGTCAGTGACGTGGCTGTCACTGTCAGTGCCAACGACGATGTAAAAATAATTTGACATCGTTCATTGATGCCACCAATAAAACATAATGATATAATAAAACAATAACTCAACAATTCGCTGGTTTGTTAACCGGCAAGCTGAAAATCCATAAAACTTACAAATTACAGGTATTGCCTACGGCTACGATTGCAGACTGCGCAGGTAATTTATTTAGATTGCAGACATCACTGTCACAGGCAACTTCCGGTTCAAACTTTTTCACACCAAAAGAAGTGCAGCATGTCCCGCATGCCATGACAATAGTGACATGTATGTGTTTTTGCTGTAAACGTTAAAACCCAGTCTAATAATTCTACGACAACGCATCAATCTAACATTAATTTAGTGTGAACGCTTCCGAAAGGTAAACTGTCGTCTGTTCAAGCGAGAACGCTGCGTGACGGGTGTAGCATAATAGATGTCCGCTCTAAAAACCAGTTGCCGATTTTGCATACACAATGTTTCACTGCCTGGAATACGCCGCCAAAGATCAAAGTTATGTGATACAGTGCGTTCTTTTATACACCAAAAAACCTCTTACACGGACCACAGTAATTAGAAGTTGTTGCAACAGTGTCGTACAACCTTTGAAATTTAAGTATAGTTTCTAAAGGTGTTCTCCATTTTGTGCGCTTGAGCAGAAACGCACGGAACGCCCGTTCCACGGATGAATTAACTTGATACGGACGTTTCACCACACCGACGTTGATCAAAAGCATTTTAAATTAGATATTTATGAATAAGTAGCATTTTTGCCCGCATTTGCGCAAATGTTGTGGGATTTTATAACGTCAAAATAATTGGTCGACGCCTCAAATTTATTTATGGTAAGGAGCAAAAATGATACAAATAACCCGTAGCACAAATAAACACGAACGAGGAGGCAGCAGACGATTACGGGATACGCCCGCTGCCCGTCTGGCGTCGGGTATGATTTATGTCCCGCCGGATGTTTCTGTAAACTGCGCCAAAGTCTCTGATCTAATATTACGTTGCAATCAATTGTAGCGCGGTGTTGCGACCCAGGAAAACTGATCCCATTCCCTAAACCCACGCAGTCTAGCCATTGTGAAATTTAGATTTATAATAATGTCAGCATTAGTGTAAACCGTTGTCTGTAACTACATTGCCGTACGCATGTCAGTCGGGACTATTTTCTAGAAAGCGCGGATGGTTACAATACTTTAATAGGGCCTGCTATAGAATCGATTTGGTACAGAAAAGCATCGGTTTGATGCAGTTGTAGATGGCTAACTAGTGGCAACTGATCTAGTCTGGGCTTATCAAGTATCGTAGTGTAAGCCGTTTTTCATAAGACTGGAGCGGCTGGGTGCTAATTGGACTGTGCTAATTAATTATCGGCAGCCGGCGGATGCCCTATCGTAGAGAGGGGGAGGATGTCATTAGAGTAAGGATGCCTGACCTCGACTACCGGTCAGACTTTGACATGGCACAATACATGTGGGAATGCACGCAACAGCAACTGCTTGGAGTGGTGGCGTCGTTTGGTGTAAATTTAGCTAATTGCCGGGTCTTGTTCGGACGATGGACAGCATCGCTGCATTCCGACTAGATCTGTGCCGAGTTCAGATCCTGGTCAACGCTGTTGGGACGGGGCAGGTAAACACCCTGGCTCATCCCTGATTCTGACTGAAGTAGGGGGAGATGTATGTTGGTGGACGATGTATGGGGTGTTTGATTCCTATAGTGACATCACAAGAGGACAGCTCAGAGCAGGACAGAAGAGAACAATAGATTGAAAGAAGAGATGACAAGATGAGAGCCAATGTGTGGATGAGGAGATAGAGACGATAGAAAGTGGAGAAAGGATATAAAGAAAGGGGATTGGAATCAGTTAAGAACAAAACCGAAAAGCCCAAGCCCCCTCTCGAGAAATCGGATGCAACACGGCATTACCAACGACACCGCTCGCCAGTGTCGACGTCAAATCGGCCGCGATTTCGCCCAAAGACCGTCACGCAATGAATACCCTGTGGTTGAAGCCGATTCATACTTAGATAAAAGTACTGCGGTCATTTTGTATAAAGTCCTTTCTCCAGTAAATAAGTTCACGCAGTCCTCCGCTCACCATTAGGAAGTTATCAAAAGGACCGATCACGTGAAATAATTCGTGATTATCACCGTCCGTCTCCCTCGTATGTGAGGTCATCCGGTTGGCGCAAATAATGACCACTGGGCAAATTAAGTGTAAAGTTCACCCAGTTGATTTCCTTTCACGAAATTGTTTGCATAAACCTATGACAATTATCCTTGCCCTTGGGCATTAAAGTAAATCGGCCGTCTTTAAAGGCCAGTCAACTTTCTTTCAAACGGCATGAACATTGTTAGCATGTTTATACAGGACTGCGTATGTTTACATACAATCAAAACAATCTTATTCCATAAAGGCGAACTGGGCGTAGCGGTGTGGTGTCGTTTCATTGGTGCAAGCTGGACACGTCACGACTCACTTGACGTGTCAGCGGGGGTGTCTTACTTTCCCATGGCGTCTGTAACAGGCGGACTTCTCAGACGTAACGTAGTATGTACACGCTTAATGTTTCATACCACGTCGAACTATTCCTAGACACGGACCTTTTTGTTGAGTCGACACACATCGCCGACATGATGGTTTCCTGTCAGCTGTCAGGCGATATATCATTGCTTTCTCGAGACACACGGCGATGGTGCCGCGGAAGATCGGATCCACATGCGGTCATGCCTACCGAAGTGTATAATTGCCCGACAAACGTTCTCCTGCCGAGCAAAGGGTCGGTCGCGGCGGAACCGTCTGATTTTAATTAAAGACATACGCTGAATTAAGGACACGATTTGATCAAAGTCGCGAAAGTGACAGCCATCATGGTGTGGTGTTCGTCGCGGTCTGTGTGTCTGTGTGTGTGTCTGTGTGTGTGTCTGTGTGTGTGTCTGTGTGTGTGTGTCTGTGTGTGTGTCTGTGTGTGTGTCTGTGTGTGTGTATGTGTGTCTGTCTGTGTGTCTGTCTGTGTGTCTGTCTGTGTGTCTGTCTGTGTGTCTGTCTGTGTGTCTGTCTGTGTGTCTGTCTGTCTGTCTATCTATCTGTCTGTCTGTCTGTCTGTCTGTCTGAAGAAAGTTTATCTATTTAATGACACGGTCTCTACTCTCTAATGTAGGATTCAGTCACGTCACAGCCCCTCCGTAATATGAAGTGATCTTCGTAGTGGTTAAAAAAAAAAAAATCCTACCAAACAGAGTAATGTTTGTAAGATAACCGATATGTTTTATATAAACACTTTTTTCGAATAGTCGACTAAGCAGAAGTCTGGAGCCGTGTGCGTTGACGTGTGTTTAATGGAAGCAGATGCATCGCCCGCAGGCACACATATGTTACTTCTGTGTGAACCGCAGCAGTGATTATGCCAAGCTACATACGCCGAAGACTGGCATAACAGGTTCGTGGAAAGTGTAGATGCCTCCACATGATGCAACAACTGTCAGATCGTGCAGATGTAGTACTTTGTTTGGCTGAGCCGATGTATCCGCCACGCACGTAGCCCGTCGAGGAGTCGTGTATTGTGTCGATTACATGGTATTCGCGTGTGATATGCGAATTTCCCGCCTGTAACCTGATCCGCCGGTGTGTATTACACGCCGTGACATACTAGACGTTGTATCGAGGTGTCCACAGCCGTGCCATCAACGTAACACCTTATGGTCGCCGGGAATTTAATCATAACTGTATCTGGTGGTTCATCTTCCTTACAGCCGCGATCACATTACGCGTGTCGGACACACGATAGCGTCGCTCCGCCCCGTGAAGGGGACGCACTCCGCGTCATATATGCCCGGATTGTCCTTGTTTGTGTCTGGTGATCTCATTCGTACGGGTCACGGTGTACTCCCCACAGTGTGTCCTAAGTCGCAACCAGAATTAAGGTCTATTGTGTCTTTGGGCCACATCTAGCGGGAGAATCAGGTGGGATCGCGGGACTCAAAAGTTATGTGTACCTTCTCCCGGCATCCTTTCAAATCGTCGGCATATAAAAGACGTTTCGAGGTCGAGATCAGTAGCGGCGTATTTGTAACGACGCAGGCAATTTGACACTACAGCACGGGCCTGTGTGAATTGAATACCTCCGTGTTGTTGTATAGAAGCCAATGTTGCAAATGGGAATGGTTTTTAAATATAGAATCGTGTCGAAACATTGTAAAAGGATTCGCTTAATACGTATAGGTATATTAGTGGAATCGCCGTGCTGATGGAATATGTGTCTTGTTTCACGGTTTCTCGATGAGTGTTACGTGCTCAGAAATCAGCAGGCACGCTTCAAAGTGTATACGTTCAAACACACACCTGTTGTATTATACATTAAGCAACGGGCATTTTGCTTTAACAAAAACACGTTGGACACTTTCCATGCCAGCCACAGTCTTGCAGTGCCAGCGATTTACTACTCTGTCTCACGCTTTATTTGAAAGACTCCCATATTCACTGTGTTGCCTGGACATGGGTCACGCGATTGTCTGGGTGTGAAATGACCAGTAACTTGGACAATTAATACCCGCAGTACACATCGAGCTGGACAGTCACCGCGCCGTTCGTTGCACGTGAGGGGGTGATTAGGCTATATATGACCTCCAAGAACGAAACACCCGGAGGAAACCAAATAAACGGCCATCGTAATATTGCGTCAGAAGGTGTGAATTACTCAAGATTGACCGCAGGTTAACTGGTGTTAATTGCGTAACATTTGCGCCGTGCAAACAGTACACTGAAAATGCGGTAAGCAGCGTGGCGTTTCCCAGAGGCAGTTCGTGGCTGACCCGCTAACAGACGCCTGCCGCTTGACGCCTTGCACAATGGTGACATCTAACGGCATTCTGCTAGATCGTTTGGAGTGGGCGCTTTCGCTGAGTTGTTCTTTACAGGAAAGTATCTTGCGGAATGGCAACTGAACGGACTGACGTTATCAGTGTAGATCTCTGGCTATACTTACACCGGAAGAGAAAGACCAGTTGCTTGATGTTAGTCCATCCACATATCTAACCCAAGCATAGTTATATCAAATGGGTATGGTTTGGCAGGCGCTCGTTTTATTGTTTGTTTGGCTAAATTCTACATAACGACAAATTCTACATGCTGTTCACAATGACAGCGCCCATTGAGATACGTATAAAGAAGCCGTCTCAAGGCTGATGTTTACACCCGATTCTTTACAAGATCTTGCTTGTTTCCACCCGCCTTACAGCCGACTGGCCTGGTCGTCTCCTGTGACCCGTGAGGACGCAACAGCTCGCGTGAGGACAGATGTTGTCACCTCCGGTTCTCGGGCTCTCTTCGAGAGTTGACTTGAGCGCGGCTCGCCCCGACCACCGACGGATGCCCTCGAGGTGATGATAAGCCCATCGCCAACCTCGAAGCTCATAATCCTCAGGAGGACATCGAGTGTGGCGGCCTGCGGACATCCGCTGTAACTAGATGTGTATCTGCTGCCTTGTGGCTCCTGGTCTGGCGTACGACTAACTATGGTGGTAGATAGTGTACGTGTATAACCGTAATGGACATTTTTACGGGGAACCAGAAATAATGAGACCCAGTTCAGAACTTATGGCAATGCGAGTTCCATCCAAGTCAAATAATTCACTGGTTGCACGGGTAGATAATATAACATTTAAGACCTACTACTAAACATCGCTTAATAATAATAAATATAGCTAATCAATACAAAATAGGGTGGTTCACTGTTGTGAAAAACAAGAAACTGTCCTCCGGTTCTGAGCATGACATTAGAAAATTGCTGCTTCTTGTCTGTCTGTCTGTCGCGAACTTTCCGGTTGGTGTAGGCTACGTGTGAAGCCGCCCATTCAACAATATCGGTGACCATAGTAGATAGCCGATACGCTTACCGCAGAGTGCTCGCTATACCGTTGAATAAACATTAGGAGACGGATCAAAAACGGATAGATCCGCCAGTCTCCCAGCCCGGCGCCTAGACGGACCGATATATATCGGATCGTTAATTTCGTTTAATCTTCCGCGTAGGAAACGTACGTCACTGGTCGCGTAATTGGAAACTGCAGTTGTTTTAGTTAGCAGATGGCGCTATCGGTCGGCTTTTTATACCCAATTAGTTGCGATACGAGTGTGTTCGGTTCAACCGATAGTACTATACCCTGAGCCCACGCGTCACGTTCTGTCTCGTCGGTGCGACACATGCAGGATATCGCCGTTACGTCGACGTTAACGAAGGAAAACAACGCGTATAATAACACAATCGAGTTACCGGTCCCTTGAAGTTACGGTCCCTTGAAGTTACGGTCACTTGAAGTTACGGGATTAAAAAAAACGAAGGATAAGACTGCATCCAGCAAACATTTCACAGGCATTTTGCATTCATAATTTTCTGAAATGTATCGCGTGTGGTACACAAATGTGACACTATCTGTCGTCACCTGGTCCGATTCAAAGAAAGCGCAAGAGATACAGTATTGAAATGGCTTTGGGCGTCAGGAATGACAGTTGTTTGGAAGGCATCGGCGATGACGTAGTGCACGACGCAAAACACTAGAAAGAACAGATCGGTGCACGTCACGGGTTCCACCCCGCGGTGATGGCCTGGGGCGCCGTGGAGAGATACGCCGAAGAACCAGAGATTGTATCTTTGTAGCCGCAACTGACAATAGAAGCAACTGATCACCCTTCGATAGACGAGACCAGATATCTGGAAACGCTTTCGTTGCCAGTTGAATGGAGGCGTCTTTTTCGTCGTTGCATAATATTAACTTACAGGCTGCAGCAACGTTTGGATGCCAATGGCAACCAATGCAACAAAGACGCTCAGTGTATTACGCGTCGTTTGGCTAAATAGTTAATACCTAAATGTAGTATCTATGGCTTCGTTTGTCATACTAACTAACTAAGTGTATATAGTAGTTACAGTAGTACAAGCATCCGACAATAACGATTAGACTTTGGCCGAATCGCCGATATTGACATTGATATCAAGTGAAGCATTTGCGAAAACCAAACAGTGATACCATAAGCTCTCGCGCAGACACGATTATGAAGATAACTGTTAACGCAACGAGATAAGAACAGATACAGGGAGGCCCTAATTGTAACTTTCAAGTAAAACGGAGCCACGTAGCAATTTGCAAAATGATGTTGCAAGACGATGGCGCTGTTCAGAATAACTTCATATATACTCATAATTATATAGGAACAAGACGTACATGTAATGATTCCGTAAAAAGATGCACACTATCATTATATTCTTTGGAATCAATTGATGTAGAAAGTCGCCTAACAAAATAGAAACGTGAACAAATCCCTTTTAATACAGAACAAAGGGAATGTTCGAGCAATACATAGCTTGAAAGTTACAGAGCTACTGTTCTATCGCTGTTTGTTCGGTAGAAAGCTGCACAGTAACTTCATCACAGGAGACAACATCAGTGGTAAGGAGACGGAGACTTACGTTTGCAGACATCTTTGAAGTCGGTGCAGCAGTCGCCGGTTGAGAGGCAGTGTTCGTCACAGAAACACGTCGTTCGGTTCGATCTGTTCATTCGAGGACCCAGGGCTCTGCACTTGTTGTTCTTTCCCTTGCAGCATTGGGACTTCTCGGCGCATCCCCCGTCGACGGGCAGAAGGGTGCAGAGGAGCACGACGGCTACGAGCCCGCAAAGACAGCCTCGGTAAAGATCCATGTCCGTGTTGTGTTACTTGCGGAGAAGTGCAGAAGAAAAGCTTCGTTCCTGAGCAGTGTGCGGGCACAACGACCTGTGCGACGGTGCAATAAGAGTTCTTTTTCCCCTCTTCGTTCACTCTGTTTGGCGTCTGCCCGGTTCGCGCGCTCTCAGCTACAAATGCCTTCTCGTCGTTCCGTGGCGGGCGCCGCGTTTTTGTACAACTGCACCACGAGCCGCCCCCACACGTCAATCAGACGCCGCGCGCTGATTGGTCCGCCGCCGAGTGGTAGTACACTAACCCCCTCGGCCAGCTGGCGAAACCACACGGGTTGCCTGCGCCTCGACACCGGTTCTACGTAATGTAAAGTTCACCTTTTATCTAACAATTAGCTAAATGTCGTCTTTGTTGGCGCATACAGGGGGCGTTGTGGGTGGACGTGACCAGCCGGGATTACCAACGCGGATTTCACGATAAACCGTGACTGTGTTTCGGCGTCCGATCGTCCAGTCAAGTGAACGTTTGTTGTCGGGGAGCGTTTGGTGCGTGACCGCTATCACTGTGTCAACATCAACCACAAACGACACCTTTGTTTGCGCGCAACAACCCGCCGTTCTGTTGGCTTCGGCCAGTCGGTGGATTGGCTTCTTCCAATAACTTGAAAGACACGAAATCCGAGCTCGTAAGACACCTGTGTCAACTCCTCCCATTGACAATGTCACCATACGGGTGTTATTTTGTCAACGCCCACAGTTCCCGTTACCCTAAGTCCTCAGTATTCACTGAACAGACGAAAAACCCTGAAAAAATCAACGGCACCCTTTGTAATCGCTCTGCTAATACACCGGGATAACATAACGTGCCACAAGTCGCACTAGCATTAAGAATCATGTTCCACCTTGTTTGTAGTAATCCGATACTTTGAACACCAGGTTGTTGGAGGTATTATGTACGGTGTTCGCGTTTGTTCACACCCAGGTTTTAAGTGCTCGCATTGGTGAATGTCCCCTTATTTTATGGTGGATATGTGCGTGAATAACGAGCGTCGTAATGTCCCCACTTGTGTACGCGACACAACAACGCACGAGTAACATTTGTGTGTATGTGTAGACTGTGCATGTACGTTACATAGGTAATAATTGGTATTTTAGCAATTCCCATAATAACAACGTAGTGCAGTGCAGTGCAGTGCAGTGCAGTGCAGTGCAGTGCAGTGCAGTGCAGTGCAGTGCAGTGCAGTGCAGTGCAGTGCAGTGCAGTGCAGTGCAGTGCAGTGCAGTGCAGTGCAGTGCAGTGCAGTGCAGTGCAGTGCAGTGCAGTGCAGTGCAGTGCAGTGCAGTGCAGTGCAGTGCAGTGCAGTGCAGTGCAGTACAGTACAGTGCAGTACAAATAATGTAGAACTTTATTTAATATAACGCCACATCCAATTATAAATTGTTCGTGGCACTTTACAACATTAAAACATGTATGGTATTAAAATGTATGTTATTAAAACATCGATGTACGGAATAACATGGTTTAGTTACGATAAACCATGGTTGACATGACAACACTATCTGGCATGGACTATGACGTCAACAAGTTAGACATTTTCAGATAGAAATTAATGCGCATTTAATTACACTTCAATTGCACTGACCTCTTAAATGGACCTTTAATTATTCCCCCTGGGGAAACCAATGGGCGAAGTCTTTGTGATTCGTGGCTTTGTTCTAGCGTTTCCGTTCAAAGGAAAGTCTTCGCTACGTCATGTGTAAACGAAATCGCCGCAGAAATCAAAACATTTTACATAAACTTAAGAGTTATTTATCAGTGCAGGGCAACACGTGCATAACACCTATAAATATCGCATTTCACCGCAAAGTGTAATGAGATTTGATAATCTTTATTCCTGATAACCAAATATCGTGCCAAATATCTCGTCATGTTTCCATTAAACAAGGCAGAGAATAACAAAGAAACGCGCGACAGACAAGAGACCCCATTTCATAACAAACACAAGTGTACAAGGGCCTAAATTGTTCACACTTCGGTACGATACGGTTCGGTGGTTTTGATACAGGAACGATAACAAAGAAAAACCAATAAATTAGTCGTATGACTTGTACTTGCTGCTCAAAACCACGTAACCATCATGTACGGTGGTTTTCGGATTCTTGAACTTTCCTGTGTTCGTTGTATCCACGTACCAACGTACAGTAGTAAACCAACAGTATTACCCTGCGCCGTTTACAGACTATTCTTCAAATATAGGTTTAGTGTTTGTTAATGAAGGTTTATATACATGTCTCAATATCGCGTGTCACAATAATCTAAAGTCGATGGTATTGCCTGCAGCATATAGGGTTGTAAACCATTCGTTTATTTAATATATGTAACGTCCCTAAATATTATAATTGACATTTTGAAGACACTATTATCAAATATGAAAGTTCGCCAAGAATATTACACTTCGCCGTGTACATGTTATTGTTGAAATATAATTCTTAAAGAAGTATTTACACGTGTTTCAATAACTGCCACATGTATTGGCAATATTCTACAGTTGACAGTTAGTAGGATCTGCAGCCTATAGGGTTGAAAACCACTCGTTTATTTATTATGAGTTTAAATAGCATCCATAAATGTTATAATTGACATTTTGAAGATATTATTATCAAACAGATTGCATGTAGTAAGAATTGACTGTTGCGCTGGCGAAATGTCTACAGTGTTAATAGAACGTTCACTGTACATATGACCGTTATTGACATGCATTACGCAGACACGCGTTTCACCCGGAAGTACTTTTGATGTTGACGGGTTCCCACGCCGCCGACCACAACGTGGATGGAACGAAGTACACCTGATTCAGGGAATGCGTGCTAATAATTACTACCCACGGCTGAACCACGGTGACAGAACTGACTTTATTGGGCAGTGGTGACAGCGGTCGGAACCTCAATGGTGGTCATCTGCAGTGTGTGCAGCCACGCATGACGAAACGCTAGTGGTGGACATCTGCGGTGTGTGCAGCCACGCGTGACGGTTAGCGAGTACACGGTTAGCATTGATACAGGCGCGAAACGGACTGCGATGTCGTCACATCACATCACGGGTGTAGCTGACGACACATATATCGTAGTTGGAGCTATATGTTTCTGTTGCAACATTGACTAATGGTGTTCGGGTGACACCCTATCCCAATTTGCTGTGTACACGCGGGAACAAAGCCCGTAGCAGGAAGTAGCTCGCAACACGAACTGTTCGGTCAACGCTCGCTAACAACATCGGTATGTCTTACCGGATCCCGTAAATGCGCAGCGAATTAGCGAAATTGTGTAATAAGAGCTGACTGTGTTGGATAAGAATAGCACCACAGCGACTGGGGTTTTCAGTGCCCAAATCAACAGTTGTATGCCGGATCTTAGTGGGATGCAGAAACAGTTTTGATCGCGGATGTTGAACCCGAGGTCAAACCTACGTAATGTATAAAAAAAGCAAATTATATTACGCAGAGTAAATCAATCCTTGAACAGTGAATATACTAAAGACACTGCATATCATAGAAAAGTAATAGCTGTGTAACATTAAACAACATCTGCTTCAAATATCAAATATAGAAACACACATGTAGGTTACCTATATTCACTAGGGCTATCGTTATTTCCGGTGTGAGTAAAACTACTTAGTTGAAAGCCAACCGCGTTGTGTTTCATCGAACGTCATCTGGATATGTTCTTAAGAATCCATATTTCCTTAAGTTCATGCCCGTTATCAAGAAGACGTTGTAATTAACACGTTTCAACACTGCGGTCAGTTCTGTGTAACACTTCCACTGTGAGTAAAGAGCTGTTTAGTTGAAAAACCATCGTATTTCGGAGAACATTACATCGAAGTTTTATTATTACATTTTAATTGGACAAATCAAGCTAAATTAGAAATGATTTAAAGGTTATGCCAGTTATCAAGAAAATACGAAACGCTGGTGGAAGAAACCACAAACACGTGTCACGTGACGTGTGTAACCAGGACTTGGTTGGATATACGTTAAACCACTCATGACGCACGCACGTGGGAGAATTGAAGGGATAGAGACATTACATTGTCAACACGGTTGTGACGATGCATTGGGAGTGTCTACTCTATGTAATGTAGGACACACATTATCATTGATGGAAGGGTGCAGTGAACTATCAATAAAGGCAGTAAAACACCTCGGCATGGTTACTTATGTAAGCATAGAATACGAACATTGATTTACAAGCGTGTTTTTCAACTTCACTATTGAACACATGTGACTGTCAAATGGACAGTTCTTACATTCATCACTACGCAATACACTTTGGGTGCGTTGAGACATTTTCGTCTCAATGGATTTCTCTGAAATGTTAACACAGTTGTTTTTTCACCCATTCTCATCTTTGTAGCACGTACGCGTGGTTGCTTTAATTGGTTTGCCATCCCAGCATGCACGCGCGCGCACACACACACGCGCGCACACACACACACGCGCGCACACATACACACGCGCGCGCCCACACACACACATATATATAGCCCATATGCGTGGTTGCTTTAATTGTTTTGCCATCCCAGCACGCACTCACGCACGCACGCACGCACGCACACACACACACACATATATATATATATATATATATATATATATATATATATATATATATATATATAAACACATTATGTATACACACACACACATTCACACGGACACATGCGCGCGCACCCCCCACACACTCACACGGACACATGCACGAACCCCCCCCCCCCCTACACACACACAACATGACATGACCTGCCTCCGAAAACAAAACGTTCATACTTTTCAATCACCTAACAAGGCGTCTCGAATTTTTTATTATTTAGAAAAAAGTAGGTTTTGATAAACAATCTACAACATTAATTTTGATCAAACATGGACCACTTTCTGGTGAAATACGAATATTTATTTTGTGATAAATGCTACAGTACACACGGAGGCAATTCGATGTCGTCTTTCAGAGGCGGTACTAACGTATCATAACTGTTTATGTTGCATTCTTGTCTAACATATCATTTTGATATATTTCATAAAGAAAACGTGCATAATATAGGATTATACGTTGGATAGTATAAAAAATTGTAAATTATTTAAACAGGTACACTATACAACACGAGAAATAGTTACTTATTTAAACATTTACATTGTACAATTTGAATGAAATTTACTTACTTAAACATACTTTCTACCATAAATGAGTTTTGTAGTTGCAAACTTATGTTATTCCATATTACCGGTTGCTATGTAAAACCAGCGGACTAACAAACGTCTTCCACGCTTAAATATATAGTCTTTTACGTCAGTTATTCTTCCAATTTCAGAATGACTTCAAATTGCAACTTTCACATTGGCGTCTCTTGAAAAACCAATTAACGATCTCTGTCCTGGCAGCGTCGACGTTGTTGACGTGGACCTCGTTACTAGACGCGGTTCTCATGTCGGTAGGCCGATCGCCTGATTGGCTGGTGAGGAGACGAAAGACCATCGTCTCTAGACGTAGTCGTTGCTCGCTACTTCAGAGCCGCCACATTTGGATGCGTATTAACGTAGCGTTTCCGAGTGTAAAACTTGACCTGTTTGTTTGAAGAACAACAAATACTAAAACCTTACTGTGTGTACACAGTGATATTATAGTCAATTGCGATTAAAAAAAGATCAGGTTAATTGAGTAAACGATAAACCATACTCCACGTATTCAGTGAACAATGCTAAAAATACTGGCATAAAAACGTAGGCGTCGGAAGAATGGGGAACTTGGGCTGGGACATCAACTTGGCCAGTTGTGTGTGTGTGTGTGTGTGTGCGTGTGCGCGTGCGTGCGTGCGTGTGTGTGCGTGTGTGTGCGTGTGTGTGCTTGGTATGTGCGTGCGTGCGCGCGCGTTATATATCATATTTGAACGTGCGTGCGCGCGAGCGTATAAGCACATTGTACTTTTTTAGATTTAGTTATTAAAAGCACACAAGCAGGTTTTGATCACACTATAATTAAACTATAAGCCGTGTTTTGGAATACATCACTAGAGTCGCCGCATCATTGCAAAACGGTGTCTTTATGTGCATATGTCCGTAAGCACGTACGTGTGTGTGTGTGTGTGTGTGTGTGTGTGTGTGTGAGTGTGTGTGTGTGCGTGCGTGCGTGCGTGCGTGCGTGCGTGCGTGCGTGCGCGAATCAATTGAACCCGATCACCATCATTGGACATCTCCTACAGCTAGAGAACAGACCCGGTGCACTGAAGACAAGCGCCGGTGTTTGGCCTCTCTCCAGGCGCCATCCCTGTAAAGAGACGAGCCTTCACCTCTGGGGCTGGCTTTGGGTGGATTGGGTTCAGTCCTCGCTCCTCGGATCCCATCTCACTCAGCAGACGTCTTTGTTCGCATTCCTCGGCCGAGTTGCCCGGTGCACCGAACCTCACAACCTGTGCGCTGCCTTCCCCGCGTAACCTTTCGGCGATCGACCGATAACGGCCGACACCAGGAAAAACATGGCCAGAGAACACATCCACTTCGTCGATAGAACGACGATTTACCCCGCGGGCACGCAACTGTATCGGCCATGGTTAAGAATTCGCTCAGTCCTCCCGCGGAGTACAAGGAACAAAAATCCGATGTGATTGTCACGATCAGCCCGCGTAAGTCCCGCTGATAGTAATGTTGAAACAATGGCATGTTGCGTTTGAGGACATTTTTATTGTAGATTAGAAAACATTTAGTTAAACTGGAGAAAATGTCGGAAGAATATGGATGTCACCGTAACAGAGACGGATTATTAACATGGATTAGTTATTATGTAAACAAGTGAACATCTCTGCGACAGGTAAGTGATAATGATGATAATAATAAGTTTAGTAATTTATTAGTTGTCTTGATAAGGCATGTAATAAGTTTATCTCACATCATGTTGGACCATTACGTTCCCACATATATGATTCACACGGTTGTACTAACTAGTTAACGAAGACAAACCCCTTCTTGCAATAAGTCGGGTGTGTGAATTTTGTACGTGCGTGTGTTGTTACGTTTTCTAATAGTAGACATTTCTACTTCAAAATAAATGTTCATTATCGTAATAAACGAATAACAAGTCTTACACATCATTCCAGCAGGAAAGTAAATGTAACATGCAACACATATACTAAAGGTTGCAGTTTGACATACATTTGTTTCTGAATGACTGGTAATGTTTTATACAGACGTCACGTCACAGTAATTCGCGTCTTCTGTGCGCTATGATCGTGGTCAGTTCTTGTACAGGTGACGAATTACGAAGGAAGAATGATTTGGGCTGCAAACTCTTGCTATGAAACGTAAATTGTTTTGTAGTTCGTGCCAGCAGTTATCATCATGTTATCTGTCATGTTGAAATTACACGATTGTCAACCACAAAATAAAAGGAATACACTTTAGCGTGAAGCCAAAGCAACGTTGTTTACTATAATTGTAAAGACGCCACGCTGTATATAATTATAGTTTTTTGTATGGACTATGCTGGCTTCCAGTTACCTATTATATTTATCAACGGTACTTTTTATCAGAAGGTTCATCTTAGTTCGATGTTATCTTCCGTCTCCTTTTCAGAATCAATTCATGAATAAACGAATAGATCGGAAATCCTCTGTGAGTCTATTATGGCACGCTAGCTCTTTTGTGTAAATTTGGTATTTACTTTTATCGACAAAATCGGACGTATTATTAACAAATTTTTAGTTAGGTAAAAGTTCGGCAGATAAATTGGAAGTCATCCGGTTCTATACGTTTACACGGAGCTCAGTCGGAACAGGGAAGCTTAGCCCCCAATTGGTTTTGGTAGCGTGACTTGGAATATGTTTAACCGCCTAATATTTAGGCAACGGGTGTAGTGGTATGTTTGTGCGAGCCTCAAAGCTGAGTGAAAAGAAACTGGGATGTAATTCAGCTGAACGGGATGAACTGTGAGTATAATATTATATCCAGGTGGCGGGAGATGGCATTCGGAAAGTCACCGGGTACTAGTGGAGGCGGACCGGCGATTGAAGAATGGTGAACGAACTAGGCCCATGGGAAAAGAGGCTGACCAAACGTAGGATGGAAGACTACACCAAGAAGGTTGCAATACACGGAGAATGGATGGAACTTAAAGGGAAAATATGTCCATCGGGAGCCGGGAAAAAAGACAACAACCATAGCAGTAGGCCTTCTACACAATATTCTGCCTGATGCATCGACACAGTACACAATGGAAAAGTGTGTCAATAAAATTAAACATACATTAAAATACACATAATTCAAGAACCCGAAATCAGTCTCAATATCGAACCCCACGAAACAATGGTTTATTTCACGAGTGACGCATGCCAAAGAATTGAACTCATAACTTCAGACAGAGCAGCAATATCCTTTGGAAAATAAAAAACGATTCTGGCTGAAGAAGTTCGAAGCACTACGCATCGGAATGAAATTGTGCAGTGCTTTTGTTTTAGCATTAAAGATAATGGAGAACGTGCCAAAAACACAAATAGAAACTTGACAGTTTCTGTTATCTGCCCATGATTCTTAGCGTAGTCGGTAGAACATCGAGAAAAGTCTTTAGATCCTGTAAGGTTTGCTGTAATCAACACTAACCAACGTATTCAATTACATACGCCTGTGATGGCTTCCATAGGTGCAGTAGATAATACTATATATCCAATGAACGCCTCCCAATGATAATTTTCTATGGTGATTTGACCGAGGACAACATATCGGTAGACATCTTGAAACTGAAAAATTACTGTAAATATGTGATCAAGAGTTCTGAAACATTAATTGGGCGCCGATTCTCTACTTCGACACACTGTTGGCGACGACAATATCATCCGATGACGACATCTTCCCGGAGTACAGCGACACCGAGAACAAAACGAACCAGGAGGCAAAGCCAGCGAGTGGTATTGCCAGAAATCCACCTGCACCAATGCAACTGCAAAAAACTCCCGAGACAGAAGCTGTCCACGACACATTAAAAAAATCCAAAGGTTACTTGGTTAGACGAGTTTGTCAAACTGAGGTCTGAACTAATTCTTAGAATGATTGCATAAGCTATCCAGAAAAAACCGCACCGTGCATGGGAAAACATTCAAACACAACGTGATAAAACGTGGCACGTCTCGTACATTTTCTTTAGACGCTGTTCGCTGACGGATTTGCGACATTTCGTGAAATCAGATATCAAACGATCTTTTTTGCAGTGCTATTTCGAAACTCGCGTTCACCGCAACGAAAACCACGGGTATAATTAAATCCAGTATTTGACGAGTCAGCATCAGCTATAAATCTGCAAGGAACAAAGAGTTCGAAACCTACTATACAGAGATGTGATTGGTGAGATGCAGCACAATATAATAATACAAAATAACAGTAATATAATATGTAAACATCTCGGAAACCTCTCGTCAATATATCTGGTTAAATTTCTTACAATTTTTTACAGCGGTTATCGAAATTATGGCAATTTTCCTTCCCGCAGATGTTAGACTCTCACGAAGAACATTTTATACCCACTTTAAGACAAGAGGCCACGAAGGCTCGCTATGGCATACCGCAGGAAAATCTAAGCCTAGAGGCGGGATGTGCTACACTGGCCCGTAGACCCACCTAGGATTATCAACCAAGCTGGATTATTTTTATCAGTAATACAGTCCCTTTAGCCGACTGATGTATCTATGATGAGAACGAAGACGCACTCGATCAAGGGTACATTATATAAAGCCGAAGAACACACAGACACGACACAGCCACTGAACTATTTACGGCGAAGAAGAACAAGTTCGAGACCTCAGACAGTCGATGACGTACATAAGTTACTTACACAGGGAGGAAGAACACTTAGGGGATGTTAGGTGACATTCAGTCGACGTATCTATGGAGGAATAACATTAGGTACCAACAAGTCGATGACATATGTGAGTGTGACTACCACGAATTATTATTCTCAACTTCCGCTTTCCTTCAGCATGTAAGTGTAAAGATGATGTTCTAAATGTGTCCGTATCTGTGATTTGATTTTGGACC
>OZ024865.1:15223332-15293332 GCA_964017155.1 Oasisia sp. SBJ-2009
TATTCTGGTCCATTTTCGTTTTAGTATTTCTGTTTGGATGCCTGTCTTGTCTGTCCTGTTCATCAGTGGTGTGTTAGTGACCATCTCTTTCCATTTGATATTTAGGATGTTTCTTATGCATGTGTTGACGAATGTTTGTAATTGTTGCGTTGTTTCGTGTGTAACCTTTTACGTTTCGGGGCCGTCGTGCAGCACACTTTTCATGTTCATGTTGAAAATTCGGATTTTGTTTTGTTGTTGTTGGAAAGGGTCGTGAGGACAGGACTATTGCGAACTGTCTTTTTCATAAGCGTCAGAACGTGGTGAATATCGCAGGTGTTGGACTAAGAGATTCACTCGGAGCCGGAGTTGCATGGAACATGACATCGAAAGATTGGGGGAGGGTGGAAGGGGCAGGTGATAGTGTTGATGATATTTCGGGTTTCGAGGGAGTGTTTATTTCGCGGTCTGGGGAAGTTTACAAACTTGAAAAATGTGGAATACATTGATAATAGTGCACAGTGTCCATGGCACCTGATACATTACGTATATGTTCTTTGGCCCAATAGCGGGCCCTAATCCATCCCCTCCTATAACTGTCAGGATTGGGGAGCGTGTGATCGGCGTCATGGTGGCCCACTGACCTCTCTGTCTTGACCTGCTGAAGGAAAGTTCCCACTAGTGACGTCTAAATCCCTTTTGGGGCCAGCACTGTACATACCAGACACAACTCGTACCCAGACGACGTGTACCCGGTTTACAATGTTGATTTGTGTCCAACACGACCGGAAACAGCAACCCCCCCTCCGGGCATGTGATTGACTATCGTCAGAACCACGCCACGACAACGTATTGTGTTCAGATACGTCATCAATACATCGCGTAGCTATGTGATCTAGATCTATGCGTGATTACGTTGCGAAATAACAACAACATCGCTGTAATTGGACGACGGCGTAATGTTTGGATTTGGAACGTTCGACTCTCAGTCGAGAGTTTCTCGGTTAGACTCCTCTTGGTGTGGTTTCAAACCTCGGGCAAGTTTTTATCCTACTTGTACAATTTTCGTGTCTTACGGGAGAGGCACTACAAACAGTTGGTCACTACTGTTTGACGTCTAAGCCTAAGTCAGAGAAAGTGAACATACATCGCCGGGAATTTGGATTCACTGAACTTATGTCTCATTCTCTAAATTCCCAATGAAATCTGTTCCCCGATTGGAAGAAGGGAGAAGACAGTTCTTGTTCTTCTCCTCTTTCACTTTCTATTTGGCTTATGTATACTTGATATGCATTTGAATCGGTTTCTTCGTGAACAACAAATATACTGACTTTGTGTCACCCTGTTGGCGAGTAGATTTCACTACGGGTGCATATCGGATAATTGAGCACCCATCGTCCTGGGCCAAAACTATAAACTTTCAATCAGTGACGCTGGGTTTCTAGGTAAGCAACGTATCCAACCAAACGAAAATCACACGTCCACGGAGGGGTCTAACTCTACCGACGGGATTCTGTCATGACGTCCTGCACCCCCACGTGGGGTTATTACCCCCGGAGTTAGGTGCCACACAAGTTCGCATTTACCCCGAAAGGAAATAAGTTCCCACCAAGCGTGAGGTACGACGTAATCGATCCCAACAACCGATCCAGCGCGTGGCACTTACAAATTGCCGGATAACTCGGCAATAATGGCACTTTGCATAATCGTCCAATTACATGTAACCCCCCCCCCCCCCGAAGGTAACGGGGGTGATATCGGACATCGCCAGTGATAACAGTCTTGCGCGGTAAATAACGCAGTTGAATAGTATCTGGCATTTCGCAATGTAGGCTAAGAGCCGGTGATTCAACTATTCGAGAGAGCGGGGCGAGATATCGACGTTGCACCGAGAAAGAGGGTTACGGGCTAACGGGCCTACGGGCGCATACACACGCTCCCATATGTCGCCCCGGGACACGTGGGTTTCTGGGCCGAAGAAACACGTCACGAGTGACGGGGTGTGGGTTTGGGCGACGAAGAAAACATGTCACTGCCCGAGCACCGGTTGAACGCGTGCGAGTGCACATCGGGGACATGTCGTTGTTTACTTCCGGTCTAAGGACATGCGCACGTTGAACAAATTTGTGAACCCGTAAAAGGACACATTTGTGATTACCGCAGAGGAACTGAATGAAGAGATGTCACATTGAAGAATCACTTGACAACTGAAGTAGTTTGAAGCAATCCGTGATGGGCAGGACAAACACCAAGAACCAAGGACAATTGATGTTGACAAAGAGAGTCGTTAGTAGTATCCGGTCCTTATGACCGCTCAACATGCTCTACACCTCATTTGATCTCAGGCCTGTACACTCGAACGTCGTCTCGACTTCTCAGGGAAGAATTAAGCCATGTTGCGTTTAATGTGCGAATTATTTGTACAAAGAGATCCACCATTGTCTACAGCCATGTACTCTTTCACGCAGCTGAGTAAACTAGATTAGAACGAGCTTCGGCGTGACAGCACAGGATTTGAAGCCGGATTCTCTCTATTTAAATGCCCGCGCCACTGTGCCACATCGCTCTACGGTGGCAAACAGAAGAATTGGGCAGAACATTATTCGGAGAAGAGTAAAACGGAAACTAAGGCGGGACAGGGGAGGTCTCAACAGGTGAGGTTGGACAACAGAAGAGGAGAGACGACTGCAGAAGACCGGGATAGGTGGACAAGTAGGATCGGTGGAGAGGAACAGGACGTGTGTGTGCTCTCCAGACCAACAGGGAGCGATGGAAGGAAGAAGGTTGGGAGCAAACAAGCACATGGTAGAGATGGGGGATCCCACGCCACGAAGATAACAGCAGGCACGTGGTTCTTTTGGATGGACAATGATGCTGAACGCCGCCTTCTGTGATCTTCCCGAGCATAACATTGTAGGGCTGACGACGTGTCCTGTAGGTTTCGGACAAAACTAGAGAGGGAGGTAAGGATAGACGGATAACTGGGTGTAGGCACTGTGTGTGTGTGTGTGCGTGCGTATGTACGTGCGCGTGTGTGGGTGGGTGCGTTCGTGTGTGCGTATGTACCTGCGCGCTTATGCAATTATGGGAAAGATAAAGTGATAATGACGTCGCGACCAACTAACACAATCAACAAATGCCTACATTGAAACCGTCAGAACACGTAACACGCGGAGTCTCATTAAATGTCATATCAGGGTCGTATCTTCACGGACGCGCACCCCTCAATCCACCCTCTCCGCCGGGTAAACGATCGACACACAATCAGCCCGTGTCCGCGCGCACGCGATGGCCTCTCGCAAACTGACGCGACACAAACACACCGCGACAACCCTATTCACCGGCACTTGGGTGCACGACGATACGTTTCGAACGTGAACCCGAGTTTGTTTTAGGGTCAACGCACGTTCAGTACACAACGCGGCGTCAATGAGAACTCGTATGACTCAGTCGGCGGCGTTTTTGTCGTCGTCTGCACTTCAACGCTCCTGTCCGACGAAGACTTGGCAACTTGCCTCGGCTACGACACAAAGTTTGTCGGTAAGTGCCACTAGACAATTATTATTGCAGTTATATTACGTTGACAGCAACGTGCAAGCAAATTACCCCGACGACCCTAGTCCAGTAGATGCACACTAGATTATTATTTGAAATGTACTTGCCAATGTAGCCAAATGAGCAGAGTCAGGGCATCTATAATGAGATTAGAGTTATTAATTAGAGTTAATTTACTTACTGTTATTGCACGATAGCTTTTGCTGTTGAACGCGGGCTGACTATACATAGGCCTATATTTAACTTGTTGTCCCTATACTCAATTTGTTGTCATAAACATACAGTTGCTGGAACGTTTGAAAAATTACGGAAGCCTGCGTGATAACAGCTTGTGTAGATAAACGGGCTGGATATGGTGGCGTTGACAGAGAAAGGGGCATCTAACATGAACTAGGTTCGGAGACTACAGGGTAAATCAGGTCAGGATGATAGACACAATTACTGTTGGTGTATAGGTAGAAATGTGTGCGTGTGTGCGTGCGCGTGCGCGTGTGCGTGTGCGCGTGAGAGAGAGAGAGAGAGAGAGAGAGAGAGAGAGAGAGAGAGAGAGAGAGAGAGAGTGTGTGTGTGTATAAAATTATACACATACACGCGCGCGCACATCCACATTTCGTTTTTTCGTAACTCTTCGGTTTCTCCGTGTCAATCCCATCCCGGTTCCAAATGCTTTGCTTCTCAAACTGGGCTAACTATAGATGGTCAAACGAAACAGCAGATATAAGGGTTTTAACGGTACCATGACGTAGAAGTCTGGCGTACTACGCGAACGTATCATTGGTGTATTCTACCAGAACAAACCGTGTTTTTTACGCTTGATTATTGCAGTAGTTAAGCTGCATAAAACAAAGACCTTCTGGCACTAACTGCCCGTGCACCGAGTACACGGCAATTAGCCATCTAATCTTGGTTAAAATAGTCGCCGAGTGTCTACGGGGGCAGGATGTAGGCAGTTTTTATACAGGATTATACGCGACGTCACACTGTTAAGTACCTACGTCCGCCTCCATTATTAATTAATTGCATATGTGTATTATTTTTATGCGTGACTTGTGCTTTTCCCTGCAGTTTTGGTGCACTGTGTATATTTTTACTTGCCATTATATACATTAATTATTGTTTACTAGTCAGTACTTGTAACATGTCAACCAAGGACAATCTCTCCATGCATTCGTCACATTATTGTTCATTAGTTTTGTCGTACATGGCAGGCTTAAATTGTGTGTGTGTGTGTGTGTGTGTGTGTGTGCGTGCGTGCGTGTGTGCGCGTTTAACATTTTTACTGACTTGTAAATGAACTTTTAATCAACAGAGTATTACCCATACCTATCTTAATTGTCTACATGAAGTATGTATCAAGTTGGCCTGAAATAAACAATTATCAGCACACACTAGTCGAGCAGATCTTGTTACTGATAACTATAAATACCATCCCACAGAACAACAAACCACTCTACACAGTGGTGCCACCTGGACTAATCACCATTAACTTACCTCAGATAGGAGAAACACCCTCTAGAAAGCACAGCATTACTTTCACAATTTTAAAATGCCCTGCCACTCCCCATTTCCAGAACAAAGTTAGCAAACAGCAACGGCATAAGAGGGAACCAACAACAAGACATGTAATCTGTATCATTTATTTAGCTTCTCTATACACAATATGCATCTTCATCACATCTTAATGAACATCGTCGTTCTGTGTCTCGAAACACAAACACATTAATTCACTTTGTTCCCTTCTGCGTCCCGCGACCATGTGTCATCCTCTTTGTGTCACCCTCGACTATGTGTCAACTGCGAACATGTGTCACCCGCCGTGTGACACTGAGGCTGAAGCCGCTGTGCAAACTGCCCTACAAGTACGTATGGTTTGAAAACTCTCGTCTAGCAAAGAGAAACGAAGGGTGAAGAAAAATGCCGCGCCACGTCGGCGTGGGTGGGCGGGGCGCTTACCCGTACCAGTGCAGTGTACAACAAACACACAAGACTGTCGACACACAAACACACACGCCAGGCTAGCTACATCAAAACACACGCCACCATCAACCTGCCACATTATAACGTAACACTGGATGTACACGCTTGGAAACGACACACTTCACGCCGTGTCCTCCTGTTAACACAGCGGCTGTTGAATACAAAAAGAACACCCCCGCCCAGCAAAGAGGGGTGGGTGTGGGGGGTTGTTCTCGTGGGTACAATAACTATTCACAGGCATCAGGCGAGAACTCAATCGTATGCCAAAAACAAAAACAGCCGACTGACAGCTGGCGAGAACGTCTTACTGTGTTCACTTACTTACATTACGATGCAGACGAAACGAGAAGAAACTGTTGTATTCATCCCAGGTTACGTACGTCCTGTCGATGCTACACACACTGTACATTTGAATTACTATGCTCCGGACAGAACACATTTCGTCAGCTAATAAGCCGACTCTACAAAACTTGTTTTGATGCGGACTTTATAGTTACCGCAAACCTCAAAGACTAACAATTACATCGTTCTCTGCACGTTTCGTGACAATAAATACATATGACGTTATCTGTGTACAAACGCGAAGCCACCGAGACAGGTGCGACTAAATCAAGTCACCTGACCAGCAGGGGGCCGGCCAACGTGTCCCACAATGCACCTGCATCGTTACCGGAATGCACACGAAATGGCGCGGGCGGCACAAATGCAAGACTACCGGCGCCTCTGGTGGCACGATGCAGCGGTGCGGTCGGTCGCTGGGAGTGGGACGTCAGAGCGACGATCGCTGCTGATGTCGAAGATGTCCGAGTATCTTCTACACTCGCGAGATCAAACAAGCTTTCTACAGCATCTCATGGTTACATGTACAAACCTCCTAACTAGCAGACACCAGATTAGTACGTGGCAGGCACCGGTCGCACCTACATTGACACGCACCGTCAGACTGTGCGCACGTGCGCATTAAAGACGAGAAATTTACGACGATGGGTGCATGACGCATGTATACCAGCGCAGATCCACCCCCGCGTCCTAAATGTCCCCGCAACGGGGCGCAAACGTTCCATTGGCTTCAGCCCCCCCGAGTAACTGCTGGCCCGCTTGTATTCAGCACACATGTGGTAGTTTCAATTGTCTATGCTATAGGTGTCGCCGCCTCACATCGGCATGCCGTAGCCTGGCATGACGCCGGCGCCCGGTACCGCGCCCGGTACTGCGCCGGGGTAGGGGGCGCCGGGGTAGACAGCTCCGGGGTAGGCCGCCTGTGGGGGCATCATGGCGGGTCCTTGCGTCAACATCAGCTGCGGCTCATCTGTGGACAGAGAAGCATATGGTCACATGACATGCTTAATCAATTCCACATCGACACCGTCGTCTCACACTGGCATAACTGCCACTTTTTGTTCAGTTTAGTTAATTGTAAATCCGGATTTAATTCACGTAGGATGATTTCAGATGAAATCTGTCACTGCCAGCTGCAGACACAACATGTGAACTGGCAATCAGTGTAAGACGGGGAAGTTGATGCTAGTTAGCGCATTCTCCCATTTGTAACGCACATGGTGAAAATAAGTTGCCACAGTGGTGCCACCATTCAGGTGGAACTAATGCATATCAAAGAGATGTGGATATTATAAACCAGGCTGTTTCGATAGCCATATTATACATTTTAATATTATTTTGGAAGTCTTTTTTGATTGCTAAATGTTTAGTCACACATAATGTGGAGTGGGAGTTGTGGTTTGAATTAATATAAAATATTACATTCAATAGTTACTTTGACTCTGTGTCTAATGACACACCAGGCGGCAGGGAGCCTCTTTTAATTGTGTCATCATTAAACATGGAAATAAATCCGGATTTTTGGTGAACAAAACTGCACAGATCGTGGGAAAAATCATAATACGGCAGTTTGTTTGCCAATCATGTCAGACTGGCCACTCAGGGTGAGTTGGAAAATGACATCGACGAAGCTAAAGGCAAACAACGAACAACATCTGGAGCAGGCAGATAAGACAGACTACAGACAGAAGGTGGCAGCACACACAGTGAAGCGACGGCGGCGGTGGCGGCCCACCTCTAGAGGCAACTCATGCTGCAGGAAGCTCTGACTGAGGCACGAGCAAAACCACTCAAACAGATCACACCAAAATGTCCTCAGGCCTTTTCCTCCACTGACTTTACCTCACAGTATTCTAAATACAGCCACGTTACTCAGGGGCTCACTACAAGCTAATGCATTATTCAGTTATTTGGTGATATGGTTGAGTTTAAATTTAATTAAATTATGTTTGACCAAACTATCTAGATGTAACCAGTTTTTACACTGAACAAAGTCCATCAAAAACACATCTTTTTTTACAGTGGCCTTTGACGAAATACTTTAATGTCATATACTGCTGCTGACAGTTATGAACTCTATGTAATATATTTATTCACTTATTATTTTCTTGTTTACTTCCTACTGTATTTTTGCATATTAATTTTATTCTAATGTAATATATATATCAATTTTATTGTAATGTTTATCAATTTACTATAAAGCATTTTACATTTGTAGCACTGTTGAGTGAATATCTTACTTGGATAAATAGCATGAAATAAACGTTTATATTATTATTATCATAATGACCCCTGCCCTTGATCTATGAAGCAAGTATCCTACTAAGACTCCAATGTAGTTGGTCTACATGTTTTAAATCAAGTGTGTTTTGATGTTGTTGATATCTCAAAATATTTTGTAGCAATTGTGTCTTCTACGTTTATGTGAACCCCCAACACAAGAAAACCATTCATTACCAATGACACAGTATAAGAAATATGTGATATTTATAATATCCAAAATTAATCAAACGTACCACGGGAAATGTCTTATGAATTATTAGTCTGTTATATTGTATTTATATCACAACATGGCATAACAAATGTACACATCTGACTACAGCATTCTGAATATCTACACCAGTTACACAATCATCACGTTATACACCAAAGATTCATACAAAAACCTGAATTTGCAACGTGCTGCAAGTGTTACGTAAACATAGCAACACAAACTCAAAGAGAGGCTGCAACATAAACACGAGGCGATGCGGCAGACACGAGGGTGGTGATGGCACGGCACAGCAATATGGGCGCAATGTGAAACCCCCGACATTAGCCAAACCACATCACAAACAATCGATGACAGTTGGAAACGTCTTGTAGCAAATGGAAGGTGGCGGGGAATGGACAGACTCGTTACATGTCGTCTCCAAGGACCAGTTAATGAACACAGTAGCACGGCATGATGCTGGTGAGTAGAAGTCAAACGTCAGTACTGGATGCATTCATGGCGACTGGTGCTGTGTACCTACATGGCTCAATACTCTACCTACATGGCTCAATATGGGATACGTTTCTCTATTATTTGAGTGAATTTAACTTACTTTGAACACTAAGTTGCCATTAATCAAATTACACAATCAGCTCTTCTGGACTTATGCACTCCACATGAAGATGAATTACCCCAGCGGCTATGCATTTTACTGACAGAACCTAATATCACATTAACACAATTCAAGTTACTTTTTAAACAGTTTTGGAAGCTTCAATTTTTTTTGAATGAATATGTATCAGTAAGCTCACATAGTCCCCCTAATTTTAAGTTTACTGTATCCCCCATCATCCATGACACAGCAATCACGAAATCGCTACTAACATCAATTTGTATTAACATGTTTTGGCCACTAGGCAGCACAGCTGTAAGAATACATTTTTCCACATAGTAACTGATGATGTTTTAACTGAATAAAATACCACTTTTGACTATGTTTTGCCCACAACTGATAAAATATCAAAGAACACAGCCATATATGGTACACAGCACAATGTCAGAAAGCTAGCAATGGGATGCCAAGAACGTAGGTATACTCGGGCGTATGAATACGGACTGACAACTTGTGATGTGGCGGCGTGTGTCGAGGGGCGTCACATCCGGGGCGCGGCACACACTGCCGCCGGACCGTCCTCTGTATCTGTGGACAACCACAGTGTGACATCACTAGTGTCATAGAGGGGGGGACACTAGTGTCACGGAGCGGAGACACTAGTGTCACGGAGCAGACACTAGTGTCACGGAGCAGACACTAGTGTCACGGAGCAGACACTAGTGTCACGGAGCAGACACTAGTGTCACGGAGGGGGGACACTAGCTACATGTCACTCAACGAGACTGCATCATATTTTGTCCAGTTTTCTTTACGCCGCATTCCACAGTTTTAAACTAATTTAGCCTTTTACTAAAATACTGTATATGATAATTTTATACTACAATGAGCGCATAAGGATGGTGCATTAGTAGACATAATCTGTTGGTGACATTTTTGTCAGCTTTATCAAATTATTTCCATGATACAATGACAAAAATGTCTCGGTGAAAGTTCTTAGTCTGTTAGACCACTCATATGAAACAGATTTTAATGCTCACGACTATGTTAATCATCATTTACTGCAATTCTCTCGCCCCTGGCTGTCAGACCTCAGAAATGAAACAACAGTGAGTTCGCTGTTACATTGGCTGTGCGAAATAAACGTCCCAAATAATGACAGTTGCCAAAGTAAGGTTTGCTACACAACAGCTCAGAAAGTCTGGTGTTTGTGGTCACTGATATTGTTATGGACAGGGCTTCCGCAAACAAAGAAACATTTATATGAACTGAGTAGAACAGCATGAACTGTGAGGAAATAGTCGTGACATTACGTGAACTATTGACACTATAGGGCTTACTGTCCAGTGTCCACACAAAGAAAACTAAATTATAGGTGTCAATACACCTACAGATGACATCACATGACATGTCAAAGAGTAACGTCAGGTATAACCTGGTGTAAAAATAGGTCACATAACATCAACCATCACAAGGTATATGTTATCATACAACACATGACCAATGTTTTACACCGGTTGACACTGCACGAGCTATATAAAGAACAGATCTGACATGAACAGCAACACAGACGACATGAACAACACAACATGCATTACATGAACTACAACTCATGTATGACCTAACCTAGGTAAGATCTGCTAGCTGTGCTGTGGCTACTGAACATGTGTTAGATGTCTCGCAAATAAAACCAGGACGCTGTCTCGACAGATAACTTACAATCTCCCATACACATTAACAATTTACCTGCAATAAAACTAAACGATACCATTGAAGACTATCGCCATAACAACACTGGCTGGGAAGGAAATACACACTAGTGTCACTTCTCTCACTTATTACACACACATACACACAGGCAAACACAGAACAAAGACACATAGGAAGGAAGTGCAAGTCCACCTCGCTGACCACACAAAGAGCATTAAACAAAGATTTCACTTCCGAAAATAAACACGCCCCTGCCACTGTACCATTGTACGTGGAAACCAGATATTCTGATAAAGCGAAGTCGGCTGGCTTGACGCTGAGTGATGGTTGGAGGAAGCCGTCAACAATGGCTAAGCTAACTCAGCAGGAATGACACTGAATAAAAATGCAGCAGCAGTTGACAGGTGATTAAAACCCTGACTGACTGAGGTGTGAGATTGCATAAGGACAGTGTGAACCAAGGAAGTACACCTGGATGTCATCACACAAAGGCCGTGTCTCGACAGGAGAAAAGAATATTTTCCGGCAGCACCAAGCCATAGTTCGTGTGCAAGTGCTCCTGCTTGGCAACAAACGTGAACAGAGCAGTGCAAAGACTGGAGCTTGTGAGTGGTGCACAGAGAGTGGACAAACAGTTCACAGGCAAATCTAAACTGTCTACACAGCACATTGTGGTACGGATGCCTTGTAGTAATCACAGTCAAACCAACGCTGTCACCTACTTGAACTACAAACAAATGTAGTCTAAATATGTACGATACTTACACAAGATTATTACTACAAGCTACAGCCACCAGGATCAGTTTTAAATAAATAGAATTAAGTTAATGGACATAACATATTTAATTCTGTTGATAAAATAAAACAATCTTATGATATCTACTCTTAAAACCACAAGGTCTGGATAAACATACTTTCTGAAAGAAAACTAAGAATACAATAAATAGGACTAGTTCCCCAAGTCAAAGGGTTGTTAGAGTCAACCACAATGAGGAATGACTTACTGAGAACGATCGGCTTCTCCTCTGCTCTCTGTTCTTCCTCACTGCGCATCGTGTCTGACTGCTCGAGTTTGTCGACCTGCAACAGCAGATACACCTGGTGACCACCATTGGAACTAACATGTCGTAAATGTGCAGTGACTAGCGGCTGTTAATTAGCATTGCTAATTGACACTTCTATACACACAACCTCCAATGTCTGCAAGTTGTGGGCGTGATCGTCTGTTTAATCATGTGAAAAAATTATCTAACTGTAACCATATAATTAGACGCCTGTCCACTAACTCCACTTGAAACCTGCTGTAGCTGATGTGTCTCAAATGATGACAGTTATGACACACTGCCACTTCACAGACAACTACAGGTTGATCTTGTTAATGCACTGATTAAGATGTAACACACCCCGGAACCTGGCAACAACTTCACATTTCACCCTGTGTTTATTTGGGGGGGAGGGGCACTTACTAGGAAGCCGCCACAATATAGATAACAACTGAGCAACTGTAATAGTATAAATACAAGATTTCTTGCAATCCATCCCAATCTCAATGTCATTTGAAGAACTGCAACCAAGACAAACAAGCTTCTGCTACATGTTCCTGCCACAGATTGCGTTCTGTTCAAATTCAGTTGACTGAGACAACAGAAACTTTGGCAGGGAAGCGCAGTGTCATAATCACGCAATTCTCCACTATATCATATGTGTAATTTATCATGAATGCTCTTGTCAAAGATTATTTAGACTAAGAATAACACCATAATCCATAAATACACCCATTAATCTCAGCTGCCACAATGTCAGGCAGGAAAGTTGTGTACGTTATTTCTACACCCCTTATATCATACCCTCAACACAAGGTGTCCTTCAGCCAGGCTGATATTCCCGAATCAACGTGGGTTAATTCTCCCAGGAAACATGTCATAATTCACACACTATCGCATGAGAGGGATGCATCTGCTATCAAACATGAAACATACACTTTTGATAATTTTCCTTAATTTGTTGTCACGGAAACCACCCGTTTGGCAGCTGGCATTAGTTTTGTGTGCTGATCAGACCTGCCAGTGGCTTCTTTAGCAATCAGACATGACAGAACCATGATTAGAACAGGTAATTTATGAAGGTCATCACAGACACCTTACCTATCATAATCACTATATACAATTACACATACAGTTATATATATATATATATATATATATATGTCACAAAAAACAGGAAATGTGTTCAAATAGAGTTGCCAATATTACAAAACTGGCAAGGATAGAACAAACAATATTAAGAATGGCATTTAAAGTGTTATAAACTAAATCATTCTAATTCAAGATTTTTTTTAATTGGTAGCTACCTACAGACCCTCCAAAACATGCTACGAGCTGATTATATTCAATTTTGATAACAGTGAGATATTTATATGAATATGTTTTGTTTGTCAATTTAAGAAAAACAGATATATTTATAAATGGTTGGCAACTAAACTGCGTACAGTAGAGGCCTACATTCTATATGATAAACAATTTGTAAGTTATGCTTAAAACAAGTCCAAAATATCATACAAATGTTTTATGAAGTGTTTTAAATCAAACAGCACTGTGTACGAGTCTACATAAGTTTACAGCTGCGGTGCCATTATCAAGTGAGTCACCAACCAGGCTTCACTTGTAGACATATCTACTTAAGAGTGTCACCTTCAACTTCACAAGGGCAGACAGGAAACCACATTGTATCTACCCCTCGAACCCAGATCCCCATCCCCCAATCCCGCACAAGGTCCACAGTCCCAACCAAGACTACTTAGACCAAGCTACAATGTATACACTTTCCTGACCAACACAGCCCCTACATCTGATGATATCTACAGCGACTCTACACCCACTTATCTACCACCCCACCAAGCCAGGGTGGGTCATTTCCTGAATCACGAACCCCTTCACCGTGGGCCAAGAGTGTTTTTAGCAATTTACAGCTAATCACAAAGAAAACCAAGTTTCTCCAAACCATCCGTAATATGATACAATGTTTCCTGTAGAGGTGTAATTCATTCATGGGAAACTGTGGGACCGTCCCATGTGGTGGGTTTCTATTGCCATGTCATTTCTTCAATATTTCTCTCATCTTTGCCATAAAATATTTTAATATATTACACCTAGGTTTTGATCCAATGCAACTAAAGCCAATTCACTGCAACATTGCATACCTTTTTGATTTGAATTTGAGCAAATCTATACAATCTGTAGGATAGTCACAAACAAATCATGACTGTAGGTAACAAAGTGAAACTACGTAGAACAGACAACTAAAGTAAGTGAAGAAAATTTGTAAGCTTTTCATTTATGTTATTATTATATTACTGCTAGCTTTGATCCAGTCCAATTAATGCCAACTCACTGCAACATTTCATGCCTTTTTCATATGAATTTGAGCAAGTCTGTAAAATTGGTAGGATAGCCATAATATTATGAATGTAGATAACAATGTAAAAATATGTAGACCAGAACTACACAATGCAGGTGAAGACAATGTGTAAGCCAGATATAACTAAACTATAACAACATAGCTAATAAAATGTACACATGCATGACTGTCACAACTAAATCAATTTGGTTCTAGCAGAATTAACATTTGTGGGGGACAGTATAACTGATGCAGACCTAAATAAATGACAGAAATAGCTAACAAACTGAACAGTTCTACGGTAATTGGAACTGAATTATAAAGAACAGTTATAGAAGTGTGTGGAAATGCAATAAACCACAAAATGAGTTATTTTCCTAGGAACCAGCCCATTGTGTTCCAAGAAACTCCAACTTGAGACTCTGCCAGGCAGCCAATGTTTAGACACAAGATAACATGACAGATGCGGTCAGTGCTAATGAGACTGGAGCCTGCCCTGACCACACTCTCCACCAGACTGGACCACACTGACCACTGACACAACCCAGGGTGTAGGGCAGGGGGGGACCCCAGCACACTCACAGGAGGAAACTCTCCTTCAGGCTTCAGGGAAAACATGACACATCCTGGCAACTCCAATTTGCTTCACCCAGATTGTAATCACACACCAAATCGACTCGGATTTCCTAGTTTCAGGACAACACAACGGGGTGAAATTTATCTAGCCAGTAATCCCAACAATTTGGCCGTGTTTTTGGTGAGTAAAGTCCATTTCAGGTTCTCACAATAGAGGTATATTTTAATTTGAGTTTATCCTGCAAGAAATGTTGTAATATTCTACTTTATATTAATTTCACTGCCAGTGTTCGTACTGAGACTATCCCATTAATGTTTTTCTTTTAATGGGGTGTGAAGTGGGTGAACTCCCTCAAATATTTTTGGAATACTGAATTTACTATATACTTTCAAAGTCAGTTGCCTGAGGAGAATGATAATAAATAATACACATAATAGTTTCACCTAAACTACCTAAGGTTACATAGCAATACAATCGAGAAATTCAACATGACCTCACAGTGAAGCCTACTTGCTTAAAGCTACAACTGTGCCAAGGCACACAATACATATATTATGTTTTATTCAGGGTCACAGTTAGAACAGAGAAGTACTGGGTTTTCTTTGAGGGATTTCTGCCTTGACACAGTTTGGTGACGACCTGACACTGACACTGACACAGACTAGACTATCTCACAGAGATGCTGATTAACATCAAAGTGCAGCTGTAGACAGTCTGGGGGCCACACAAGTCACGGTCAAGTGGAGTCTAACCTCTGACCTACTGTCAAAAGGACCCACTTAACCAACTGAGCACGGTCCTTTAGTGGTCCATTACACTGATGGTACTCCAGTCAGCAACCGGTCATCACAGATGTCAAATCGTACTCTTGGCCAGTAAAGAAGTAGTGGGCAAAGCATAACAATTTGCTAGGAAAAAATCAGGACTGGGTCATGGAAATAAAGTATCAGATTTTCTATCCAAAGCTACTCATGTGAGTTAAATATGACGTTATGTCAGGATTTTCATCAGAAGTATAACCTAATTCATCTTTCCGCGTTTGTAAGGCATCATTGATGTTTATTTTTTGATAAGTTGTATCTCAAGGATCAGCTATTAAAATAACTATGCACATGGCGTATGTAACTTTAAAAGAATAGTGTAACAAAAATACCTTCATAACATAATACATAATAACAACAATCAGAACATGTCCATTTGTGTTACTTTTCTGCCAATATTTCCATGACAACTACATTGAATAAGGGTCTGCTTGCTTCTGCTATATTATTTAAATATTACAATTGAAAATAATTCCACACTAACGCACCACAACATAAAGCATGACTACTCCACAAGTACACAGTCTGACACGATTAGAAGCAGCGTTAATTTTACATGTACGGCAAATTACACCCGGTTGTCGTAATGACTACACTAAGACTACAAGTGTAATGCAGTCTTTCAACCACACGTAAATGTTTACAATGACTCAATGGCTACTTATCTGCCTGGTGCACCGCTGCGGTTCGCAGCGACAGACAGTGAGTGGCTCCACCTGGGTGCACACACGTAGGACTACCTGACCTCACCTGACCTGGGAGTGGTCAGACGTGACAGGAAGTGAGGCAGAGATGTCCAGTCACCAGGGGACCGTATCACTAAGTATTTTATTCCCAATATATGGCTCTTTATAAATTTAATTATTATTCAATTTTTATTATTATTCTAAGGAAATCCCATCAATAGACAAAATCTGCTGTTAAATTTAAGGTCGTTTTCGTACTGCAAAAAGCTGCTGCCATATTACTGGGGACATTATTTCCATCCGTGACACATTTGTCAAACTGTCCAACCATGGCTTTGACAGTCAAAAACTGCATTATGACCATCTCTTTAAATGCCACACCACAAATGAGTTCAGTATATCATTTCAAAATTATTTAAATAAAAGTAAAATATAAGAAATTAGCCCTGCTAATAGGGTCATCCGCCTATTCAGGTCACATGTGTCCAGTCCAGTCCTGAGGATTAACATAACAACCATAGCTACTTGAAAGAACAACTGACTGTAGACAGTGGTGGATATTTTAGTATGAATAGTCTTCATGCATTAACTGCTATGACTGAATGCTTCCGAAAGAACTCAAGATGGTGTCAGGTTTGCCTGGGCGGGGCATAAAGTGTACAACAGTTTGGATACAATGCTACATTTAACACAACTGTGTGTGTGTGTGTGTGTGTGTGTGTGTGTGTGTGCGTGCGTGCGTGCGTGCGTGCGTGCGTGCGTGCAGTGGGTGTGTGAGAGAGAGAGGGAGAGAGAGAGAGACAGAGAGAAAGAGGGAGGGAGAGAGAGGTAGAGGGATAGAGGAGGGAGAGAGAGAGAGAGAGAGAAAGAGAGGGAGGGAGGGAAGGAGAGAGGTAGAGGTCGAGAGATAGAGACAGGAGAGAGAGAGAGAGGGGGAGAGAGAGAGGGAGAGAGAAAAGAGAGAGAGAGAGAAGAAACAGAAATAGAGAGAGAGAGAGAGAGAGAGCAGAATCGTGCCAGTGAGCTCGTAAACCACCTTGTGAAACACTCCTGTGGTCCTGTTAGAAGTACAACCTACACAGACCAGTTGGCATCTGTGGGGAGATCAAACTAAACACTAGCGTGTGGGAGGGGTGTGTGGTTGTGTTGTGCAAGTCCTTCACTTACTCACTCCACACACTCACCAAGCACAGACCTCTGTGTTCTAACTTGGGAACTTGCATCACTGATCCTGACTGGTCCTACATGTTATGTTACTCATGGACTATTACATGTCTGGTTTAAAATAAAATGTCTACGGCTTCTCCAAAATAAAACTTCACAGAGGAATGTTTTAACCTTGGAACATATAGTGCATACAGTGATCTCAACTGATACAAATTGTATTTTATTACTTTGTATTATTACATTTTTCCATGTAATAAGACTAAAGCTGTTCTGTGGTAATTATTTATATTAACTAAATATGCTAATTAAACAAAGTTATTTTGTGTTACAGTGAGGTATTCATAAATTAATTCATGTTAAATTAATTACAAATACTAAACATACAATGTATTATCTATATTCAATCTGATTACATGACAGCACGTATTATAACAAAGTTAACTACAATAAAAAACTTAAGACCGATTGTTTTTTAGTGTGGAACTTGTCGGACATGAATATAACTAACTAAATCAAATCTATGTATTTATGCAACCATCTTGTTGCTTTACCAGCATAACTAATTGTACTTCAGATACAACACACTAATCTTCGCAGTAGCCCTGAGAATTCAACGTTTTAATTCCAGTACTGGGCTATATTTAGTGCTGAAACAAAACCCCAAAATAGGGGCACATTTCAATGCTTTTTGTCCTGACTGATAGCTATTTACTAGGCAGTGCCAAGTGTGAATTCCACAGCCAATTGCTGTTGCAACTAACTTGTTTATGCCCCGGGTGTCGTTGAGGGCCTAAAAAGACTACAGCGTGTATCAGCTAATTGAGGCTGTGCCACTTAAAAAACAACCCACAAAGTTGACTTGCAGACAGAAGCCTATTTACACAGCCTTGTAGGCAGGTAAACGAGGGAGTAATGGATTTCCCCTTGGGTTCCTAATTCCCTCTGACTACATCTGTTGTGCAGTTGTGTTGTTCCTTACTTATTAACAACTACATCTGAGAGTATTATGTTCTGAAATACACCACAAGGCCAACATTGCTGTCTTTTTACCCAACTGTCAACATCAGGTGAATTATTATGTTACAGAATCTCAAGAATTTGAGAAGTTTCTTTCAAAGTAACATAAGGAATTGATAATGCAGGCCAGATGAACTTCATTTGTAAGATACAGAAGACTGTTACAGAAGCAGTATGTAATGTTGTTATACGTGTGTGTTACGGCAAGAGCCATCTACATGCATCAGCTGGCACAGACTCATGTCAACCTCTGACATTGGCAGCTATGAGCTCAGTTGAGCTGTCATGTGGCACTAGTAGGATCAGTAACTAAATGAATCACACAAAAATATATAGAATGCCAAATATTATAGATTTTGTGTTACCTGTTACCTGATGAACCAGTAACTCTACGGAAACTATGTATCCTCAATATACAAACCAAGGCTGTGATAGTGTAATACAGTGCTGCCATCTTGAGTCACTGATAAACACTAACATGTTATACAGTGGCGCCACCTGCAGTCATTATATGCACTGATTTGCTTACAGCCTGAAGAATGGCTGTTGGGGGTGTTGTGTTGTCCGATAAGTTTGCAGTCCAAGAAAACTGGCTGGTTCAAATCGTAACAACTGAGATCCCAACCAGTAAATGAAGTGCGATTCTGACCAATCCAAAATGTCTCCCAAAACCACAGATTTTAGTTAACCAGATGAAACCACAAGACTAACATGAAATGGTTACCGAGATGTGCTCCCACCCATCATAATTTGATATGGTTTTGGGGAGGTTGTGATCGTACACAGACATTCCTCGGCACAGGATGAAGACATGACTGTCTGCCATTTTACAATTTTGGCTATTTTTAAATCATACATGAAAGTATTTCTTAGAATGGCAAACTAGTACACTCTGCACATCTTGTTTTCGTGACCTCGGGCATTATAAATACAGCACAATCAACTTACATCATGTCAACGTGACCCGACATGAAGCTAGCCACACGTCAGTTATGTCACGTAACACAAGATGAAGATGGAGCATTTTTGCCAGAACAAATCGTAGTGTTTAGAATTCATTGAGTTTACAACGGGGAGAGGCCAAACAGTTCTCGTACTCATGCACTAGTGTGTCATAACCGAGTGCTTTATGTATGATGCACTTTGGCTGTTAAAATTACAATTATACATACCTCTGTCAAGATTTGTCTGTGGATTATAGGATGTTGAGAGTCAATGAATACCATGTCAGTATATTGAAGCAAGGAAAATTACAAAATGTCAAAAAAAGAAACATCTCTAAGTGTGCCTCTCTAAGTAAATATCCTCTCCAAAATATGCAGATAAAATTCCTGGCAGACAAGTATGACTTTAGCATCTCTTGAATGCAAAGGGGAGCCTGGCCAACTGCAGTGGGGATACTGTTTTGCAATATAGGGGCAGTAATGAAGAAAATCCCAAAAGGCAAGCACACATTCCTGATCAATGTACATGCGTTACATGGATACCCCCAACATAGAATCTGGTATATGAAAGTTGACTCTGTGCATGCAATCTCACGCAAACAAAACCAACTGAACAGCGACGATCTTGATCACGGACATAAACCCCCTTACATAAATAAATAAAGTAATCAATTGTTGTTGTGTGACCAAGTGATCTTGGCTGTTCAACTGATACTCGCATTGCTCGGGTTATTTGCGCAGCTGAAATACAGTCAGCCAAACAGTGAAAGTGAAAGCAAGGTGAAGCCTCACCTTTGAAATGTACTCTCTCATGACCTGGATCATGTAGGGCATGGCAAAGTCCATGATGTTGTGTCTCCAGGACAGCTCCAGGATGACGTCTGGGTGGAGCAGGTCGTAGCACTGGAAGAGACACGCAGCGAAGCACTCGTGGTTCTTCTCATCCAGGAACCAGGCCAGCAGGTCCTCCGCAATGTCAGAGTTGTGGGACTCCGACGCGTACTGCATCGCATCCTGGAGCACACACAACACAGCATTACAACAGCACTGTCACAATTACAGCATTGCAACTTTGCACTGTTACAACTCCACACATTGTCACAACTCTGCACTGTCACAACTACAGCATTACAACTCTGCACCATTACAACTACAGCATTACAACTCCATCATTACAACTCCACACCATTATAACTACATACCATTACAACTCCACACAATTACAACTACATCATTACAACTCCACACTGTTACAACTACCTCATTACATCTTTACACTGTTACACCTCCACATATTGTCACAACTCTGCACTGTCACAACTACATAATTACAACTCCACACCATTACAACTCCACACCGTTACAACTACCTCATTACAACTTTACACTGTTACAACTCCACACATTGTCACAACTACAGCATTACTACTTTGCATTGTCACAACTCCGCACATCGTCACAACTTCATCGTTACAACTCCACACTGTCACAACTCTCCACCGTTACAACTTTCCCCATCGTTACAACAGCATCGTTACAACTCCACACGGACAAAACTCTCCACCGTTACAACTTTCTCCATCATTACAACAGCATCATTACAACTCCACACGGACACAACTCTCCACCGTTACAATTCTATGCACCGTCACAACAGCATTGTTACAACTCTGCACCATCATAAGTCTGCGCCGTTACAACTCTGCACCGTCACAACCACACAGTTACAACTCTATGTACATACACAAGTCTAAATAAACTAGCCTTCAGACTTCTGATTCTTTTAAACATTCCGATTTACTTGTAACTCTGCACAACCACACAAAGTCTGAATAATGTAGCTACAATCATACACATTACGTAAAAATATTTTTACATATTTTTCAGATGTTTGAAAACATACACGATACAGCCACAATGGGAACGTGATAACTTATGTACTTGACGGACGGGACTGTGGCTGGGTCGGTGGCGTCAATCTAATCCTACTGGGAACACCAAACCAAAAAATTCTATCTGAAATCATACATTACACAAAAAATAGTTACATATTTTCAGGATGTCTGAAAACTCAATTAGCCATTACGGTCATGTGATAACTTATCTACCCGATGGGCCCGTAACAGGGCGGGTGGCATCAACCCGTTCCAAGCCTACCTTGAAGAGGCGGTCGTGCTTGCACAGCTCCACGGACTGCTTCCACCGGTTGTTGCCCTTGTACAGGTAGGCCGAGATGCGACGGAACTCAATCAACTCGTGCCTCTCGAGACGCTGCGCGAGCGCGATGTTGTCGAAGTTGTCGAACGCCTCGATGGACGCCCGCACGCCCTGGTAGTCCTCCTCGTCTATGAGCAGGTTGTTGAGAGCCTCGTTGATGGCCTTGTTGTTGTTGTTCTGGACGGCGCGCAGGTACGGCTTGACCAGGGGCAGGTGGTTGAGCTTCGTGAAGAAGTTGACCGCGCGTGTGTGGTCCATGCGTGGGGTCAGCACCAGCAGTAGGTCGTTGAGCAGCATGGGCTTGTAGTCCAGGTAGAACTGTAGGGACTTGTAGTACAGCTCGATGTTGGCCACCTTCATGATCATGTCCTGCAAACACACGGCACTAGTAAAATACAACGCAATTTTTTCTTGGTACAGGAATTTGTTTTTCTTCTTATTATAGTACAGGGTCCAGTCACATGTAAAAAGCATCTCAATTTTGTTTTCTCGGTAAAGGAAAATTAATTGCTTTCTTATATATTACGATAGCCAGTCCTTTGCATTTTACGCTTGGCTCCGTGCAGACATGTTCAATCACACACCATCTTGGGAAACAATCAGCCATAATGGAATCACTGTATGAGGACTATTTGAGCATTACACGATTACCCACTTTTGGCTGTTGCCAGATACTCCTATACTCAGCCAAGTGAACTAGTGTTAACACACAGCAGAAAAACTAGCCCAAAGATCAATATCGCATCTAGGTGAACCAAACACGGAATCTCTCAACTGTGACTCCGATGCTCGTATGATAATGCCCTCCATAGTGTCGTCACCCCAATAGCACAACCCTCAGTAATTACCCTAGAATATTTTAGCAACAAGTAAACACACTGGAAGTCTTATTCCAGAGAGACACAGTGCAACTGACATTTACTATGCTAAACACGGTGTATTACAGTCTATTGTTATTCTACTTTGGCATAACTACGAGTGACCTCTGACCTTGAACTGGTTCTCGCGCCAGGCGTCTGTCGGGTGACTCATCATCGTCAGAACAGCATTGTCGTACTCCTCGTACTTGTCGTAGAGGAACACAAGCTCCGCCCACAGATGGGCCTGCTCCGCTGCTCGCAGCACCTACATGACAGACGGCACTCAGTGTCAGCAGTGTGCCTACACACCAGATACCACTATCTGTGGTTTCTTGTGCTACATTATATTTCACCAGAGTTAAGCACTACATATGAACAAATGCTATAATCTCTATTGTATACATTGTTGTGTACGTTACGCATAATACTATAAGTTCTATTCATGGAATTTTTTTTTAATATGGTTGTTCATAAATATATTATAAATTTTTCATGTATTATGAATACCCACTAACACCACATCAGCCTGCATACTGTGTACATGGCTGCTTCTAAAATATTTAATAATCTGACTTTGGTCTATCAGGCATGATATACCCTTACCCAAGAAACTTGCTTTCATTACAAAAATAACAAACCAATTTGGAGTAACTTTTTTTCATGAAATAAAACACATCTAATTGTGGCGACTGAATTTAATTTTAACACTCACAACTGATGGAACAAATGTTTTCCTATCAACCTTGGTAATAGAGAACAAGATTTAACAGGTTATGAACAAGTCAATTTATCCCAACTCGAACTTAACATGCGCTGCACATGACTGGATAACATCCACTACCAGGAGACTGGTAAGAGACGACATGACACATACCTTTGGAATGTTTACACGTGACCAGAACAACTCCAGATGTTCCCTCATCTTCTCCGGCTTGTACTTGGAGTAGAGTATGGCCAGCTCCGTGAACATGCCCATGTGAGCCCGCTCCAGCCCTGCACAACAACACATCACACACTCAGTAATCTCTCCAGTAGCATAGAAATAATTGATCAGTTTGTCTGATTTCTTCAATAAACCGAACTAAGAAATTTCACAGATGAGATAGAGAGAGATGGCATAAGCAATTATTGTTTAATTTTCTGAAAACAGTAAATTTATTCTACCCAAAGCATACAGTGGGTCTTACTCAGTATAACATATTGTGAACTTTTTTCACCCAGATGCACCATTTCCATGAAACCAAAACACATCTGCATTTTTAGCATAATTATACTGGCATCTTTTTGAAACTCTGCCATTCTTGGTTGAACACACTTTTTGTCAAGACAAAATGAAAAAAACAAAAATCACCATTTCACCTGGGGTGTCTACCTTAAAAACATCTAACTGAACTGGTACAAATGTGGGGAGTGTATTTATTGTGTTTTAAGGACTGCATAACCATGGCAACGTACCTAGTGCAGCCTCCAGCAGTGTGATGAGTTCCTCGAAGTAGCCGCGGTCCTGGTAGTAGTTGATGAGTTCCTCCAACTCATCCGCGTGGACCACGATGTGGAGACCACACATCTGGGCCAGGCGGAACTCCTCGTTGTCCACACACGCAAAACACACCTGGAACACACGCAAAACACACTTGTAACACACGCAAAACACATCTGTAACACACGCAAAACACACTTGGAACACACGCAAAACACCTGGCATGCACAACACATTTGAAAAATATGTGTACACCTAGATGGCATGAATCCTGTGGCGCAAAGGATGAATTCGACAATTTACAATTCAACTGGCAACAAATGAAAATAACACGGCGAAGACTTGTGGATGGGAAATGATTAAACAGGTGAGGAATTCATTAATGAGGTCAGGAGTCTAAAAACATGGAAACAAATGGGGAATGGGTAACTAAGAGTGTGAGATACGGCATGGTAAGCGAGGGGACAAGGGTTGGGTGATGGTGGAGAACAAAGGGCTAACAGGAGTGAGCAACGAAATGGGATCAACAACAGATGCCCAGAATGGCTCTAGACTTACACAGACAACAATGAGAACAGAAACTTGTCAAAGTCTAGAGACAAACAGAGGCGAGTCTTACCTCCTTCCATGTGCGAGTGCTGTTGGCCTTGCGGGCGCTGTCCACGGCGCCCTGGTACTCCCCCAAGTGGACGAGGGTGATAGCGAGGCGGGCGAAGTTCGACACGTTGTTGTACAGTAGCTTCGCCGGCTCGTACATCTGCTGGTCGAAACACCGGTCTGCCACCTGGTGGGGGACAAATGCATGTAGGATGTTGGCCTGTGAACATTTCTGTATGAATCGTTAACATCTCTGGATAATTGCGCCGTGAGAATATTCATTTTAAAAACATATTTTGCAGATCCTGCTTATATCAATATTAAACTTTAAATAATAAATACATAATATGAATGAAACATAATATACAACTTCTCCGATGATGTCATTCTCTGGAGTACAGGCTTAATTGCTGATAATATCTATAAATATATTAGAAGGAATAAATCTAGATCTATGGAATAAGCAGAAACAAAAATCCATAGTAGAAAAATCACAAATACAGTGAAACCATTGTGTTGATGAAATGTGTAACTCTAAACAAACAGACACTTGTTTAGTTACATGATTTGCAAGAAAACAACCAGTCATAGTCATACAGTAACACTTCATGTTACATAAATATATTTTTACAGAAAAGCACACTGATGGGAAGGGGAAAACAAGGATTCTTGGAAGGTAAATATACCCCATATGAATAACCTAGCCACCAGATCATCACTACACAAGTACAAGTTGTTTGTACACTGACTGTACAGGTGTTCCTACCTGTGTGATGTTGGCGTGGTTGGGACCAGAGATAAACTCCTCGAGGTCAGCGAGTCTGTTCGTCTTGGCGTAGGCAAACACCAGCTCTGTCTCAATGTACGTCTCACGCGACTTCTTGCGCGCCATCTGCAGGTACTTCACCAGGTCCTCCCAGTTGTCTGAAAACACAACCCGGCTCACAGTAACTGGAAATAGCGCCTATGGAAAACTGAACCTGGCTAAAGACAACTAAAACACATCAGGATTTGTTATATCATTCACGTACAGTGTACTTACTAAACCCAGTTTGTTTATTGAATATCATTACATGCAGATGTATTGTATACACATACATATATACATTATATATATATATATATATATATATATATATATATATATATATATATATACATATACATATAAAATGTATGTGTATTTTATCCTGTAACAATTTAAAAATGCCTGCCCATCCATTAAAATTACACAAAATTGCTCCTAACCCTAAACGTGCCATCAATTATTTAATATTTGCACACATAAGAATGAATAATCCACAGTAATCACTGTGACAAGATGTTGACTGTTTCTGCAATTACGTAACTTCCTATGTACAAAGTCATCCAGCAAATATCAATCTTGGTTACCCTGACACTTGCATAAAGGAACACTTATAGCCATGTTTTGAACAAATAAACTGTTATCACAGCAGCCTTCACTAGGTGTAAGTGTCAACTATCTCCAAGCAGCTCCTGTCCCAGTCCCACCTGCTGTTACTCACCGTTCTGTGAGGCCACGTTGACCACCTCCATGTACTGTGAGGGGTCGTCAGCCTTGATGTACGAGTCCACTGCCTCCTTCACCAGTCCATTACTGAGCTGGGCGCGTGCGAGCTGGCTCCACACGGCTGGCTCGTTGCACTTCTCCGCAAACTCATAGGCTCGGTCCAAGTTACCAATGTGGTCAATCAGCACCTGCAGTGACAACAGGAGTGGTTTGTTTTGTAGGAGAATAATGGTTTGTTTTGTAGGAGTATAATGGTTTATTTTGTAGGAGAATAATGGTTTATTTTGTAGGAGAATAATGGTTTATTTTGTAGGAGAATAATGGTTTATGTTGTAGGAGAATAATGGTTTATTTTGTAGGTGAATAATGGTTTGTTTTGTTGGAGAATAATGATTAATTTTTTTGGAGAATAATGGTTTGTTTTGTAGGAGAATAATGGTTCGTTTTGTAGGAGAATAATGGTTTATGTTGTAGGAGAATAATGCTTTATTTTGTAGGAGAATAATGGTTTGTTTTGTTGGAGAATAATGATTTGTTTTGTTGGAGAATAATGATTTATTTTTTTGGAGAATAATGGTTTGTTTTGTAGGAGAATAATGGTTTGTTTTGTAGGAGAATAATGGTTTGTTTTGTAGGAGAATAATGGTTTATTTTGTAGGAGAATAATGGTTTATTTCAGAACCAGTAGGTCCATAACAATACACACGACAAATAAATACTTAAACAATTATACAAAACCAGAATCAACTGGTGCTGTGGATTTGATGTACGTTTCATGTCATGCTTTAAATAATGGGACACAGAAACATGTCAGTGCTAGTGATTAATAGCCTTTCTGGTGCCACATTTACATTAGCAGTAGCAAACAGTGGGTCACTTTGAGTCATTGGCCGATCGCTCAATATCCTTTATGAATTCTTGTAGGCAACAATAAATTTATGAACTCTTCCACTACAATTTATCTACGGAATACATAATGTTTATTGAAGCATGCAGTAAATAGCTTATTCTTCACAGCAGTTGAGACAGGACTGACTTGATTACATAGACACACTTGGTCATCAAACACAGTCAACAACCGTCCTTATTAGTTAACTTCTATACACTGTAGTATATTGAACAAAACATTACCAATATTACATCCACCCTCACACTGACCTGTATGGCTGACGTGTTGACTTCGAACTTCTTGAATATTGCGAAAGCTTCCTCGAAGAGTTCACTGCCGATGGCGATGTTTGCGATGTCAGGAGCGTCGTAGTTGTCCAGCCTATTGATGTACTCCATGACGCGACTGCGGTCTGCCTTGATGGCGGTCAGGATGAGCAGGTTCTGCAGGTTCCTGCAAATGACCACTTGTTGGTGAGTGACAGATCACAACCAATGCACATGTTTCTACGACTGGGTCCAACTTTGCCACTAACCAGTTCAAAGTGCTGTATTTGTAACTGATTATCGGTTTGAAGTTATACTATAACCCAATTATCAACTTTTTTGTTTAGCAAACTTTAACTGATAACAATTGATAAAAATCACAAAATCACCAGACCAATGCATTTTGTTATCTAAATAAAAATGACTCAATGTAGCAATGCATGTGAAGTAAAACTAGCAAAACTTAAAAACCTTTGGAACAAACTATTGTACAATGCGGTGAAAATTAACACAGTGTAATTATACCTGAATTAAACTGTTTTTAACCTTGTTCACGACAATCTATAACAAACTTCTTCCATATAAATAGCGTTCATAAATGATAACCTAAGCATCATATATGTAATTTACCACTTGTGAGCAGTAAGAAGGTAGATCTTACGATGTCACTGACCTGTGGTCACTGACACTGACCCGTGGTCACTGAACACTGTCCGGTGGTCACTGAACACTGACCCATGGTCACTGACACTGACCCGTGGTCACTGAACACTGTCCCGTGGTCACTGAACACTGACCCATGGTCACTGACACCGACCTGTGGTCACTGACACCGACCTGTGGTTACTGACACTGACCTGTGGTCACTGAAGACGGAGCTGTCGAGGACAATCTTCTCGAGCAGCTCGATGAGTTCATTGGGCAGGTCGGCCGTCATGAAGGCCTTCACTGTCACGGAGATGTCCTCGGGGTCCTGGGTCTCTGACAGGGCAGTCTGCACCACCTGGGACAGTTGACACATTGTCACCTACTGACAGCAATCTCATGTGCTCTGACAGCAATCTCATGTGCTCTGACAGCAATCTCATGTGCTCTGACAGCAATCTCATGTGCTCTGACAGCAATCTCATGTGCTCTGACAGCAATCTCATGTGCTCTGACAGCAATCTCATGTACCTTGAAACAGTTGTTATTTGACTGTGTATACACAAGCTCACAGTGTGGTGTATTTCTTGCCTGTCACTGGTAAAAAAAACTAAATGTAGTATCTAGTTCTTACTTTTTGTCCCTAAAGTCAACACTAGTACTATGACTATAGCTTTTGTTGTGGGTTCGCCTACTCTACTCTTTGGAATATGCTACAGGAGCAGCTTCAGTGTAAACACAAGTTAACTCTGAGATCAAATAACCCTTTTGATGCACCTCTGAGCTTGGTTCTAAGGATGTAGGCGGACTAGAAGTTTTTCTAAAATTATAATGAATTATTAAAATTTATCAAACTACTGCAAACACGAAATCTGTCAGTTGCCAAGCGAAACACGTGCACATAAAGTAGTGCAGGCATTTGTCTATGGAACCAAATCGTCGTGATTTCTCTCTGGGAGTGTGTCAGCACACAGAGTGCCATTTTGGTATACACACTGCGGTTTGCTCTACTCCAGTCAACCAGTCTTGATTGCTGAATTAGTGACCTCTAGTTATTCTGACGATGGCCATTACAGTGAGTCCAGCACTTGTGACTGGGAGACAATGAATGAAATGAGATCACATGTAGGAGATTTAATTTAAGTCTCATAAAAAGATCAACCCCACCCGAGACTTGAGAAGAATGGGTTAAATAATGGAAAATTAGCGCAGGGATGTGGAGACTGCAGGGACAGGAGGAACACAACACTCAAGGATTAGTATCGAGCCCAAGGTCACCCTGAGGATTGAGACGAGGACAGTGACTCTGAAAGTAGTGCTTACTTGGTCGATGAGAGGTCGACGGAACTCGTTGTCCTCCTGCAGTACGTGGGCCCAAAGGTCAAGGTCACGGCGCTTGACGAGGTAGCGTGCCTCACTCTTGAACAGTGAGTTCTCATTGCACACCTGTAACACAGAGTGATTGTTACAGTCATGTAACACATAGTGACTGTAACACAGAGTCACTGTTACAGTCATGTAACACATAGTGACTGTAACACAGAGTTACTGTAACACAGAGTCACTATAACACAGTGACTGTAACACAGAGTGACTGTAACACAGAGTGACTGTAACACAGAGTGACTGTAACACAGAGTCTCCTGGTGCTTGGCGTATGACGGGTTAAAAAGTAACTCAGTGTAGAACACAAATGATAAACATCTGATAATAAATACCCAAAACTGCCCAATATCGTGACCCACTAAACACAATAAAGTAAATAAATACTAATGTCACATTCAGCATTCATTTTGCCCAAGATGCAATTTTTCTATTTTTAAAACGTCATCCTCATTGTGCAGTGATAACGTCTCTGGTTGGACAAAGGCCTCAGCATTCCGTTCCCTATCTAGATAAACATATCTTTCTCAAAATAACAAATTGTTTCTTTTTAGTAATAAATCAGAAATTACTGTACACAGTTCAACAAATACGTATAAGCAAAATCCAAAACTCTAATCCACAATTTTGCACTTCAAAACCCATTTTGTGCATCAGGTCATACATTGCATTCACTTGCAACATTTTGTTTTAGATAGAATTCCCCGTCTCTGTGGAAGCACACTGTTGTTTACACCACTTTGTCCTTGCGAATCAAACACGGTCAGTGCTGACATTAGCAACATGTCACATCCAAAACAATTAACATGGAACTTACAGTGATGAGTTCGTAGTCACACTGTCCCCGCTCGTAGGCGACACAGGCCAGGTGTGGGTCTCGCTTCTCACAGTACTTGCCGACCACCTTACTGTCGTAGAACTGGTTCTCTCTGTAAACACACACACACTCACCATTGTTTATTTCAACCACAGACCCGTAATCTCTAAACTGGAAACAACCATTGTAATGACTGCATGTACTTGCACACCAAGAACATTACATGGTAGTAGTAGTCTGATATGTCAATATTTGTAGATCTAGAAGTGACAATATTTCCTCATAACCTGAGCAATTTGAAAACTGAATTTGTGTGTGTTTAGCAATACATAAAATACAACATTGGTAAAATGTGAATATATAAAATGTATGTAATAGACTACGTTTACACAGTAAAACAACATGTTACATAATAATAAAATTAATAAAGCTTATAAAAATCAATGTATAACCTAAACATGTCAGCAATAAATTAATAGATAAAAACTTAATAAATGAAAAATAAAATAGATGAATAAGTTAATATTATTTTTATTACCTGAGGAAGCGCTCTGGGTTGTTGTTGCTGTCGATGTTGATCTTGGCGAGTGCGTTGTGTGTGGCCGGCTCCTGGCAGCCTTCGTGGATGCGCATCTCCAGCCACGGCAGGAGCAGCTTCAGTCTACAGACAAGTCAACTCAAGGTTTACTGGACAGTATGTTACAGACATGAGTCAACCCGAGTCAATTCAACGTCTAGTGGACGGTACGTTACAGATCCGAGTCAACTCAACGTCTAGTGGACGGTACGTTACAGATCCGAGTCAATTCAACGTCTACTGGACGGTACGTTACAGATCCGAGTCAACTCATCGTCTACTGGACGGTACGTTACAGATCCGAGTCAACTCAACGTCTACTGGACGGTACGTTACAGATCCGAGTCAACTCAACGTCTAGTGGACGGTACGTTACAGATCCGAGTCAACTCAACGTCTACTGGACGGTGCGTTACAGATCCGAGTCAACTCAACGTCTACTGGACGGTACGTTACAGATCCGAGTCAACTCAACGTCTACTGGACGGTACGTTACAGATCCGAGTCAACTCAACGTCTAGTGGACGGTACGTTACAGATCCGAGTCAACTCAACGTCTACTGGACGGTACGTTACAGATCCGAGTCAACTCAACGTCTACTGGACGGTACGTTACAGATCCGAGTCAACTCAACGTCTAGTGGACGGTACGTTACAGATCCGAGTCAACTCAACGTCTAGTGGACGGTACGTTACAGATCCGAGTCAACTCAACGTCTAGTGGACGGTACGTTACAGATCCGAGTCAACTCAACGTCTAGTGGACGGTACGTTACAGATCCGAGTCAACTCAACGTCTAGTGGACGGTACGTTACAGATCCGAGTCAACTCAACGTCTACTGGACGGTACGTTACAGATCCGAGTCAACTCAACGTCTAGTGGACGGTACGTTACAGATCCGAGTCAACTCAACGTCTAGTGGACGGTACGTTACAGATCCGAGTCAACTCAACGTCTAGTGGACGGTACGTTACAGATCCGAGTCAACTCAACGTCTACTGGACGGTACGTTACAGATCCGAGTCAACTCAACGTCTACTGGACGGTACGTTACAGATCCGAGTCAACTCAACGTCTACTGGACGGTACGTTACAGATCCGAGTCAATTCAACGTCTACTGGACGGTACGTTACAGATCCGAGTCAATTCAACGTCTACTGGACGCTACGTTACAGATCCGAGTCAACTCAACGTCTACTGGACGGTACGTTACAGATCCGAGTCAACTCAACGTCTACTGGACGGTATGTTACAGATCCGAGTCAATTCAACGTCTACTGGACGGTACGTTACAGATCCGAGTCAACTCAATGTCTACTGGACGGTACGTTACAGATCCGAGTCAACTCAACGTCTACTGGACGGTACGTTACAGATCCGAGTCAACTCAACGTCTACTGGACGGTACGTTACAGATCCGAGTCAACTCAACGTCTAGTGGACGGTACGTTACAGATCCGAGTCAACTCAACGTCTAGTGGACGGTACGTTACAGATCCGAGTCAACTCAACGTCTACTGGATGGTACGTTACAGATCCGAGTCAACTCAACGTCTAGTGGACGGTACGTTACAGATCCGAGTCAACTCAACGTCTACTGGACGGTACGTTACAGATCCGAGTCAACTCAACGTCTACTGGACGGTACGTTACAGATCCGAGTCAACTCAACGTCTACTGGACGGTACGTTACAGATCCGAGTCAACTCAACGTCTACTGGACGGTACGTTACAGATCCGAGTCAACTCAACGTCTACTGGACGGTACGTTACAGATCCGAGTCAACTCAACGTCTACTGGACGGTACGTTACAGATCCGAGTCAACTCAACGTCTACTGGACGGTACGTTACAGATCCGAGTCAACTCAACGTCTAGTGGACGGTACGTTACAGATCCGAGTCAACTCAACGTCTACTGGACGGTACGTTACAGATCCGAGTCAACTCAACGTCTACTGGACGGTACGTTACAGATCCGAGTCAACTCAACGTCTAGTGGACGGTACGTTACAGATCCGAGTCAACTCAACGTCTACTGGACGGTACGTTACAGATCCGAGTCAATTCAACGTCTACTGGACGGTACGTTACAGATCCGAGTCAACTCAACGTCTACTGGACGGTACGTTACAGATCCGAGTCAATTCAACGTCTACTGGACGGTACGTTACAGATCCGAGTCAATTCAACGTCTACTGGACGGTACGTTACAGATCCGAGTCAATTCAACGTCTACTGGACGGTACGTTACAGATCCGAGTCAATTCAACGTCTACTGGACGGTACGTTACAGATCCGAGTCAACTCAACGTCTACTGGACGGTACGTTACAGATCCGAGTCAACTCAACGTCTACTGGACGGTACGTTACAGATCCGAGTCAACTCAACGTCTACTGGACGGTACGTTACAGATCCGAGTCAACTCAACGTCTAGTGGACGGTACGTTACAGATCCGAGTCAACTCAACGTCTACTGGACGGTACGTTACAGATCCGAGTCAACTCAACGTCTACTGGACGGTACGTTACAGATCCGAGTCAACTCAACGTCTACTGGACGGTACGTTACAGATCCGAGTCAACTCAACGTCTACTGGACGGTACGTTACAGATCCGAGTCAACTCAACGTCTACTGGACGGTACGTTACAGATCCGAGTCAACTCAACGTCTACTGGACGGTACGTTACAGATCCGAGTCAACTCAACGTCTACTGGACGGTACGTTACAGATCCGAGTCAACTCAACGTCTAGTGGACGGTACGTTACAGATCCGAGTCAACTCAACGTCTACTGGACGGTACGTTACAGATCCGAGTCAACTCAACGTCTAGTGGACGGTACGTTACAGATCCGAGTCAACTCAACGTCTACTGGACGGTACGTTACAGATCCGAGTCAACTCAACGTCTAGTGGACGGTACGTTACAGATCCGAGTCAACTCAACGTCTACTGGACGGTACGTTACAGATCCGAGTCAACTCAACGTCTACTGGACGGTACGTTACAGATCCGAGTCAACTCAACGTCTAGTGGACGGTACGTTACAGATCCGAGTCAACTCAACGTCTACTGGACGGTACGTTACAGATCCGAGTCAATTCAACGTCTACTGGACGGTACGTTACAGATCCGAGTCAACTCAACGTCTACTGGACGGTACGTTACAGATCCGAGTCAAATCAACGTCTACTGGACGGTACGTTACAGATCCGAGTCAACTCAACGTCTACTGGACGGTACGTTACAGATCCGAGTCAACTCAACGTCTACTGGACGGTACGTTACAGATCCGAGTCAATTCAACGTCTACTGGACGGTACGTTACAGATCCGAGTCAACTCAACGTCTACTGGACGGTACGTTACAGATCCGAGTCAACTCAACGTCTAGTGGACGGTACGTTACAGATCCGAGTCAACTCAACGTCTACTGGACGGTACGTTACAGATCCGAGTCAATTCAACGTCTACTGGACGGTACGTTACAGATCCGAGTCAACTCAACGTCTACTGGACGGTACGTTACAGATCCGAGTCAACTCAACGTCTACTGGACGGTACGTTACAGATCCGAGTCAACTCAACGTCTACTGGACGGTACGTTACAGATCCGAGTCAATTCAACGTCTACTGGACGGTACGTTACAGATCCGAGTCAACTCAACGTCTACTGGACGGTACGTTACAGATCCGAGTCAACTCAACGTCTACTGGACGGTACGTTACAGATCCGAGTCAACTCAACGTCTACTGGACGGTACGTTACAGATCCGAGTCAACTCAACGTCTACTGGACGGTACGTTACAGATCCGAGTCAACTCAACGTCTACTGGACGGTACGTTACAGATCCGAGTCAACTCAACGTCTACTGGACGGTACGTTACAGATCCGAGTCAACTCAACGTCTACTGGACGGTACGTTACAGATCCGAGTCAACTCAACGTCTACTGGACGGTACGTTACAGATCCGAGTCAACTCAACGTCTACTGGACGGTACGTTACAGATCCGAGTCAACTCAACGTCTACTGGACGGTACGTTACAGATCCGAGTCAACTCAACGTCTACTGGACGGTACGTTACAGATCCGAGTCAACTCAACGTCTACTGGACGGTACGTTACAGATCCGAGTCAACTCAACGTCTACTGGACGGTACGTTACAGATCCGAGTCAACTCAACGTCTACTGGACGGTACGTTACAGATCCGAGTCAACTCAACGTCTAGTGGACGGTACGTTACAGATCCGAGTCAACTCAACGTCTACTGGACGGTACGTTACAGATCCGAGTCAACTCAACGTCTAGTGGACGGTACGTTACAGATCCGAGTCAACTCAACGTCTACTGGACGGTACGTTACAGATCCGAGTCAACTCAACGTCTACTGGACGGTACGTTACAGATCCGAGTCAACTCAACGTCTAGTGGACGGTACGTTACAGATCCGAGTCAACTCAACGTCTACTGGACGGTACGTTACAGATCCGAGTCAATTCAACGTCTACTGGACGGTACGTTACAGATCCGAGTCAACTCAACGTCTACTGGACGGTACGTTACAGATCCGAGTCAATTCAACGTCTACTGGACGGTACGTTACAGATCCGAGTCAACTCAACGTCTACTGGACGGTACGTTACAGATCCGAGTCAACTCAACGTCTACTGGACGGTACGTTACAGATCCGAGTCAACTCAACGTCTAGTGGACGGTACGTTACAGATCCGAGTCAACTCAACGTCTACTGGACGGTACGTTACAGATCCGAGTCAACTCAACGTCTACTGGACGGTACGTTACAGATCCGAGTCAATTCAACGTCTACTGGACGGTACGTTACAGATCCGAGTCAATTCAACGTCTACTGGACGGTACGTTACAGATCCGAGTCAACTCAACGTCTAGTGGACGGTACGTTACAGATCCGAGTCAATTCAACGTCTACTGGACGGTACGTTACAGATCCGAGTCAATTCAACGTCTACTGGACGGTACGTTACAGATCCGAGTCAATTCAACGTCTACTGGACGGTACGTTACAGATCCGAGTCAATTCAACGTCTAGTGGACGGTACGTTACAGATCCGAGTCAATTCAACGTCTACTGGACGGTACGTTACAGATCCGAGTCAATTCAACGTCTAGTGGACGTTACGTTACAGACACAACTCAACTCGCTACTGAACACCTGACAGTTTTGTGCTCAAGATGAATTGTGTAGGAGCTGACTAAGAAAGACACCAACTCAACGTCTACTGGACGGTACGTTACAGCTCTTTATATCCTTCAGCTGGTAGAGTCTGAACAATTCTGAATCGACGAACACATCTGCACAAATTCTTATCCAAACAAACACCTCCACAACTAGAACCAGTGGTCTGACTGTTAGGTAATGTTTCCTCTGGCAAACCAACACCACAACAAAAACACCCATCAACAGTCACACGTTCCAAGTAACATTTTCTTTGATAAATGAACATGATAAAATGCGTAACACTGCGTCATGCGGGACACCGCGTCACACCGCGTCACACGGGACACCGTGTCACGCGGGACACTGCGTCACACGGGACACCTCACCTGTTTCGCTTCTCGACCTCCTCCACCAGTTCGTCGGTTGAGAACTGGCCCCGCACAACCATGATGAGTTGCTTGATGGCGTCCTCGGAACAGTCGACATCCAGCAGACCTCCCACCACCACCGGCAGACGCGACGGGTTCACCTGGTGGCACAAGCAGGAACTAGTCAATGTACCCGCGCTGCGGTAACTCTGGCAATTCCAGCACCATGCTTCGATTTACTGTATTTTTTTAATACGGTATGCATATTTCCACTTAATTTCTGACTCATATTTCCAAAGAATATATATGTACATTTTTAGCTTCTTTTTTACTTTCTAAATCAGGTTCGCAAATTCAAAGCGAAACTAAACACCACAATAACAGAAATGCGCATACAAACAAAATATCAGTTGCAACAGATTTGTGTCCAGAAAATGCTACAATTCAATCAAATCAAACCATTTTGACAACACTTCAAAGTCCTATGTAAGCAATATAAAACAATGCTATAGTAGAGGATTATGTTATTAACAATAGTACAGTTTATTACTATTAATGAACAAACTCTACAAGTGCATAGTTAATGATCACATGCACACATAAATATGTCACTCTCTGAGTGGGCTGACATACTCATGTAATCAAGCTGCGTATTATTGAACATAGGAGTGTTGCTGATAAGCATTGACCCACCTTCTGCACGTAGATCTCGATGTACTTCTGCAGGTTGTTGCGGTACAGATAGAGCACGAGGTCGTGCACGTAGTCGAAGCGGTCACACACGATGATGAGGGGCAGCTGGTCAGTGAGCTTGGCCTCCTACAACACCACCACCGTCAGTCTGGACTCTCAGCTCTCCCTCATCAGCACACGGGTAATGCTCTTCAAAGTACTATATGTTCCCAACCCAGCTCAGTGTAGTCTACTCTATATGCTCTTGGCGTGACAAAGAAAATACATACTTATTTGTGACAATGTATAAGTTTTTACCACAAAAACAAAACAAGTCTGCTGGACCAAAGTCTAGCTGCCAATATAAAAGAAACTTTGGTCTCATAAACTTGTAGGTAACAACTGCGCAAAAATATTATCAAGAACATAAAATGTTCACCACCGAACCCTAAAATATATTCCCTAAAGAAAATGTTGAAAGAATGAAAACCTGTCCTAACTTCTGATCCAAAAATGTGACTGAAACAACAAAGACCCAGAATACCTGACCTAAACATAGTCACTGGAAAAGAAACTAAATAAGGTATAGAGAAAAAAGATGAAAATTATTGCAATCTGTCAGTTGCCAAGCGAAACACATGCACACTAAGCAGTGCAGGCATTTGTCTACGGAACCGAATCGTCGTGATTTTTCTCTGGGAGCATGTGAGCACACAGACTGCTACATTGGCACACACTGTGGTTTGCTCTACTCCAGTCAACCAACCAGCCCAAGTCCATGGGCTCTAGGCTGAACAGGTGAACTCATTATTTGTACTTGTTTTAATGTTGTGGGAAAATAAAATGTATCCTACCACGAGCGTCTTAGTAGAGATATTTCATATTTAACATAGAAAAATGGTGCAGGAAAGAACATGAAAACACTAGAGTGAACAATCGAGTGGACAGAATGACACAAAAGTGGGACAATATTATCACACCGACACATCCCAATCCCAATCCGACATCCCAATCCACAAAGATTACGGGAGAATCAAAGAGAGACAATGAGAACCTTCTGAAGTTCATTACGTCCGCGTTAGATGCGATGTGTACGAACCTTGAGGAAGTTCTTGATGCGCTCGGGGTCGTAGCAGCTGCTCTCGCGACAGATGCGCTCCACCTCCTTGATCTGACCTGTCTTGCAGGCTGCCTGGATGTACTTGAAGTGCACGTCTGGGTCCTGGCTGAAGTTGACGATGGAGCCGAGGAAGTAGAACAGACCTGTACATAGAACACAACACAGGCATGAGACATGGAGAAGTAGAATAGACCTGTACATACAACACAACACAGACATGAGGCATGGCAGGGGAAGACACACTGTAGGAGTCTACTGTTTGTTGCACCTCTCAGCTTGAATTTTCAAGGATACAGACGCTACAGAAGTGTTACAATTGTTATTACTGCAGAAGAGACCATAAACCAGCATCAGTCCATCGGCTGACAACTGGAATATTTACCGACTCTGAGACTGAGCAACGCTTTTGTCTTGGTGCACTGCTGAGGTTGATTTCTAAAAGGATTTAGGTGCACTTTAGTTACCTTATTATTAAGACATAACCAAAGTAGACATTATTATCATTAAATTGTTATTCTCTCCTTCTTTTCGTTCTTGAAGACACTGTGACGTTAACCTCGATACCATTCAGAAATAAATATCTTGTTTACTGCCTCCTTGTTTACTTCCCACCATATTCACACCCCTTTTCATATTTCCCCCGCCCTCCCAATCCTGTGTCCCTTTCACTCCATTCCAAACCCACCAATAAATCTGAAAGCACCCCAGGCTTCTGCCTTGAGTGATCAATTCCCGAGTTTCATGTCACCGTCCCAACTAGAACAGTAACTACCCGATGACAACACGTACCTTCGTAGCTCTTGAATGACTCAAAGATCTCTATGAGGGAGGTGGTGCCGAGCTGCTCGTGGTACTTGGTGGCGATCTGGACACACACCTGCAGGTTCTGGCGGATGTTGGCCTGGAGCATGGCCTTGAGACACTCCAGGGAGTCCTCCACCGACAGGGAGCCAAAGTACGTCACCAGCCACTGTCACAGACACACAGGGACACAGGTGAACAACAGGTGAACAACAGGTGAACAACAGGTGTACAACAGGTGTACATGTATGTATGTCACCAGCCACTGTCACAGGGACACAGGTGAACAACAGGTGAACATGTATGTATGTACATTTATGTATGCACATGTATGCACATAAAACAAGCATTTTTATAATTCCACTTATGAGAACACTAATGTTTTTATCAAATGATTTTGTTTTACTAATTTTTAGGCTAGTCTTCTTGCTCAAATTGTAATATGTAAAAAAAATTTAAGATTGTTTCTAATTATCAATTTTTTTTAACATTATGGTTACTAAATTTTAGGTATATTTTATGTGTTTATTTCTTAGTATGTCGATATATGTAAATGTGCATTTGTGAATTGCCTGAGAGCAACTTTTACTTGATCAGGCATTATACAAGTATTTCATTATTATAGAATGATTAATACACATCAAACTAGGCTGGAGATAATTTTATGAATCTTCCTTCAAACATTTCTCTATTTTTGTTGTTTATTCCTACATCCAACTGTTCCCGAGTTCATTGGCAATATATGTAATTAAATGTTTGAATACTTTTTTAAATAAAATGTTTCTGATTACATGCTGATTTATGGTTGATGCTGCACATGTGATGTGACTGTTGCATTCTTGTGTACATAACAGGCTCAGATTGAACACTGTATAAAATGAATCCACCATCAGCACAACACGAACCTCAGGGTTGAGAAGATGGGTGTGGACCACGGCCCTCTTGATGTCATACAAGTCTGTGTAGTGCTCCAGCGCCTGTCAGTGGAACAGAACCACACATGTAGGTACATCACAACTTGTATGTACCACATTCAACTGCATAGATTAGAAATTGTTGCTGGCACTAACAAAGTCTTCACACAGTCTGGGGCAAGAAGACATTACTACAACACTTGTCCACTACACCTAGTAAATGTATTTCTTCTTATTTTAGGTCACACAAGAAAATTTGTGAACAAAAATGGGATAACATAGACTGTTGAACAGCTATCAATTCAATAAAAGGTAAATATAAAACGCAAACAAAATCTGTGAAACGGTAGATGGATATTCCGATTGTTTATGTTATTTCATCATTGTTTCCATGCAGAGGTAAGTAGGTTTTAAGCTATGACGATTAATTAAAATATTACACTTCAAGACGGACTTGTAACATTAAAATCAATTTCTGTTAACAAATGAAACAGTTCCATCATTGGAAACACACAATTTGAGTACTGATACACATTGTCAAAGTGTACACTTTCAGACCCCAATGTTACATAATGTCCCATTGTGACAGCTAAGGGGCCGTGTCAATGTCACTCACCCGCTGCAAGAGTCCCGCCTTCTCACACAGCTGTGCGATGTGTGCGCGGTCGTAGTGTGTGAACATCTGATTGCCAAGTATCGCGTCAGCCACCTGCAACATAACACGCAGTTCAGAAACCTGTATCAGCCAGAGACAAGCAGCATGAGTCAGCACATTGACACCATGAGAGCAGGACACAGAAAGCACTAATCACATAAAGCAACTAATACAAGGTAGACAGGGCCAGGAACCCATTAGACTACGAGGTGATAAATTAATGCTTACATCAATTTTTTATAGAATAAATATATAAAAACCGAGATATGACACTAGGTACAACCAAGGAATTTATGTTTCCGACCACATTTGGTACTACAGAAAATATGTTGACATTCCGTCCCACATTGGAAAATCCCTAAATACACATTTTGCAAGTAGACTACATATTAAATAATCAACATAAATAACACTCTTTTGACTGGATTAAATACACAACAGATGTCAGACAAAATGTAATTTGCTGAAGACTGAAGACAAGAACTGAGCAGGTGTTGGGGCAGGGTTACCTGGGGGGCGTGCATGAGGTTCATCTCGAGCAGGCGTGTCTGTAGGGGTCCCTCTGAGGGGCGGTTGTTCTTGAGGGCGTCCAGCAGGAACGACGTGCACTGCTGCACCAGGTTGGCCTCCATGAACACATCCACGATCTGAAAGTTCACCGCGAACTCTTATATCAACATTATTTATTTAGTTATGCGTGCGTATAGTATGTAAACAGGGTAGTACTTACTGTATGTTTTATTATCTACTTTAATTTCTTCTTAGTGTTTAATTAAGTTTTAATACAACTAATTTAACGTGTGCTACATTTTTATCTTAGTGTTATTTCTACAATTGTTATAACACACATTGAGAGCTTAATTTTTATTGTACAGCACTTTGCACTTAGTGGATATTGCACATACGAATAATAGTACCACGCACAGGGTTAATATCAATAACGAGTGAACATGTGAAAATCCATTATGTTACATGTACTTGGTGCGATGACGGTATGAATTGTACAACCAGGTTAGTAACAAAATAACAAGCAGCAACATCACAATGTAGCAAATAAGACGAGCGACAATGACAGTGAAATGTAAGGACTTGGATAATTGGAAGATACCAAAATTGCCAGCACAATTACCAAGTAAGAGCAAGAACAAATTGATAAGAAACTGGAAATCAACAAAGGGAAGAAGAAATGAAGAACAACATTACAAGAGAGCTCAAGACAGAGGTGTGAACAACCAGGAAAAGGGAAGGAATGGTAGAAACTTCAGCCCACAATGAAACCACTCCGCCGTAAAAGGCCACAAGACTGGCTGAGATAACTGAAGAAATCATCGCATTCTTGAGTATCCCTTCATGGAGCAATCAGGGACCACAAAAACACCGCTTCCCAAATGTCAACCTCCCCACCAGTTTGGCATCACTCAACGCCACAAGAACTCGTAATTTCATGTTTATATACGGCAGACAACCAACTAAACTGGATAATGCATGGATGATGGAGACGACTTGACGAAAGATTGGAGCAGATCATACGACGTCACGTCACCCCACCCCGCAGGGATCAAGGGTGATGATGGGGTGATAAGGAAGCACCCACCATGTTGATGTCGGCCAGGGGTTCGTCGTCCTGCACCAGCATCTGTGCAAACTGGGTGCCCTGCTCGGGGTTGGCCCTCATGATGTTGCGCAGCAGGAAGATGTAGTTGGCCGTGTAGCCCACCTTCTTCGCGTACAGCACAATCTTCTGGAACTCTCCCGTCTCAGCAAAACACATGATCACCTGTGACAAATACGTAACATATGATCACCTGTGACAAACATGTAACACATGATACATATGATCACCTGTGACAAACACGTAACACATGATACACATGATCACCTGTGACAAACATGTGACACATGATCACCTGTGACAAACACGTAACACATGATACACATGATCACCTGTGACAAACACGTAACACATGATACACATGATCACCTGTGACAAACATGTGACACATGATACACATGATCACCTGTGACAAACACGTAACACATGATACACATGATCACCTGTGACAAACATGTGACACATGATCACCTGTGACAAACACGTAACACATGATACACATGATCACCTGTGACAAACACGTAACACATGATACACATGATCACCTGTGACAAACATGTGACACATGATACACATGATCACCTGTGACAAACACGTAACACATGATACACATGATCACCTGTGACAAACATGTGACACATGATCACACACAAAAACATGTAGCTCATGACATGCGCTGTAACATAAATTCACCTGTTATTAGTTTTACAATACTTTATTTTAATGTACGTCATCTAGGATTTTGTCTTATTAACATTTAACTATACAACTTGTAAAGAGTTGCCCCAGATTACATAGAGTTTAAATAAGGTTATTATTTTATAGGCACGTCAATTGTCACACGTTCCGAAGATATTTCTAAGTCTAAACCACAAACTGTTTCATGACATGCTTAGCATCTTTCTCGCATCGGCAACCTTAGAGGCATCTGTCAGTTGCCAAGCGAAACACGTGCACATAGAACAGTGCAAGCATTTGTCTATGGAACCAAATCGTCGTGATTTCTCTCTGGGAGCGTGTCAGCATACAGAGTGACAGTTGGTAGACACACTGTCTGCTCTACTCCATGTCAATACACAGGGTGACAGTTGGTAGACACACTGTCTGCTCTACTCCATGTCAACACACAGGGTGACAGTTGGTAGACACACTGTCTGCTCTACTCCATGTCAATACACAGGGTGACAGTTGGTAGACACACTGTCTGCTCTACTCCATGTCAACACACAGGGTGACAGTTGGTAGACACACTGTCTGCTCTACTCCATGTCAACACACAGGGTGACAGTTGGTAGACACACTGTCTGCTCTACTCCATGTCAACACACAGGGTGACAGTTGGTAGACACACTGTCTGCTCTACTCCATAGTTGACAGAGATGCAAGTTATCAAGACCAGCAATTCACACTCCTTCAAATTTACTAACACCACCAACAAAATGTTTCATAACTGTGCCCGAATGTCAACTGACAAAAATATACCACAAACACAGGGTTCATACATTTCTGAAGAATACAAAGCAATTCAAGATTTGAAAACAAATTCAAGACTATTTTAACGACAGATTAATTTTAATCCACTTTTAACCACCACTTTATCAGTTAACGACCTAGTCAGTCTGCCGATAATGATGTAGCTTGGTAAGATTTGCCGCTACCAGCCGATACTCATCATGACACATAGGCCAATCATAATTTTAACTGACCACAATAAAAATTAAGACTATTCGAGTTTTCTTTGTAAAATTCAAGTATTTCAAAGCCTTGAATAAGGCCCAATAAAATTCAAGGCTTTTCAATAATTTCAAGGGCCTGTACGGACCGTGCCAACAGTGTAAATGCCTCTGTTCAAACACAAATCCTCTGAATCAGCTGTCCAGCTGAGTTCTGTACTCATTGTGCTTGTGAAAGTGCTACAGGTCAACAGTTGGTGGAGAAAACATTGCGGGTGAAAGAGACCATCTGGTGTAGCTGCAAGGAGTGGACAGGGAAGTAGGGAGGGTGACTTACCTTGCTGTGGACTCCAGCACGCAGGTATACAGAGAGGGCGAGGGTGGTGTCTGTCTGCTTCACCAAGTCACCCAGCTCCTCACTACACTCCAACTGAAACACAATACAAGATGAAACATCTTCAGCCTCTGTAGCCAAACACACACAGCTGATCTGTCGCATGACCTGTTGCCTAGCAACAAGTATCTTTTTAGTTACATATAGCCAGCACACGTCAAGCCATCTTGTTTAGTTGTGACAGAAGCATACAACAAAGCTTACAAAACGTAAACTGTATATGGGAACATTTTACCTAACAGTTGTCTTGCAGAAAAATTCTCATATTATAAACATTATTGATAATGTTGGCATAGACTGGTGAAGGTTACTGGCATAAGTTTGATTGTGATGTAGGTGCACTATCAGTCTGTCACTTGGTGTATACCCAACAATTGTCTATTTCTCATTCAAATAGTTCCTTTTGCATAAAATTGTGTTGAATTAAGTGCTCATATATTTTATTCACTAGACTATACTAGAATAATGAGCACCATCAACTCACATGTTGCTGACATACCATGCAATGGATAGATCTTTCTAGTTGTAAATTAGTAACTGGGGTAATTGGATGTGTAAATTCCTTTTACTGCATCACAACTTTCTACGGTTGTCCAGGGAGGTAATAAAAACAATTCCCACCTAATCCCTATAACTGCCTAAGGAACCGGGGCAAGAACCCAGTGACTGTGCCACTCCCTCCCTCACTCACCCTGTCTGCCTTGAGCCACTTCTCAATGAGCTGCTTGCGTCCTGACTGGAGCACGGGGCGACACAGCTCCAGGGACTCGTGCTTGTTGAGTTGGTCCTGGTCCAGGAGGATGCCAAAGTACTGGAGCAGAGGAGACGTCTGTCCGGCCGTCGCCGGCACCTGCTGGAACCGCTGGATGGTCTGTGGCGTCCGCAGGATGCCCTACAACAAACACACAGTTTGTATACACAGGATGCCCTACAACACACACAGTTTGTATACGCAAGATGCCGTACAACACACACACACACAGTTTGTATACGCAGGATGCCCTACAACACACACACACAGTTTGTATACACAGGATGCCCTACAACACACACAGTTTGTATACGCAGGATGCCCTACAACACACACAGTTTGTATACACAGGATGCCCTACAACACACACAGTTTGTATACGCAGGATGCCCTACAACACACACACACAGTTTGTATACGCAGGATGCCCTACAACACACACACACAGTTTGTATACGCAAGATGCCGTACAACACACACACACACACAGTTTGTATACGCAGGATGCCCCACAACACACAAAATAATAAAAACTAGACCCATGAATAATTGAAACTTGCACGAAGGTGAAAACAGATATGATAAATAAAACCATACTAAAACAAATTGGAACACTTTTTCCAAGTAGGATTACATACTGTAGTTTTGCAAAGTGAAATTAGAATTGCTTTTGTGCAGATGACTTGTATTGGTTCTGATGAAATTGAACTGACCACACGACCGATGTGGCCACTTGGTCCAAACAAACATGACGTGTATAAGACGACTTGACCATACCTTGGGGGCGCTGGCAGCGACCTTGGCCGCCTCGTTGTACTGGCCGGCCTGGAAGAGGGTGTTGAACTTGCGCACAAACAGGTCGTCTGCCCCCGGCAGGTTGTTGCGGGAGGCCATGCGGAGTGCGAGGTCTGGGTTGGACAGGGAGTTGGTGATGTACTGGATGATGTTCTCCTCCTCCACCGCCACCGACAGCACCTGGACATGTCATTTAGTGACTTAGTGACACCGACAACACCTGGCAATGCCATTTTAGTGACTTAGTGACATTAAGATCTTTAAAATCATGTATTTTTATTATCAATTAATGTAATGATCTTTTTAACTCAAATATATTTTAATTATTTTTTATAATTTTTTATTTATATGTAACTTGTGAGTGTATTAACATTTAATTAGAGATGGCGCGATATAAAACCCTGTATTATTATTATATCCACATCTGTTGTGATATTCTAAACTTAGATTAATTAGTGTATTATTGGGTTAGTGTATCTGACGCACCACACTTTAAGTCAGATGTATATAAACTGATTGATCGTGACACTGTGCACTGTTTACTTATTATCTACACAGATCATTTGGGAATATTTTATGTAGCTTGCATTAATGTGTACATCTTCAAATTCATATAATAACAAATGGCATTTAGTGGAATGGAAATGGAAAATGTTTTTTCACTCCAATGCAATGGACCTTTGCTGTCATCAATCTTCACACTTGTGGCACAACAACAATGACATTTTAGAAACACTCAAGCATATGCCCATATATTTTGAGCACCAACAAAGGCTAAAGGCCTAAGCCAACCTGTTTGTTAACCTGTAAGGCAGTACTTTTTTCTTATTGTATAACATTTAAGTAGTAATATGTTGTGAATCGCCATGAACAATTATGCATATGGCGCCATACCATTTTTTTAAATAATTATTAGCACTGTGTAAACCTTACATGTGCCTACATTTGAAGACACAGAATGAACTCTCACCTGTTTTAGAGCAAACTATCTGTATCCACACATCAGAAAATGACAAGATAATAGGTCTCACAGAAAGCAATTTTCAGAATCGATAACCTTCATGGACCATTCTTCAACATCAGAATGAGTTGTGCCGTGATTTTAACCCATTTTATCCGGAATACGATTCTAGTCGTAGTTACCCTTTTTATCCGGAATACGATTCTGGTCGTAGTTTGCACTTGGCACGGCTTCCCCGCACTCTGACGTTTTGGAATCCCATTGGCTGGTTAACACCGAATGACGTCAGTATATCGGGATCACTAGGAAACCCATATTTTTCAACCAATCAGTGCCATTCTTTGGGTATTTGCCGTACAAACTGGGCACCCCCAAGCCAAAGTGAAATCAAAGATGGCGTCGAGTCGCAAAGATCGTTAAATGTTGACGTATTTTGAAGGATAACTCCATTAATTTACTTCATACTGTTGATGACAAGAAGGCAGACAAGTGGATAGCCGATATAAGATGGACGGTTATAGTATTTGATGCGATATTTGTCCATGAAGACATACTTTGAAGCCATCGAAGTAGGGTCGACCGACAACGGCATCCATTTTCGCCCACCGCGCACCACGCCAGGTTTTTTTGGCGCCAAACAAAGTTAAGATTATTTCCAACGACGGTAACTACTTCATCAATAAAGTGACGTTAAAATGTTGACCAACGTTGTTACTTTAGAGTACTTCTTTATTAGTTATAAGAAATAAGCCACAAAATTATACATCGTTAACAGAAAATATTTCAAAAATTTGCATCATTCCGCTCAGCGGCGCAACACGTTGGCGATTCAATCGACTGACATGAGGGGTAATTACAAACAATTTTACATTATGAGATTATTATCCAAGATATGTGGACAAGTTGTATACCTTTGTTTTCAGCAGAGAGTAATGCATAAAATAAACTCAACTTGCTCTTTGACATGTTGTCTCCTTCTTGGCGAAAATGTCAGGTGAAAAGTAATGTGACAAACCTCAACATAGGTTTGAATTTATTGGGCATGTTTTGTCATATGCCACATAAAATATATATGATAAAACTATGAGTTTGTCAATGCGACTTGATAGTTTATTTTATCTACTTTCTAAAGGTATATCACATTTAAAAATTGATTGAGAAATAATAAAGTTATGTCCATTTTAAATGAATGCCTGTCATTTTTTAATGCTGACAGATTGATTTGAGGAAATGTTCAGGAACTGGCTGCAACTCGTCTTCACTAGCTTCAGGATAAAATGGGTTAATAAAATGGTTGTCACATGACTCATTCTGGCACTAGAATTGAGACACTGAAATTTCCGAAAGCATCATAAAATTGCAAGACACAGAACGAGCTGTGACGTGCCCCACCTGTCCTTTCCTGTTGACGCCGATGATGCCGGCGGTGGTCTCGTGCGGGGCGGTGACAAAGATGGTGTCGCCACTGATGCGGTTCATGTAGATGCAGGTACAGGTCTCGATGTCGTACAGGTGGATGTAGCCGTACTTGGTGATCACGTAGATCACGTCGTATTTGGGGCCAATCTGCAAACGGACATTTCGAAACCACTTCACTATGCGGTGAGAGGCATAGTGAAGTGGCTAGCACATACCCGGTCACGGCTGGCATGGTATGTTTGGCATGAAAACATGGCTCTCAATATTGGGGACAGTGTATACTTCGTGAATCATGTTAATGTCAGACCCATCTCAATTTAGGATGTAAAAGAACCACTGAGGACGACAAGCACCCTGACGAGATTAAAATGTAACCAGAAATCAGCCATTTTGATTTTGACATGATACTGACAGCTTTGATAGTGCTGGATTACAGAGATGTTTTAAATTACAAACTTTATAACAGTTGAATCATTGCAAACAAACCAATCAGTTTTAGAATTTTCTTAAGGCCAATGAGAAAGAATGATAATTGTGTTGGGAAATGAAGCCAGTTGTGGTAGCCAGAGACAGAGACAGGACATGCTAGGAAGATGACTGTATCTTTACTGGTGATGAAGCCTGGAGACGGCTGGTAAGAGAAAGCAATGCAGTCTGAGTCCATAGACCTACCTGCATTGCGACTGGGAAGTCGTTCTGTGCCTCGGGAGGGAAGAAGATGTCGACTGCCTTCTTGGTGAAGGGCTGGTTGCCCGCCGGAGGGGTTCCGACCTCAATCACATGCATCTGGGGACAGAGGAAAAGGGTCACACATGACGCAAGGAAATATTCAAACCATCAACAGGAGACTTGCTGTGAGACTGGCAGACAGAACGATAAAACCTGCTGGTCACAAACACCCGTTTTATACTGTCTTTATTCATACATGAGAAAACAATATGAAAACATATCTCACAGAAAGCAACTTTCAGAAGTGACAAAGCTTTCACGACCTTCATGGTCAATTCTTCAGCATCAATATGCCTCTGTTCTGACTGTTTAACGGTTGTCACATGACGAACAAGAGCAGCTTTTTTACACTATGGAAGAGACCCATACAGTTTACGAAAACTTCATAAAACTGAAAAGTCAGATATACACATTATCTTCACAACAAATTATTTTTGTAACAATTTCCATTATATGAATATAATTCAGGAGATTACATGTTAAAATGGTCACATTTGCAAACATATATTTTAGCACAATTCTTATAAGATAAATTGGTGTGATTCAAGAATGAATTGCTCATGTGCTCACCTTTCCTCCCTGGGCTCCACGAACTGCGAAACAGAAGAGTGTGGACTCGGCCTTGTTGTCGGGCATCTTGAAGTTGGCGAATGCTGCGGCGTGGCCCTCGATGGGCTGACTCACTTTACGCTCCACTGAGTACAGCTGCATCGCTCCAACCACGCGGTTTTGCTGTGGGACCCAACACCAACATGTTACTATTGTACACAGGTTGTGTTTGTTTTCATCACGTCTCTTATTTACAACAGCTATCAACACAATTGATTACAAAAGCCTCTGATTCCATGAAACAGTTGATCTAAAATCCTCTAGTTGGATTTCTTTTATTTCCCCTGGCAAGACATCAATTAGAAGGGAAGAAATGATACAGGCAAAGTGACTATATTAATTGCCCAAGTTTCTAAACATGGCTGTACTGCTGTAGGCAGATTCCTCTTGAACACTGGGCTGTTACATGAAATGTTTTAGCACGGTTGACATTTCCCACAAGCATCATTGGGTAACTGGGCACGTTTTATACAGATAATGTTAATTGAATCAGTGTTAGTTGATTGTACCTGTGCAGATATGCCAATGAGCAGCAGCCATTGCTGTTTTGCGTCAGTGCGGTAATTAATCATCTGGCAACCTGCCAAGCTCGAGTGACGATCAAACACTTTGGCTGGCTGTGAGTCACCTGCAAAAACACGATGTCACTGTGTTACCTGTGGTCCCTACTTGCAATGTACCACAAATTGTGATATGCACCAGAGCACCTAACTTGCTCACAGTTGCAGCTTTTCAGATGACAAATGTTTGGGGTAACTCAAATTTATAACACATCTCATTTCACGTGAGACCAAGTTATTAACAGGAACAACAGAAGCTGGAATTTAGTACATTACTTCTAGATTATCATAAATCAAATACAATGACATTGTACCCCAGTACCCCTTGTATATATACACCATCCTCAATACCCCCTGTATCTACCCTCCATGCCCGAGCACCCCTGTACCTACCCTCCATGCCTGTGCACCCCTGTACCTACCCTCCATGCCCTAGTACCCCTGTACCTACCCTCCATGCTCTAGTACCCCTGTACCTACCCTCCATGCCTGCGCACCCCTGTACCTACCCTCCATGCCCTAGTACCCCTGTACCTGCCCTCCATGCCCTAGTACCCCTGTACCTACCCTCCATGTCCGACCACCCCTGTACCTACCCTCCATGCCCTAGTACCCCTGTACCTACCCTCCGTGCCCTAGTACCCCTGTACCTACCCTCCATGTCCGACCACCCCTGTACCTACCCTCCATGCCTGCGCACCCCTGTACCTACCCTCCATGCCCTAGTACCCCTGTACCTACCCTCCGTGCCCTAGTACCCCTCTGTACCTACCCTCCATGTCCGACCACCCCTGTACCTACCCTCCATGTCCGACCACCCCTGTACCTACCCTCCATGTCCGACCACCCCTGTACCTACCCTCCATGCCCTAGTACCCCTGTACCTACCCTCCGTGCCCTAGTACCCCTGTACCTACCCTCCATGTCCGACCACCCCTGTACCTACCCTCCATGCCTGCGCACCCCTGTATCTACCCTCCATGCCCTAGTACCCCTGTACCTACCCTCCGTGCCCTAGTACCCCTGTACCTACCCTCCATGTCCGACCACCCCTGTACCTACCCTCCATGCCCTAGTACCCCTGTACCTACCATCCATGTCCGACCACCCCTGTACCTACCCTCCATACCCTAGTACCCCTGTACCTACCCTCCATGCCCTAGTACCCCTGTACCTACCCTCCATGCCCTAGTACCCCTGTACCTACCCTCCATGTCCTACCACCCCTGTACCTACCCTCCATGCCCTAGTACCCCTGTACCTACCCTCCATGCCCTAGTACCCCTGTACCTACCCTCCATGCCCGACCACCCCTGTACCTACCCTCCATGCCCGACCACCCCTGTACCTACCCTCCATGTCCGACCACCCCTGTACCTACCCTCCATGTCCGACCACCCCTGTACCTACCCTCCATGTCCGACCACCCCTGTACCTACCCTCCATGTCCGACCACCCCTGTACCTACCCTCCATGTCCGAGTACCCCTGTACCTACCCTCCATGCCCGACCACCCCTGTACCTACCCTCCATGCCCGACCACCCCTGTACCTACCCTCCATGTCCGACCACCCCTGTACCTACCCTCCATGCCCGACCACCCCTGTACCTACCCTCCATGCCCTAGTACCCCTGTACCTACCCTCCATGTCCGACCACCCCTGTACCTACCCTCCATGCCCGACCACCCCTGTACCTACCCTCCATGTCCGACCACCCCTGTACCTACCCTCCATGCCCGACCACCCCTGTACCTACCCTCCATGCCCTAGTACCCCTGTACCTACCCTCCATGTCCGACCACCCCTGTACCTACCCTCCATGCCCGACCACCCCTGTACCTACCCTCCATGCCCGACCACCCCTGTACCTACCCTCCATGCCCTAGTACCCCTGTACCTACCCTCCATGCCCGACCACCCCTGTACCTACCCTCCATGCCCGACCACCCCTGTACCTACCCTCCATGTCCGACCACCCCTGTACCTACCCTCCATGCCCGACCACCCCTGTACCTACCCTCCATGCCCTAGTACCCCTGTACCTACCCTCCGTGCCCTAGTACCCCTGTACCTACCCTCCATGTCCGACCACCCCTGTACCTACCCTCCATGCCCTAGTACCCCTGTACCTACCCTCCATGTCCGACCACCCCTGTACCTACCCTCCATGCCCCAGTGGTAGACGGCGGTGTCGGTGACGAGGGCGACTGTGTTGACACTGATCCACTTCCAGAAGGTGACTTCCTCCGTCATGTTGTGACTCTTCATCTTGCTCTTCATCTCTATGTTGAAGATCTGCAGCGTCTTGCCGGCTGCCACAGAACAGTTGTTGTCATTTCACTTTGTAACACGCTTAGTTTATGCTACTTTCAATGACTGAGCCGTTCAAACACAATTTACATCATTCATACAAGTAAAAAATACATATTTAAAAAGGTTATAAAAATGAAATAAAACACAATAAATAATAACAAATTTGAAGTGATTTTTGGCTGAAATGATTACCGCTGTAGAGCGCAATGGCGCAGGGGTAGAGCTTCGGACTCTCGACTACGAGAAACCAGGTTCGAAACTTGTGCTGTTAATATTTTGGGTGGACAAGTTTTTTCACTCTACATTGCTCCAGTTCACTCAGCTGTACCTGACCATGGACAGTGGTGGATATGTGTACGAGCAGCCTTTGCGCATTAATTGTAGCATATGGCTGGACGCTTCCCAGAGAAGCAGAGATGGTGTCTGAGTGAACAGGTCTGTCAGGGAAGTAAAGTGTTAACCTTTCAGAAACTGCCATCAGGGAGGCGCTTAAAAGTGCCATTAGCCAAAAAAAAATCTTCAAAAAATCGTTTGTACCCTCTGCTATTTTAATTTTAAATGCTAAATGATAATGCTGTTTTCAACGAGTCATTAATTAATTTTTACATTTTATGTGTCTCATATTCTTATGGTAACTCTTTATTTAATCTTATTTATTTATCAATTTTAGTATTATGTTATTGCTAATGTTATTGTCTCCAATCAGACACCCATTTTAAGAAATTATACATGCTTATTTATTTATTTATCTTAGTAGCTATTTTTATTCGTAATTTATTTATTATGATACCTTACCTATTTTAGTGATGACTAAATTTACTATCATTTTATATTGTATTGACAATTGTAGATATGATTCACCAATGTTTTAATACTGCCATTTTATGTGTGACTAAAGACAATTTTCCGTTTTTAATATGTTTTTAAACGGATAATAAAGTTTTTTGAATCTTTGAATCTTTGAACAGTCCTGAGGACTGGATACTGCGCTATAAAATTATAAGAACTTGACTTTTTTGTTATCTCATCTTTCAATCTACACTTCAACAAATAATCCTTTCTATGCTTTCTATGTAACTACAAATTATTCTGACCTGTTGGCCTATCACTTTTCTAGTCAAATAACCAGCTAGACAAGAGTTTCCTCAAGAGGCCACAGGGAAACCCTTATGACTCCAGTGACTGACAACTCTGTGGAGACAGGCAACTCAACTCACCCTTGAGGGCAATGACCTTGCTGGCAGGGTTCATGATGGCTGAATCGGCCGAGATGGGTCTACGGATGGGATTGGCTGTGTCGTTCATGTCAATGATGACCACCTGCGCTGTCTCCCCAACCTTCTCCCGCACACAGATGTACTTGTCCGACTCCATGGTGAGCGTACTGAAGCCAATGTTGGCCGCATTGATGCCGATGTTTTGTAGCTGCAATGAGAACACATGACTATTAACACATGTGGATTAACCCAGATCATTATTGGTTTTCACAGCTTTATCCATCATTTGGATGGGTAAAACCCGAAATGAAGGAAAAACAAAGGTCTTCAAAAACCATAGTTATGCCTTGAAAATGTGTGTAAATGGGTGTCACATATGTTTGTAGTTTATTTTAGGTCACAAAACACATCTCAATTGGCTTGTATATAAGTTAACATCCAACTGTCCATCAAAACAATGTATCGGACAAACATGTTATCTTCAATAAAGCCAGAGCTATTACATAGGAGCTGCCACCCCCCGCGAACCAAACGCTCACATATCTCACTCAATCTTAGACGTCTCGTCATTTAGTACGGTGTCTGTTTTAAGTTTTTATACCATTCATGTGGGGGGGGGGGGCGCTATGCTTAAGAGCCCCAACTCGGATGGATTAGCTCTGATAAAGCCCTGCCGGTTTTGATAAAGTCCTCAATTTATTTGCAATCTAGACACCTTCAAAAATGAGCATAAAACAATCTTACTTCAGAATTAATCTTAATGCCAACTTTCAAATGCACCAACACCAGTTTTCTGTAACATATCCTAGTTATGTGTACCATGTGCATATTAATAAATGTGTACTTTTCTTGAAAAGGTCACATAATAAACAAAATTATCTGCACTAACAATGTGCTTGTCTAATTAATGTATATTTAACCATGGCAAATACAGAAATAAAGCCATGCTATACATGTCAATAGTGACTACTGCGTACGAGACGTGGGGGAGTAAGAGGAAGTGGAACACAGAAATGCCAACTGAACTGACCCTGATGACAACTTATCAGAATCAGATTGACACTATCAGCGTTAGCGAGGCGCTAACTGCATCAAACAGGAGAGAGGACTTCAAAGAGTCACCTTTACCTTTACTAGCACCTGGTAATGAAGCACTAACTGGTAGTGCTGCCTGCCATAGACGAAACACATTACTGTGACAAAAGTCCAGTTTCTCTCCTTGCTGTTTAAAATGAGCTTTATCCGCCCACATTCATCTTTAAATAACCTCTGTAAAGCTGGGGTAAGTATAAAGCTGTACCATCCACCAAACTGCACGTTAATACCCAATCTGTATTTATACAGAACCGAATATATGTTCTGATTGAATACAAAACATGAGATATTCCATCCATTTAGGTCCCACAATAAGACTGTCATCAACGCAGCAGCACGTGGGAGGAAGCAGTGATATTGATTTAGCAAATATAATTAGCATCTCCCGACTCGAGATGAAGATTCCAAGGAAAGTAACAGACAAAAGGGTACTTTGGGGAATTTATAACAATTTCTATTAGTCACCATATAAGTAGCCAGTTGGTATATAATAATGAAAAGGTTGTGTTAAAATGTGCTTCTTCTTGTTCTGTTATCAGCAGTCTTAAACTATAGCAGACAAAACTATAATGCCGTTAGAAAAATTAGGACAATGCCATGGCCACAAGTAAATATATACACACACACAGAAGTGGAGTAATGCAAGCACAAACTGTGAGTAAACATTTCTCATACTGTAGGTCAGAAGGTCAAATGCGCTTTGGTACTGTGTGTTTAATAAAATTTACCACATATGTTGATTAATTTTGTTATATTAATCAACATTGATCTTTCCACTCAACGCTTAACATGCCATGTCGGATAATGAATGTTTGTTGTATTGTATTGATAATTCATTGCAGCACACCTGATGTACAAGATGAAAAAGTGACAACAAACGCCCACATGCCCAGGCTCCAATCAAGATGGAGTAACAGAACAAAAACAGGCCAATAAAAATCACCTTCATAAAACGTTTGGACCGTAAATGGGAACAACAAAGCCTTGCGTTTCTACCGAATAAATGAAATCTGACTATTCCCCTCCTGATGCGCTAGAACGAAGACTCTCCTGGCCCACCGTATCCTATTGGTATTCTGACCTTTGGTTATTTGCATAAAGAAGTAGCCTCCTGTTGCCAGAGGTCCCCGGAGACACACGGAGCACGATGAAAGCACTCCGGCCAGGAAATGCCACAAGACTGGCTGGTATCACTCAAGGAATCATCGCGTTCTTGAGTATCCCTTCAAGGAGCAATCAGGGACCACAAAAACACCGCTTCCCAAATGTCAACTTCCCCACCAGTTTGGCATCACTCAACGCCACAAGAACACGTAATTTCCTGTTTGCATTCAGCAGACAACCAACTTACGATTGATACTGGCTTCACAAATGGGCAAACCAAACACAACAGGCTATCTGTATCACCAGCTACTTTTGTGTAAACGAACATGGAAATCTTCCAACAACAAGACATCAATCTTCTAAAAACAATGTTTCATCGAACATTGTGTTCCTATAAACTCTACAGCCAGTATCCCCTAACGCGGATCAACATGAACGATGACGTAAATGCTGGCCAGATGATATGTTGCCAAGCAGGGATAAGCAACTGATACGAGGAATTACAATTTGCAATCAGCACCACATTCCAACGTCGGATGACATCAGCACACCACAGAATTAGTCTCCACACGGCAGACACATGGACACACTCGCTACAACAATCCCCGTCCGATCACTAATCAATACGCTCCTGAAATATAATGAAGCAGCACAGAAAATCAATAGGCATCGTCCTTATCACACCCACATAGTTTCTCCTGACATGAACACGGTGGTGTGTGTAAGTCTAACACTGCAGTGTGGCATCATCTCACCACTTATTTTCCCCGTGTACAAAAACCATTGAAATTATAAAAATATAGGTTAAAAATTACTAACAAATAACCACATGACATGGTTTTTTTAAAACAAAAGTTCCATCAACCTACCATAAAATGGAAACCAAACATGCGGAGCACTCGCACATTTTGTCAAATATCTTGTCCAAGTTCTGCCATAAAATGTATAATTATGACAAAAACATTGAAATTGTACACAACATTTTGGTTTACATAGCTCTGCCCGGGTATAAACAGCAAATTTCATGCCAACCCAGTCATGTAATTCACGTTTTAGATTGTTTTTATCTAAATGACTAATGTGCCAATAAACAACTGCGCATGTGAGGTTACAAACAACAAACATAATACCAAACGCATGCGCACAAGAAGCACTACAAACTCCTGCGTTAGCCCAAGTTTGGGCTGTTTGGAGTCAATAACCTAAGACTCAGCAAATGTACAGACAGACACCATACGTAGAGCTCCTAAATGTACAGACAGACACCATACGTAGAGCTCCTAACTGTACAGACTGACACCATACGTAGAGCTCCTAAATGTACAGACTGACACCATACGTAGAGCTCCTAACTGTACAGACTGACACCATACGTTGAGCTCCTAACTGTACAGACTGACACCATACGTAGAGCTCCTAACTGTACAGACTGACACCATACGTAGAGCTCCTAACTGTACAGACTGACACCATACGTAGAGCTCCTAACTGTACAGACAGACACCATATACGTAGGGCTCCTAACTGTACAGACAGACACCATACGTAGAGCTCCTAACTGTACAGACAGACACCATACGTAGAGCTCCTAACTGTACAGACAGACACCATACGTAGAGCTCCTAAATACAAACTATGGTCCATTAAACAATCTAGCACGCAACAGACACAGGCTACTTCCAAAGTTCTGATCAGAATACAGACTGGCTAAATATTGGCATCAACAGGAATCACTATGCAGTAGCATGTTTATTCTGTCACACGACTGCAAATCTGAGTCATCCAACCAGACTGCTACTTCAGCCATTTCACCTCTAAGGGATTATGTCATGATTTCGCAAACTTAAAAAAAACGTGTGTTCAGCAATGGTTCACACTTCCACCAAATGTGTTCTATGGCACTTTATACTGTGTGTGATCCACACCCGGGGGTAATTCCCTTCAGCATCACAAACATGTTTCACTCGTTGGTTGATGCCAATTAATTTTCTTGAAATACGCGATAATTACAGTGGTGAATAAACCACTCCCTCATGGGTAATGTTTTAAAATGTATGTTTGGACTTTCAGGATGACCCCTTACTGCTGTCACATGATCCTTGCTGCTGTCACGTGATCCTTGCTGCTGTCACGTGATCCTTGCTGCTGTCACGTGGTCCATGCTGCTGTCACGTGGTCCTTACTGCTGTCACATGATCCTTACTGCTGTCACATGGTCCTTACTGCTTTCAAGTGGTCCTTACTGCTTTCACGTGGTCCTTACGGCTGTCATGTGATCCTTACTGCTGTCACATGGTCCTTACTGCTTTCAAGTGGTCCTTACTGCTTTCAAGTGGTCCTTGCTGCTGTCACATGGTCCTTACTGCTTTCAAGTGGTCCTTACTGCTTTCACGTGGTCCTTGCTGCTGTCACGTGGTCCTTGCTGCTGTCACGTGGGCCTTGCTGCTGTCACGTGGTCCTTGCTGCTGTCACGTGATCCTTGCTGCTGTCACATGGTCCTTACTGCTTTCACGTGGTCCTTGCTGCTGTCACGTGGTCCTTGCTGCTGTCACGTAGTCCTTGCTGCTGTCACGTGGTCCTTACAGCTGTCACGTGATCCTTGCTGCTGTCACATGGTCCTTACTGCTGTCACATGGTCCTTACTGCTTTCATGTGGTCCTTGCTGCTGTCACATGGTCCTTGCTGCTATCACATGGTTCTTACTGCTGTCACATGGTCCTTGCTGCTGTCACATGGTCCTTGCTGCTGTCACATGGTCCTTGCTGCTGTCACATGGTCCTCGCTGCTGTTACATGGTCCTTGCTGCTGTCATGTGGTCCTTGCTGCTGTCACGTGGTCTTTGCTGCTATCACATGGTTCCTACTGCTGTCACATGATCACCAGTAAAAAGGATTACAAGAATTTATGCTTGCAGCACATTCCTAAAAAAGTGGACATGTGATCAATCACTCCCATTACAGACCTCACCAAACAATGTTTAATAAGAGTCTAAACTACAAGTAGACACAGCTCCCATATTCTGACATTCTAGATTTCCAGTGCTTACAAAATTAATGCTAATCAATATGTGCAGTACTCACGGCTCTGCTAGTGAATTGGATATTGACTGTATATGACAAGAAAAGGTTGACGCAATGTTTATTGACTGACACAGTGGCTCTATCATTTCGGTGCTCATCTCATCAACAGGATTTACTCAATACCAACCAAGTGCAGAGGCCAACCTTCCACCATAATCACAGTCTAGTGCAACTGACACATTGATTCATCCTATACCTCAGTAACCTCACGTACCTAGGCACACGAGTACCAAGTACAAGAACTGATTTTCAAATCAAATCAAATGTATTCTATTGTAGTTCTTTACGACATACACAAATCAAGTTAAGGGAAACATATAATAACACAAAGAGAACAATTAGGGAAGAATATTATATAAGTTATGTGCATGATTTGTGATTTAAACTTTATTTGTTTACTTAGTTGGTACACATAAAATGTTAGCTGACACAGCCACAGGGAGGGGGTGATCTGTAACCTGCCTTGGACTCCCAGGGCTGGTAATTTCTATTTATAGACCTCCTTGGGTGCCAAGCAGCCAGATGGGGAGGGTGATATCTATTTATAAACACACTGATGTAAACAACACCCTGTCATAGGCCTGGAAGATCCAGGAGATGACCACTGGACTGCCACTTGACCACACTACACCTAGTACTGGTCAACAAATGTAACTATGTAACTGACCTCCTCCCCTGACTTAGCTTCCATTACAGACGAGTTGCATCAACAGCTGAATGTGGCAGCAACATCAATTAGACTAGGTTCATCAGGGTAATTAGGTAAGGGTGTGTAGTAAGTGAACCAAGGTACATCTCCATCCATACAGGGGACCAGAATCATCCCCTAATGACTGTGCACCATCTAGGAGCTTATTACCATAATTTAGGCAGGATTTGGACTTGGTGAATGTCATGCAACCAGCCACAGAACTAATTTGTCAATGCATGATAAGAAAAGCATAATGATCTGTCCTTATAAAGTTTCTCAGCTCATGAACAATTCACAATTTTAATCAACGCATTTATCAATCCATTTTGCATAAAGAAAGAAACCGTGTTCAACAGACAATGTGTACATTATCCAGAGAGCGTCTTGGAACAAACAAATTCAGAAAGATCGACTTATTGCATCATGAGAATTCATAGAAGTTTTACATTGCAAATATATGCATGCATTATCAAATCGAGAAATGCACAATTAGTAGACATCCAGACCTTTGAACATGCTTGAAAACATGTATGGTAAGTGAAAGATACATCATAGCTCAGTTGACACATGACATGTATCTAAAACCTAAATCGCTGTTCTGCGACGCTGCTTGTTTGTGCATGTAAGACATTACAGTATATCCTAAAGCCACACCATTTTACAAGTAATTTTACCATGAGATAGCTGGCACAGAAGCCGATCTAGGCACTAACTCTGGGAATCGTTGGAATGCTCTAAAGGTCAACATATACATCTATGACTATGACTGTATGTATGTCTGCTAACAGCTGCTCTGTCTGTCTCACACTACTAATGGAGGCCATGTTATGACAGAACTTTGTTGACAAAACACGCCTGAGTGCGACACCTTCAATGCTATTCTATGGACATTTGGAAGGGTACACTGTATGTCTAGGTCTCATCAACTTACTAATACAAAGATGTTTGTTGTCATATATGGAATAGTGCACAACATATCAAGAAATGCTAATCAGTAATTTTATGATGATCAAGATATGACATCCAACGACTGCTAAAAAAACCTGCACAACTCCGTGTACCTCCCTCTGGGCATTGGCAGATCTGTTTATCCATACACCATATATATTGACTTGTCAGTACAGCATTCTGCTATGCTGTGACTGATTGGCAAGACTTATATACAAATAAATAGTAAACAAATATCCACTACTCCCTATGGCCATGTAGACACCTGAGTGAAGTTAGTAGTATCACAGTGAAGTGCATATTCAGGAGTGAACAAACTTGCCCTAGGTTTGAAATGGCGGGAACTCCCCCGGGAAGACAATTAAAACCTGGGATCTCTCACTGAAAGTCCAATGTTCTAACTACAACCCAGGGTTTGTGGTATGTCACTGTGGAATGTGACAAACTCTACAAGTCACACTATCGCAATCACAACTAGACTAACCTAAGAACAACAAGTGTTGGGTGACACAAGGCAAGCCGTCTAGACTATATCAAACCTGCTCCAGGTCACTGGGGGGCAGGTTCAAAGGGCATACCAACAAAGCCCCCCTCCCCAGGTTATGTTCTTCCTCCTTGTTCTCTGTTGTGTCAGGGTGAGGATCTGGCACAGAACTCTTGTATAGCTTCCTATCCCAGCTCCCCTCTCTATCTTTCATCCTCCCCTGATCTTGTCATGACTACAGTGATGCACTACGTGTTACACTATGTGAACAAAGCCCACACCTGTAAGACTGGTGTCTGTGTTTATTTTGTATTCCCCGGTTCATTAGTCTGAATATTTTCAATAAATATGCAGGACATACTTGGTACATTACAATTTTGCATGCATTACGGTTACACAATTACATTACTCATGTTAATATCTGAACCATCACAGCTTTATGCAGAGACCCTTCCACCAGTCACTTAGTAGAAATATTGGTGGCCAGGTAAACAATAAAGGCGCAAAATCTCGTCTTCAAACAATCATACAATAGTCAGTTATGCTTTGAAATGGGGTGTCACGTGTGTGTTTGAAGTTTATTTCAGGACATAAAGCATATCTCAACTGGCTTGTATGTTTATGAGTTAATGTCCACAAAACTTCACATGTCCATCAAAAAGGGGGCCTAGCACAAAGTTTATCATGAACAATGCCCTGGATCATCACAGCAGAAACTAGTAGAGCTACAAAGATGGAGGTTGTTTGATACTACTGGCAAAATATTCATAATGCCAGCCACAGCTTGGTCATGACATAATTTAGAGGTTTGGTTGCCATTTGCCAAGTTTCAAAACTTCTCTATAGTTCTGTAGTACCTGGAGTAAATAGGTAAGACACTACACTGTACATTCTCCTGGAGCTATGCTGCTAAATATTATTATTTCAGCTTAATATTTGAAATGTAAAATGGACTTCACATTAAAAATGCAGACTGTATTTGAGTATCAAATAGAGCTCTGTGTGAAATCAGTTGCATGGGACTAGTTGTTACAGTGCTGGTTAATCCAGTGCATACAACAGCAGACGATGCATGCATAATGACCAATCACAAATCATGCGATCCGACTTTTTCAACTGTTCAGCAAAGAGAAACAGTGGATGGATCAGAGTTCTCTGGTAGAAAAGGTAATACGATAGCGAAAAGATCTGCATATACCATCATTACTTAGTAATACTTATGCACTGCTTGTGCAATCACGTTAGGCTGTATGGGAGGAACTAAAAAAGACACCATGGTACATGGTGGATGAATTAAAGTCTTAATTGTACTTTCTGAACTAAAAAATGGAAAATGGTGCAGGGTCCAGAGAGCCAGAGGAAACTGACCAGGAGAGTCATTAGCAATTCCCATTCTCCATTGGCAAAATGCCACAAACGGTGAACATTATTACCATTCAGTGACATTCATGTCTCATATGAACAGAACATTATGCAAATGTCAGGAATATCACGTAGCCATGCAGTGACAGTATTGCTGTTGCAACTTACAAACTGAGCTGCACATACAAAGTGAAAAGTGTCCACAGGAAGTCTGCTGAGAACTGACGCTTCTAAATATCTAACAGGCAGGAAATCTACAGAATCCATTACCAAGAATGTGGCAGGAACAAGCAGATATTAGGTTTCTTTACCAGATTATCAAATTAATTATGATCTTTGTGTGTAGCATCTATTTGTAAATGCCAAATATTTAGAGCAAAGCTTCACAACAGAAACAGCACCATTCTCAATGTTGTGCAGTACCATAGAAACATGATGAATTAGATTATGTAATGTTTTATAAACTACTCAAGTCACTCAACAAACACAATTAGTAACTAAAAATAATACCAACACAATGAAGGTCTGCATAGATGATATACAGTTATATAAAACTAAATTATGTTGTATAGTTTTCTATGGATGACAGCATGAAAACTTAATTTTGACATCGCATTTACACATAATAGAACTCTTCTGATCTTTTGTAGTGCAATACCCCTACTATTTGGCTACTGGGGGCATCATGCACTAGTAAGAATTAGTGAGTCCACTACAGTTTACACATTTACCTCCTCTGGGATAGACACCAGATAAAAGGGATCAACGACTTTTAAAGACACAAGCAAATGTGGGGTGAACGAAAAATGCCTAAGTTTCAAAACAGCGGTAGGTGGGACTGTCCCATCGATTGACAGTCTGGCGCTCTACTGCACGACCACCGCTTTCTTAAACAATTAATAACAAGTGCTTTAAAGTCCAATACAGTTATTTGTATTATTGTTGTGGCACATAAAATACATACGTGCATTGTAAGAAATTAGAAAAAGAAATGCAAAAAAGTGCTGCTTTTATTAAAAATACAAGCATTTGTTTCGGTGAAATGATAAGAACGGTATAATGTAAAAATATATGAGAAGACAGACAAATTATGCTCATATGACCAGTAAATATAAAGTGTCATTGCATTAATCAAAACAAGGAAAAGTAACACAGCATAAGACATGACACTCCTCTTTTGATTTTGACTTGTCAGAAAATGACAAAAATTGTTGTGTTTACAACACTATTAGCTATAATAATAACAACACACTTAGGTATCCACAAACATTGCTACGACCGGGAAGTAAAACGCATGCACGTTTCACCGACACATACCACCAATTGTGTCCACAATCAACGAATCAATCACACAATGAATGATTCACCATTTTATGAACGACCAACTTTGCCGGCGTTTTGACGAATGTTCCAACCACGAGTTGGCGACAAGTAGGACAGCGAATAGCATATAAAATACACAAACAGTTGCATCTATTTAGTAGCCGTTAAAACATGTATGTAGGTTATACACAGGTGCTACCTGTAAAGATCACGTAGGATACAAACACCGGGACATCCATTCCAAGGGGCGTGTTTGGGAGGTCAGGTTTGACGTCAAGTCAATCGCCCGTCGTCAAAAACAACGTTCGTAAACGTGCTTACCTGTATATGCTCTTGAAATCGTATAGGCAGTATTTGCGCCATGGTTTCTCGATTTCGAAATGAGACCTTCAAATTCAATAATTAATTGTACTTTCTTAAAAATAGCAATAGTAACGTCAACGGTTTCCCAACCACACTGTTTCTCAACCTTAGTCAAGATGGCCACCACTGCTGCGGCTAAAGCGAAAAAATAGTCCGGCCAATTCATGATACATAATCTAAAAATACAAATAATTAAATGTATTATTTGAATCATAATTATTTTACATGTAATCTTAGTATGGCAGTTGCAATGGATTTACCAACAAATAGTGTTCAGTTGTTATTGTGAGAAAATTTCATTTCCTAAATTGACAGAGAACTACATATGAAACCGAAGAACACCCATCAACCGGCTGCCACATGAACAATTTCCGCTTCACCGTCACGTGAGATATTTACTTCCGTAGTGGTTGTACGTGAACATGTATGGTGCCCCAGTAGGGCAAAACGGTTTTTGGATTGCCACCAAACTCAAAGTAATATTGACTGGAAAATGACTGGCATCCAATGATTTGTCATCTACGAGCAGGCCGTTCGCTTATGATAGGCATCAATAGTTGTATCTGAAAAGTAATAATTATATAACTTCGAAACCAAGATCAGAGGCGCATCAATATAAAAGGGTTAATCGATCTCAGAGTCAATAAACAATTCCAGTTTGTGAACAAAAATTAGCATCAGAAACAACACCAACACCACCCTACAACGTCTGTGTAGGGTGGTGTGGCTGCATCACAACCCGCAAGTGAATGTGTGTGTGTGTGTGTGTGTGTGTGTGTGCGCGCGCGCGTGAGTGCGTGCGTGCGTGCGTGCGTGCGTGCGTGTGTGTTTAGGGCATTGGTTTCAAAACTGACAATCTTCGGCAAGTGACCGGCTCATATTTCGTATAAACAGACATAACGTTTTGGCCGACCATTTCTCGCAGATTATGCATGGGAAAATCTATCCATTCTGTTACTTGGTACTGTGTTGCTGAAGGATTTACCCGATGACATGTATCTAGATAATTCGTATGTAAGTCTACCTTGTAAACGCTGGGAAACGTCATGCATATAAGAACTCAGGGTTGAAAGTGCGATAGCTTCTTCGGAGAAACGATTTCGACGTGCGGTTATACGCGCGCTGATACGTACGTTCAGTCATTAAGTGTCTATAGCGTGCAAACTTCATATGCGGTCTGCCAGAGCATGTACGCAGTTGATCAATGGTTTTTTATTCATGGATCTTGTCTTCGTAGGAGGTGATTAACCGTAGGCCAACACACTATGCATGGCAGCTGAACAACTTATATTAAAAAAGAAACAGGTTCTTTAATGTAAAGTAAATATGAACAAAGACAGTAGTCAGTATTACATTCAGAACAGATACTATAATTCTTAATAGTTATCTATTGACATTCATCGATATCATGCCAAAAAAATCGAACGAACAAATTACAAATAGGGATTTATTGCCATAATTGTGTGTGTGTGTGTGTGTGTGTGTGTGTGTGTGTTTGTTCGTGCGCGTGCGTGCGTGCGCGCGCGCGTGTGTGTTATTGCCATAACTGTGTGTGTATATATGTGGGGTGGGGGGGGGGGGCGGGTGAGCGTATGTATGTGCAGTGGGCATAATGTGCTATGTTCACGTGCGTGCGAACGCGCATGAGTGCGCACGCCTATACAATCGTATACAACGCACCATGCTGCCACCTGGTGGGACCGGTACGATGCACCGGTGTATTGCGATACACACGTCACTGTATGGTACACAGTGCACAATGTCCGTATCACGACCCGACCCGACCCGACCCGACCCGACCCGACCCGACCCGACCCGACCCGACCCGACCCGACCCGACCCGACCCGACACGACACGACACGACACGACACGACACGACACGACACGACACGACACGACACGACACGACACGACACGACACGACACGACACGACACGACACGACACGACACGACACGACACGACACGACACGACACGACACGACACGACACGACACGACACGACACGACACGACACGACACGACACGACACGACTCGACACGACACGATACACGATCGCAGAAGGGAAAAAAGTATTCGCGCCACTCTTGTGGAGTAACAAACGTTCAGCACAAACTAAAGCTGTCTACGTATCTATCTCATGTCGAGTGGTAACATGTATTACATGCCTGTAACTAACTAACTATGACTTATGTTAACCCTTTGCACACCATTCACGTTTCAATTGTTCACACATATCGTATCGCGAAGTAGTGTATCGTTCCGATTTTACCGTTTATAGCTATCCTACATATCGAGTGCAGAAGACGCGACGCATGCCGTAAGCATTTTATATTATTTACATTTTAATTTCACAAGAATGCAGTCGTCAGCACAATGGTCTAGTATAGTAAATGAAAACACGTTTTTCTCACAAACATCCATAATTAAAACAAGTTAATTGTCTCGCCTTTCTACGGCTGGCCCACTCGTAACCTTTGCTCTTGACAACGATTCTCAGATTCATTTCAATTGGTTTATTCACCAATTATACACTATAAATCCAACAACGAAGTGAACAATTTATATCAAAGTCCACGGTACACGTCGGTGATTTCTCCGACTGGTGCCCTGTTGGTGACGTCATTGGCGTGTCCGGAACTGTCAGTTCGGTTGCAACGGTGGATGCGGTAATGGTCGACGAACTTGTTCGGTTGAATGAACAGCCGGGTCGTGGTGTGGTGGACCCAGCAGATGGACGTCGTGGGTGAGAAATCAACGGCGATACAGGCAGAGGCCGCGAGACAGGCCTTCTGACAAGCGTCCAGTGTTTCGATGTTTTTCATATACGTTCCACCCTCCACCTGCATGCGGTTCCACATGACGAACGAGTCCTGTATGCATTCTGAAACATGGCGACCAGAACACGTATTGCATTTATACGACTCCACGAGTAAGAATTTGTTAATGTTATACGACCGCGAATCCGGCGCTGGCGACAATAAATTGATAGACACCGTGCGGCTCTCGTAACTTGATAACACGTTTCGTGGTGCCGCCTGGTGATTATGTAAGGTAATACATTCAATAAATGGGTGGTTCTAGATAGATCCAGCAGGAAGCGCAACAATTGCATTCCGACGTTTTCAAGGTACTCCACAAAGTGTGCCACGCAATTTGAGGACATTTGAAAGACACCCTGTAACCATTACAACTCTACAAACGGCACACATAGGCAATGATTAATATATTCGTTGTTTTGATTCGGTGTTTCCACGTAACATATAATTTAAAATATATAATAATAGGTCAATATATAATATATATTTTGTTTCAACAATTTAACTATTATATACAATTCTAACACGAAAGTTGGCTTTTTAAAGGCGAACTTTGGTGTTAGCTCGCCTTCAAAAAGCCAACAGTTGAAACAGCAAAGGCCTATTCTTTCTGACGTAGAAATATTCCAGCGTCGAATGCGTCAAAAATAAAGTACAAACAATTAAACATGGACGTTCGTGTCCTCACCGATCTCGACCACGTCACACCGGATCATCTCGTGATGGTCGATGTGTGGGTGGGGGATGAGCGACTGTTTGGCGTTGTCCAGCTTCAGCCAGCAGTACTGACCCTGCCACTCGTAGTCGATGGCCCGACACAGCTCGTTGTAGAGACACGCGACGTGACACTGGGACAGTGTGAACGGCAGAGTCTGCTTCTGCACGCCCTTGATGCACATGTCCGGCCACTTGACGAAGTAGCTCCCCGTACAAGCTGGAACACCGGCGTGTTATGTAACAACGTTAAGTACATAGTGTGTGTGTGTGTGTGTGTGTGTGTGTGTGCGTGTGCGTGTGCGTGTGCGTGTGCGTGTGCGTGTGCGTGTGCGTGTGCGTGTGCGTTTGCGTTTGCGTGTGCGTGTGCGTGCGTGCGTGCATGTGTGTGCGTGCGTGCCTGCGTGTGTATAAATGGTCTATGTATATGTGTAGGTATGCATAAAATACACAGTTTGATATTATGATATATATTGGCGCTTATCGTATTATTTTTGGGCGTGGAAGTGTGTTTGGTCTCGGACTGCAGTTTTGATGAATGATGCTGGTGTTGGATTCTTTTTGTGTTGGATGTGTGTGGGTATAGGGTGTATTCGTGGGGTCGTACAGTTTCATTACATAGCTTACTTCACGATTGCAAAACAACGGGAACTACTTCCCGACGCGGACCTTTTTCCGTGTGGTGCACATAGAGATATGCATTTATAGTTGAGCGGCATTAGAATTAATAGATAGAATAATAACACAACTGGATAAAGATGAAATACCAATTAATATATATTTAGATCTCTCCAAGGCTTTTGATACCATTGATCATATAATTTTAATTGATAAATTGAAATATTATGGTGTGCATGGAACAAATCTCAACTTATTCAGCAGCTACCTAGAACATCGTAAACAATACACGGAAAGTGACCATATCAAATCAAATATGTTATCAATAACAACAGGTGTACCACAAGGTTCAATTTAGGACCACTATTATTCATCATATACATAAATGATTTTGCACAAGCAAGTAAAATGTTTAACTTTCTCATTTATGCAGACGACACAACTTTGTCAAGTACACTAAATTTGTTCAGTGATAACATACATGACCGAAAGAATTTTTAATAAACGAAGAACTTGTTAAGATAAATGATTGGCTCAAAATTAATAAATTATCACTAAATGTAGTAAAATCAAAATTTATGATATTTCAAAAGAAAAAGAAAAATATACAGATATTAAATCTGAAGACAGACAATATAAATATTGATCAAGTTAAGGAATTTAATTTCTTGGGTTTAATTATAGATACAAATTTAAACTGGAAAAAGCACGCTGAACAAATATCAAATGCGTGTTCTAAGAAAATTGGAATCTTAAACAAATTGAAACATATTTTACCTCTAGATATTAAACAAATATTATATAATTCATTAATAGTGCCACACATTAATTACTGCATCATGGCATGGGGCTTTGAATCAAATAGAATAATAAAGTTACAAAAAAAGCCCTGAGAATTATTACTTTAAGTAATTACATTTCCCACACTGAGCCACTGTACAAACAACTTAGCTTATTAAAAGTAGATGACATCCTTAAATTACAACAATTAAAATTTTACTATAAATATATACACAATGACCTACCTTGCTATTTACAAAATTGGAGTTTAGTGTTTAAATATGAGGTACATGGTCATGACACAAGAGACAACAATAAAATATACACTTATCAAATTAAACATGATTTTTCAAAGAAATGTCTCAGACATAATTTGCCACTATTATTAAATAACCTTCCTGAAATAGTGAAAGAAAAACTTATGTCACATAGTACACAGGGATTTGTAAATTATATTAAACTGTATTTCTTACAAAGTTATGAAGTAACATGCACTAGACAAAACTGCTATGTATGTATGCAAAATTAAGAAGGTAAAACCACCTAAAAACTTCATTCAGTATTTATATTTAAAAGCAGAGCCTTTTTACTTGAGATACAATAATCTTGTCAGCTGCGCACATGCATCTTCATATTATGTTTGTTTGGTGATTTATGTTTTTGGTTTGTTTCTGGAAGGATTTGTTCTAGATGAAGACATTATTCTGTACGTTAAATTGTCTGTAAGGTGGCTCCTCGATAGCGACTAGCCTGGTCTTAGAGGAGTCTCCTGACCCCAGGTTGTATTGTAAATTATACGCATTATTACCATGTTTGCTATGATTTTTATGTTTGAATTGTTCTGATTATTTATGTATGGCATGGATAACGTGTATGTGTGTATTGTTTTGAAATAATGGTTAAGTAATGTTGACGAAATTTGATGAGCATGTCAGTAACATGACAGCAGTGACTGCATAGTGTGTACAAATAATTTATTTCTCAAATGTACAGTTTCCTTATAATCTGACAAAACGTAAAAATTACACAGCAGATACATCATAGCATCGTTTCTACTGTTATGCCTGATCTATTGTGCTCATTTCGCATACGAATAATATTTTTTTTTTAAATAACACAATTCTTATGGTACTACATTCGTGGGGGTCACTCCAGGAATTCACCAGTACTAGTGTCATCAGAACAAAAGTAATTTTGCGTGTCAAAGTACCGGAAGACGGGGGTAGGGGGCCCTGTTGGTTCTCAGGTACAGTTTCCTTATAATCTGACAAAACGTTAACATGGCCGTGATTGGGAAGATCAATGGAGCTCTATTCCCTGGTAGATT
>OZ024865.1:15303332-15305832 GCA_964017155.1 Oasisia sp. SBJ-2009
GGCAATCCGTGGGTGGCTCAAGCAGAAATGGAGGGGTGTAAGGTTTGAATGAACTTTGTGGGAGCCTGAGGTATTAAAAGTTCACGAATTTTCCACTGAACCTCTGTCTGTGGAGGGTAAACATGCTGTGAAATTGTCAAAAAGAGAGCTGATCAAGATTAATAGGAAATGAAGGAAACGTTATAATGGTCGCCTATGGAAAATGCAAATGTGGTCTTAGGCCACTTGTCAAGGCGAAGACGGAAACAAGAGCTGCTATTGTCATACCGCACGTTCACGCTAGGGTTCCTTATACGGCAGCTAATTGAGTCCATTATAATATGCAGAAGTAAACAAGGCAATACATTTGAACAACACTGCATACAACAAATTTCGCAGTCTAGCTAGCGTGTCTTAGTCGATGCTACATAGAAAACAGTGCATGAGACGTAGGTTCTTACACAGTACAACATCCAGTCATTAGAAAAACTCGACGGGATTTACGCTTTAATCTGTGACAGATCTATTCAAGCGGTCACCATCTCGACAGTACTGGGACACATTCAGCAATGCTCCTCTTTATGCGCGGTATATCCACCACTGTCTACAGCCAGGTAATCTACCTTATGGTAGAGTGAAGTAGACAAATGTAGACTGAAGAAAATGTCCCAAGATTCGACGCGGCAACATTGAATTCGAACCCTGATTCTAACGACTGAGGTGTTCCAACCACTGCGCCACTGTACCCCATGTAATATATTTTTTAATGGATATTATTGTTAACCTACGTATGTAGTGTAGTATGCAGTGCTACCGCCATCGACGTAGCTTACAGATACCGTACATTAATAATAATAATAATTGTAACACTTCTATACCACCTATATCCTCAAACAATCAAGCTCAGTGGCGCAAAGAAAACATCACTTGGCATAACAATAAACGGGGACATACAAAACTTGTCTTTGCAGCATGGAACCGTCGAATATATTTTTCGTGGAAAGGCAATTTCAAACAAATATGTTCTGAGTTTTAGAGAAAGCAAGTTTGTCAATATTGAGCTTAGTTTTAGGAACAAAAACTAAGTATGTCGGTTGTTGATTAGAAAGAGTACGGTATGTAGCAGTAATTCAATGACAGTCCATGCCTCTAGCGTTCAGTGTTGATATGCTTAACAAATTCACTCTAGCTGCATGATGTAATAGGACTGTGCCAATCATAAACTTCTAACTAAATATAACGATAATTTATCAACAATTTACTTTATAACACATGTTACCCGAATAGCATATAATAATAGTGTATTTGCAGGACATCCTTGAAGACAAGTATTTCTTGAAGCAAACGTACTTTTCCTTTGTAACGACACATTTTCGGATATGAAATATATAGTTGATGGCTAATATTCTTAAGATTTTTAATACATAGTTTTACATTTTCAGCACTTATCTATTGGTATTTTATTATGAACTGTATATTTTTTTGATAAAATATATTATATATTTAGCAACATCAATTGTCACAGAAATGTGTGAGTAGGACCAGCTCCGAAAGATGTCGCTGCAGTAGAAGACAAACGGAGCGCGATGACTGACCTCGCGATGTCTCGTAATCTCTCGCGCTTCACCGAGCGCGAAGCACCGACTAAATTAATTGGTCGGTTGTTCTGTTAATCTTCTAATGGGTTTGCCGTAGATTGGTTCGTTCTGTATGCGCATACAATTTCACTGATTGTGGGTCGTTAAATTACCAACATCCACGAATCGATTGATTTCTTACACCACGGTGTTGACGTATGAAAGTTAAAAACCTTGGAAAAATAGTAAACTACAAGATGTCTTTATACATTCTTGTTATTTTTAGTTGTAAAATGAGAAATGTTCCTTTGTAAAGTATACCCAAACAAAGTACATAATAAGCCTACTTCTTATTTGCACACGTTTAAATTAACGCATTGTCGTGCGTATGTGCGTATGTGCTTACGTGCGTGCACGTTCCCGAAATGCAACTATTTATCACAAATCTATATTACATAGCATTTAATAATTACGGTTTCTCTCAACTATTCAATGCCAAGATGTGTAGCAAGATATGTAATAATTGTGAAATCTATGTGCATGTCTAACGCTTGTACTTTATTAAATTGTAATGAGGCGCTACTTTCAGAGGTAGCACTTTGTAATATATATATTACAGTTATACTCTTTTTTGATAATTATGTAAAATGTACCCTACCAACGATTCTTTAATATAATATCAAATCAAGAAAAATCCCACGATGCCGAATTTGAAAGGAAAATAAATGCTTCCCTAATTTACTTCCGTTTCGGCAATGGAACAGGACAGCAATTAATGTGTATGCTGTTGATAAGTGCAAGTTAGAGTTCACTAATTTAGTGATAGAATGAAAACTGGAGAAGAAACCAGATGCCCAAAACGTGGAAAAGAAAAGGAGTTGAGAAAGACTGAAACCGCGATGGGCAGACAGCGCGAAGAGACACACAGACAGAGTGTGAGAAAC
>OZ024865.1:15310832-15315832 GCA_964017155.1 Oasisia sp. SBJ-2009
CCATGCCATGCCATGCCATGCCATGCCATGCCATGCCATGCCATGCCATGCCATGCCATGCCATGCCATGCCATGCCATGCCATGCCATGCCATGCCATGCCATGCCATGCCATGCCATGCCATGCCATGCCATGCCATGCCATGCCATGCCATGCCATGCCATGCCATGCCATGCCATGCCATGCCATGCCATGCCATGCCATGCCATGCCATGCCATGCCATGCCATGCCATGCCATGCCATGCCATGCCATGCCATGCCATGCCATGCCATGCCATGCCATGCCATGCCATGCCATGCCATGCCATGCCATGCCATGCCATGCCATGCCATGCCATGCCATGCCATGCCATGCCATGCCATGCCATGCCATGCCATGCCATGCCATGCCATGCCATGCCATGCCATGCCATGCCATGCCATGCCATGCCATGCCATGCCATGCCATGCCATGCCATGCCATGCCATGCCATGCCATGCCATGCCATGCCATGCCATGCCATGCCATGCCATGCCATGCCATGCCATGCCATGCCATGCCATGCCATGCCATGCCATGCCATGCCATGCCATGCCATGCCATGCCATGCCATGCCATGCCATGCCATGCCATGCCATGCCATGCCATGCCATGCCATGCCATGCCATGCCATGCTATATTATACACTACGGTCCCAGCAGCTTGCGACCGTCCACAGCCGGCGATCTGTGCCGTAGCCAGCAGCGTCGCACTGAGAGCTGAGATGTTCATCCGAGTTCGTCGTACGGCTTCAACGCATTACCTGCAGATGCGGAAAATAAGATTTGACAGGAAACGTCTCGCCGGCTCCTAGGGCTCCTAGAGCGAGCTCCACTCGTCTCCCCCGGCCATGTCCGTGTGTTAATTACTCGAAGGCTTCACCGTAAATGGCGTAATGCAACGACCGGACAGATTCGATGATGTCAGTGTGTGTCCACTTCGATCACGATCCGTAGTCCATTACGCGCGTCTGTCTCTTCGCTGCTAATGACGTCGGCACGACTTTTACTCGGCTTCTTGGTAATCTATGGTCGCGTTGTCCACTCGATGACTGACAGAAGTGTTTGGTGGCGTGACTTGTTCTTTCATCACGACTTCTTCTTCCCGTGCTTCTTACAGGGTGGGGCCATGTAATTTTGTAGTGTCTTCTAATTGCGTGCTAAGGGGCTTTGTAGATAACAAATATCAGTGATCCGATTTAAAATGAATAGGATCAATGACACCCACCCACCCGTCAAAATTAATTGGAAAGGCCAATATGTTTGAATGATACATGTCTTCAAACGGCGCAGTTGCTAAAATAATTTAACACAGAACATATTACACGTCGGTATACACACATGGAACGGTCTAGCAAGGGAAATAACACAGTTACCAATTTTGCAACAATTGACGTTTCTTTCTTCGTATTTATGAAGAGTTATCACGATGTTAAACAATTACCATTAGTGTTACTGTATTCTATCTTGTAACTCTTATTACTATTAACTATTATATATTTTAGTTTGAAAATGGCATATCGTCACATGACTTCTGCTATGTCCCTTTAACAGCAGCAGCGACTCACCACCAAAAAAATGGAATCGTATTTCATTGTATTATGTTTACCATTATGTATTGTACTATCTTTCTTGGATATACATACATAATATGGGTTGACTTCTCAATAGGCCGTAGGCTTCCTTGTCCACTGGCCATCTGGAGTTCACTCTCGGACGACGAATCTTGTTAAATTCGATCAAATCTTGTGATTATTAACACCACAGCGTTACCATATCGATTCGCGGCACGGAAAATTGTTTGCGCGACATCGTCTCGAGGGGGTGTAGTTTCTAAGTATTTCGCTAAGATAGCCCTTTCTAACAATTTATTTGCACAAGTGGAATAAAATAAGTGTTACATAGTTTGAATATCGATATACTTTGAAAATGTTTCTTCATATATTGGAAAAATCGGCATATTTTGATTCAAATGTTCGACTTGCCCTTCTTAGGTACATGTCAATTTTATTTTTAAACATATTAACACTACTAGCACCTACACAATCAGCCGATAATCTGTTCCATTCATTTACTGTTCTTTGTGAAAATGAAAATTTTCTAATATCTAGTCTACACTGCTTCTTTGTTAATGTAATTCCATGTCCTCTAGTCCTTCTCTCTTCCTTAACAGAGGAAAAAAGATTTCTGTCAATATTTTCATACCCATTCAATATTTTAAAAACTTCTATCTGATCTCCTCTCAATCTCCTGGTTTCTAGTGTTGTTAATCCACATTCTTTTAGACGCTTTTCATAACTAATATTCCTGAGTTTTTGTATCATTTTGGTTGTTCTTCTTTGTACTCTTTCTAGTATATCAATATCCTTCTTGCGATATGGCCTCCATGCCTGTATGCAATATTCTAAATGAGGCCTAACTATTGTTTTGTACAGCGGTATTATTAGGTCTTTTTCCTTGTACACTATATTTCGCCTAATTAATCCAAGAATTTGGTTTCCCTTTGCTGCTGCAATTGCACACTGTTCTGATACCTTCATATCAGCACTAATAGTTAACCCTAAGTCCTTTTCCTTTACGGTAGTATTTAGTACAGTATCACCCATTGTATATTGTGCATCTTCATTTCCATGTCCTGTGTGGAGGCACTTACACTTCCCATAATTAAACAGCATTTGCCACTTATCAGACCATTCGTTCAACTTATTTAGATCATATTGTAATTGCTGTATATCTGCATCACTTTCAATTTTTCTAAACACTTTTGTATCGTCCGCAAACTTCAACACCTTGCTTGTTATATCATGTTCCAAATCATTGATATATATTAAGAACAAACTAGGTCCCAATACTGATCCCTGCGGTACTCCACTCAAAACCGATTTCCAGTTTGAAACCTCCCCATCAACTACCACTCTTTGTCTTTTTTTAAATCTAAGTATATAACATCTACTGGTGATCCCTCGTCTACCCACTTTGTGACATCTTCCAAAAAACATAAGATATTTGTTAAGCATGACCTCGCTTTTAGAAACCCATGTTGAGATGGGTTAATCAAGTTATTTTTAACAAGAAAATCAACCAAGTGATCTTTAATTAGTCTTTCTAATAGTTTGCAAACCACCGATGTTAAACTAACTGGTCTATAGTTCTCTGACTTGCTTCTTGATCCTTTTTTAAATAATGGTATGATGTTTGCTTCTTTCCATTCTAATGGAACTACTCCTTCCTCTATTGACAAATTGAACACTGTTGCAAGTGGTATGCTGATTTGTTCTACAATTTCCAGTAGTAATTTGGGAGGAATCCCATCCACTCCAGGTGACTTATTTTCCTTCATATCCCTTATTTTCTTAGCTACCATTTCTGGTGTTACAATTAGTTGTCCTAAATAGTCTGACTCTCTCCCTACAAATTTAGTCTCTGGTACTGGCAATGCACTAGTATCTTCCCTGGTGAACACCGAACTAAAGTATTCATTTAGGTTTTCTGCCATTAAGAATCCCTCTGTTATTATGTTTCCATCACTACCTTCTAGAGGTCCTACCTTATCCTGAACTTTCTGTTTACTTCGAACATACGCATAAAAACTCTCGCTGTCATGTTTTATATTAAAAGCTAATTTTTGTGCATAGCTTCTCTTTGAATTTCTAATTTCAGCTGTAGCTTGGTTAAGTGCTTCTTTATAAATGGCACAGTCTTCTTCACTTCCATTATGTCTATATGTCTTCCACATCGTTTGCTTGTATTTGATTTTTCTAATGGCTTCTTTGGATAAGTGTTTCTTTTTTGACCGTTTCCCCTGTTTTTTCAAGGGGACAAATTGTTCGACAATGGAGTCAATTTCCCTCTTTAAGATATTCCAACATTCTGTTGCTGTTTTATTATCCAGTGTGTTATTCCAGTCTATCTTTGCTAAATGTTTCCTCATGTCCTTATATCTTCCTTTGTGAAATGTTTTCCTGTACCGTATTTTACGATTCTGTTCTCCTTTTACTTTGATGATAAAATATATATGGTTGTGATCACTACACCCCAGTGGCTCACATATCTTGACATTATCAATAAATTCCTTCTGTGAGCTCAAAACTATGTCCAATACGTTCTCACCCCTGGTTGGTTCTAACACATGTTGAGTAAGGAAACTGTCTTGTACTAAATTAAAAAACTTTTGATCTTCACTCCCAGTACTCTGTTGAGATTTCCACTGTATACGCCCATGGTTAAAATCCCCCATAATTATACAGTCCCGTTTACTGACTTCCTTTATAGCGTTTTGTATTTTCTCATTCTCATCTGTGCTTATGCTTGGACTTCGATAAACTAACCCAACAGTTAATGTTGAGTTTCCTGTAACTATGTTACACCACACAGCTTCTTCACATTCTGCTTGTTTTTCTAATTTTATTTCGTAAGCCTGAATGGATTCTTTAATATATAAAATAACGCCACCTCCCCTTCTCCCTATTCTATCTTTCCTAAACATGACATATCCTGTCATTCCTAATTCGGCATCTGATATATCGGGGGTGGCCCAAGATTCAGTTATACCTATTATGTGAGGGTCATTATCTTCTACCATAATGTTTAGTTCATTTCTTTTGTTTACTATGCTCCTTGCATTTAAACACACACATTTATAACCAAATGTTGTAGAGTTTTCCAGCCTGTTCTTTGCCGTTTTATCTGTGCTGTCCTTATCTGTGCCTCCAGTATTTGGCTTCTCTGTGAATCCCCGCTGCGAATCTAGTTTAAATAATTGCAACCTGTTCCACTGTCCATAGATTGAAGCAGGTTCTCAGAGAAAACTGCTGCGCCCTTTCCGCTTAGATGGAGGCCATCTCTCACGTACATATCCTCCTTCCCAACAAAGCGCCCCCACAAATCCAAGAATCCAACCCCGTCCTCCTCACACATCTGCTCCTCCAGAGCATTTATTGCCATCTTCTTACAGTTTCTATAGGTTGCTCCCCTTCCTCCG
>OZ024865.1:15320832-15325832 GCA_964017155.1 Oasisia sp. SBJ-2009
CGTTTGTCTCCGGCTATAACCAGAGGGTGTATTTTCCAGCCTTATAGTGTGGTGCAATCATAGAAGGTGATACATTCAGGAGACAGCGCACAATGGGAATGTTCGTGGTTTTGTTCGCGTGTGTTCTGCTGTCAACATGTCACGGCGTCATGGCTGGGCGAGTGACATGGTCAGATATGACAATAGTTCCTATCACGATGTCAACCAGCATCGACAACACGAGTGGGTTGACAACAGGTCTGTCCACGGATGCTCCAGTCATGTCCAGCGATAACAAGACAGTGACAACAGAAGACGTGTCACTGTTGACAACGGTCTTTAACGGAAATGAAACAGGAACGGATGGAAACGCGACAGCGAATGTCCATCTGGGAAAAGCGGCATGGAAGAAAACAATCCTGTACGTGTCATACGTCACTGTCCCGATCCTAGTCGTGACTGGCGTCTGTGGCAATATGTTCACCATCCGCGTGATGCTGGCGAAAAATTTCCAGCGGATGTCTGTCAGTGCATTTCTCATCGCCATGGCGCTGTCAGACACGGCCGTCATAATCGTTTCGACCCTTAACAAGTCTTGGATTCGCAACCTCATCGGGACCGACTATCGCGCATTCAACCAGGCCGGTTGCATCGCGTTCTTCTGGGCATTCCGCACGTCGAAGTTGGTGTCGTCTTGGATTGTCGTTTTGATCTGCATCGAACGTTTCATCGCAGTTTGCATACCGTTGAGATCGAAGACGCTCTGCTCAAAGCGCATGGCGTACGCATCAATTGTTACCACGGTTTTGGGCGCGAGTGTTTTTTCCGCATTCCGCGGTTGGATGGACACGTCTATTGTCAACGGAACCTGCCTGCCGAACTCCAGACACCTGAAGGAGTATATCGCCATCGTGCGGATGCTTCTTCTGGTTAGCCTTGTTATTTATGCCCTTATCCCCGCCATCGTAACTCTCGTTCTGAACGCGTTCACCGTCACGAGCATATGGAAAGGTCGCCGGAAGGTGCACGTCATGACAACTACCCACAATCCTGCGGGAAAGACGGCGACGCAGTCGACAAAAGCGACGACGATGTTGCTGTCGACAAACGTCGCCTTCATCGTGTGCGTCACGCCCATATCCATCGTGCACGCGGTGTCGTTCTCCCGGCGAGTTAATTTGTTCGAATCGAGCGATCCGATGGTCGTCGCGGTTCGTGAAACGGCGCAGGTTTTCGAGCAACTCAACTACTCCATTAATTTCTTCTTGTACGTGTTGTGCAACAGCAGGTTTCGCAGCGAATTCATGCGCACGGTACTTTGCTGCGTGAAAGTTCCGGTGCCCGCCTTGGAAAAGTCCACGTTTTCCCCGAACGCGTGATGAGGTAAACTTCCGGTTTGCTTGCCGTACCAAGTGTTATACCGTTGTGTACACGGACACAGTCCTACATTTGTATATTCGCCCTTCATAAACACGTAAGTGTACTAGTTGTAACAGTATCGGCGAATTCTATGACTATATTGACACAACAGCACAAAAGAATGTCTCCAATGAAACGTTAGTTAAAGAAATAATTATGTAGACTGAACGGATAAGTATTCACAAAAACGGAATAGGATTGTGTGGTCCGTTTGCTACATACCGTTTGGCAAATATGACCCACGTTCGATTCGGGTCAAATATGTATAAATCCGTGCGACGTTAATCGTGTCAGATTTGTGATTGTCACAAACACTGATTATTACGGAAACATTATCTCGACACGTATAGAGTATGAAGATAATGCAACAGCCGCATTAACTACACCATTTGGCAGTCTTATTTTTGCACGACGTCATCGTAATTCTATGAATCTGTAGGAGACCATACTTCACCACCGAACTTAATACTCCACGAACAACATCGTATACTACACACTCGAAACGATTTCGCCCAGTGGAGTCTATGTCTGGTAAAAACACCACAGGAACGGGAGAGAAAGACAACAATAAAACAAGAAAAGAGACACACTTCTGGGTACTTGATAGGATTGTACAGATGGAACAGGCACTCTCACGCTTACACACATACAAACACATACCTAAGGACGTACGCACGCACGCATGCATGAATGTACGCACGCATATATTATTTAATAACAATATTAATACTATTCAATATAGATATGTTCGATTTGTCAATACATAGAAAATGAACAAAAAACCGGTTTATTATTTTCTCTCGGTTCTATGACAATATAGTTACAAGGCAGACAGTGATACATTTCAATGTACAACAGTGCTATTCTTTACAAGTACAACGATCTTACCACCACCGTCGACGTAAAGGTACGAAAACAAGACAACCAAACTGTATGCATACGGTGTAACTTCGGTGCATACGAGCGTTTTAGTCAATCATAACAGTCTCTTATATGATTTCGTTATTCTTTCGAAATAAGCGTCCCGAAAAAGGTACATTCGTGGGTATTTGGGTCGTACAGATCTTTTCCTGAACAACATTTCACGCCCTCTTTGGTGATATAATATATTTTCCCATTGCAGCAAAACTGATCCTGGTAGTCGAAGAACTTGCCATTGCAGTCTGCGAAATAAGAAACATGTTCAATTAAGTGCTTACGGTTTACAACGAAATGAGGACACAGAAACACACGGACATAGAGGAGTGGACACAGTCGTGTTCTGTTCTCTCAGTCAGCACAAATCAGGTGCATTCATCGTAAACGGACGAATGGTGTCTGGATGCTTGAGTAGCAACATATGTTTTAATTCGCTGTGTGTGATATGTAGGTATTTTGTACATAAAACTTAGAAGGAACAATACAATGCCATAACACTTTGTGCAACGTTCGTGATAATTTATTATGGGATTATTAATGTATTGTTGTTATTATATTATGATATAGAAAGAAATTGCAAAATAAAACTGATACATACATACATACATGCATACATATATATATATATATATATATATATATATATATATATATATATATATATATATATATATATATACATTAGAATGGCCAAATGTTATGTGGTGAGAATTTATTTTTAAGCAATCACCCGTACGGGCTAAAAGATGAGGTTGGGTGAGAAAACAACTGTGTTAAAATGTTAGAGAAATCCATTGAAAGGAAAAGACCTCTCAACGCACCCAACGGTTATCGCATAGAGATGGATTTAAGAACGTGCCGTTTTACAGTAACCTATATTCAATAATGAATCTATTAGTGTTTTATTCTATGAACGTTTCGTTTAGTTTAGATTCGGTCCTAGATCAAATTCAGTTTGACTGCCCAAATGGTAACTTTGAGCAACTTTGGTAACATATCTTAAAACAATACTTTGGAACCACCTGTCTTTGAGTTATGTGTAATCCTCTTTATAGTGGTATTTGGATACGTAGAATCCATTTCTGATGTTAAATTTTCAGTTTAGGCGAAAAAGAGATGTTGTGATCAGACATAGTGCATAGTGCAACTATCATTACTAATATTGACATTCGGATTTCTGTCTGAGGGAAATTCTTGTGTGTCAAAGTCATTGCAGGTATGTTACAAAGAATGATATCTATTTCAATAGATAAAATATAGTTTTACATAAGCTATGGCCATGCTGTTTATGTCATCTTAAGAAGTTCAGATATGCCGTTACAATCTTCGTAATAAAGCTTTAACTATTCCCACTCATCATCCAGGTAATCAGGATCAACAAAACCATCCTCGATATCTTCATGCATTCCACGCTTTTCTTCTAAATCTTCATCCTCTCATCATCCAAATCATTCTCTTCGGCATTCTCCATCTCGATACCCTCCTCGTCTTCAGCCTGAGCCTCTTCTGTGCTGGTGTATGGATTGCAGGAGCCGCTGTCGTAGAAGAGTTGCTGTATGACATGCGCGAAAGATATTCTTTGTCGCAGCCACATTCTTCAGTGCTGCATTTCCTGCATTGCACTCGACACTCACAGTGTATGGCGAACCTAGGTCGGTCAAAGCAATAACAAGAGCTGGGACTCCTTCCCAGATCTCGTAGCCGAACTGACTGATAACGGCTGACTCGTCAGGTAGACTTACTGGTCTGCCGCTTTTTACAGCATGACCCACAGATTGGCCCGCAGCGTGTGCAGGAACAGGTTAACTGATGGTGGAGCGGAGCTTTGACACTGGAACCTTTGTTCTTCTTCTTGATGAAGAGTGTGAAGCGAACAGGTTCCATGGATATCCCCGGTGGCTTATCATGCAGTGCGATGAAATAAAAGGTTTACTGTCTCCATCGAATACGTCTGCGTCGCGCCCAATTCCCCTGTGACGTCGCGCCCACTTCCCCTGTGACGTCACGCCCACTTCTCCTGTGACGTCGCGCCCACTTCCCCTGTGACGTCGCGCCCACTTCCCCTGTGACGTCGCGCCCACTTCCCCTGTGACGTCGCGCCCACTTCCCCTGTGACGTCGCGCCCACTTCCCCTGTGACGTCGCGCCCACTTCCCCTGTGACGTCGCGCCCACTTCCCTGTGACGTCGCGCCCACTTCCCCTGTGACGTCGCGACCACTTCCCCTGTGACGTCGCGCCCACTTCCCCTGTGACGTCGCGCCCACTTCCCCTGTGACGTCGCGCCCACTTCCCCTGTGGCGTCACGCCCACTTCCCCTGTGACGTCGCGCCCACTTCCCCTATGACGTCGCGCTCACTTCCCTGTGACGTCGCGCCCACTTCCCCTGTGACGTCGCGCCCACTTTCCTGTGACGTCGCGCCCACTTCCCCTGTGCGTTGGCCTTAGACGTCTTCAATGAGCAAGGTGTTCGCGTATAGATCTTAGCGTTGGCGTATGCTGAGGGCATGCATGCCATGCTACTGCAGACACTGTGGGCCAGCAGTGACACACCCCACCGCTCTATCTGCACCGTGCACCCATAGCCTCCCCCGTACTCCCAACACAAACACGTTTGTCTTCGCTAAGTACACGGATTATGCTTTTGCCAGATCTGGCCGCTTCAATAAGACAGAAGATCGTATAAC
>OZ024865.1:15328332-15343332 GCA_964017155.1 Oasisia sp. SBJ-2009
GCCGACCCAGTAGTGTGTAGGCGACGTGGGCCTGGCGGTGGGCCACTTTGTCTACAGGGCCCAATTTATCTTCATCATCCATTTAGAAATACGATTGCAGCATCGTTAGCAAAGTTGTAGGTACAATATGTATAATGATTGAGCGAACTAAACTACACGTTTAACAATGCTACCAGATTAAAACAAATGTTGAATGGCAGACAACTATACGAGTATAACCATATACCGCACATCTCACCCAGGGCGACAACACAAGCTAACGTTTACATTCTAAAGATTTAGACATGGACTTGGCAACACAGTTAGATGAAACCGGTATTTGATCTCTAGTAAGAAGCCAGGTGACCACGGCTATCCCCACCACGGAAGCAAGTTAACTCCGCGAACGATTTCGAGACATTACATCTCGAGCAGCAAATCGACTTCTAAAGTAGATATGACACCATGCTCTTATTGCTACGAGCTGTTTTCGGACAGCAACAGTCGTGAGAAGTGGATGAAATGTGGGGAATGCAACGCGGGGTACGTGAGGGTTGTGTCTGATATAATGGCGATGCATTTACATGCGAAATTTGCGCTGATGAGTGATTTGCTACAATTAGTGGAGTCGCTTAAGTCAAAATGTTAATGGAATCGTGACACGTTGGGCCAAAGCACCAAATTTGGCACAGTTGTACCTTAGGACCATATACTACTTGTTAGAGGGGGCTGCCCGATTTTAAAGGTCAAGGTTAAGGTCAGGTCAAGCTCGAGGATCAGTAATTATATAAACATGGTGTTCAATATCTCGCAATTTTAATGATATTTTTAAATGTTTTCAAAAACGCGTTTATTTACGGACCCCACATCTTTCCATGAAATTATTATTTAATCTGCATAAATTCAATATGGCTGACAAATTAGCAAATATATAAATATCGTTAATCTCTATCAAAGCCATTTTCACAAAGGTTCTGAAACAAATATTTTGCAAACAGATAGCTTATGGATATATATATATACAACTTCTGAGACGGGGCTGTCCGGATTTCTTGGTGAAAATGTTAGTCGCCCATTGCAAACATAAAATACGTTCGAATTGCATCACAAGTTTACAGGTTGTTAAATAAAGGTTGGACTTAATGTTTTTTGAAAATAAAATATTAATTTATTAATATTTGAGAAAGCTGTGCTGTTTTTAACTTATGGGGCCACTATATGCGATCTTCCCGTATACGTATGAGTATATGTATGTGTACGTGCATGTGCCCGTGTAAATGCATATGCATATACTATATATATATATATATATATATATATATATATATATATATATATAAATATATATATAATTATATATATATATATATATATATATATATATATATATATACATATAATGTATATGTATATATATATATATATATATATATATATATATATATATATATATATCTTTCCAACTGTCTCGTCGAAGGAGGTAGTGGTTGGCTCCATTAGACACTTACTGTTGAACGGATTGACGACCTTTCCGAAGGCACAGAAATGCATTCTGGTGTCGATCACCTCCCCGGAGCAACACTTGACGTACCTCCTCTTCACATGCAGGACACCGCTGCAGCAGATATGCTTACTGTCGTCGTATTTGATACCAGTGCATTCTGAAAGGCGATGTTTTCATGAAGTAAATCAAGATGGGTCACAATGTATACATGTATGGCTACCAGAACCATTGCTTAATAATGTTCTAGTTGCTGGTTTGCCATCATTTTTAGTGCAACAGCTCTGACCTAGTATGCACACTACGTTTCGGATTTCAGGGTTGATATACCACCTAAAACGACATTGGCCAATAGGTTATATATAATGAAGATGAAGTGGACTTATGTTAACACATTTTAAAAGCTCTCAAAATTATGATTTATATAATTCTCTATTTAAATATGATAACATTTGGAAAATACTTTGTCATGCGTTAATGTCTCGTTGGTTGCGAAACATGAAATGCGATATGCGTTTGCATCGGGCAGCCATTTTGAATTTATATATCGCCGCCATCTTGTTTTCTTTATGTCATTGTACATCAATGATGGTGGAATCGAATTCCTCATGTTTGAAAACACATAAACGAGATATTACTTATGTTTCTATATTGGCTGGTTGTAAAGCTATGACAAATAGGTTGATTTTGGCGGTCATTTTGGATTTTCGTATTTTTTTCAAAATGCCCAAGGGTGAGAATTCCACCCCCACCTGCATGTCACTATATAATGTTAGAGATGAGTAATCCACAAAGAAAAAACGATATGAGCCAAAAATGGGTTACAACCCTTGGCTGTTGAACTAATCTACCCATCCACCCATCCACCCATCCATCCACCCACCAAATCAACCACTCGCACCTAATCACCCGCCCGAGTTGGCATTCGCTGTCGAGATTTCACCCGTTCATGTTTCATTTACGCCAAACACAGTTAAGCGTCACCGTTGATTGTGATAAGTAAATGCAAGTTCTTATACAGAGCAGTATCTAGTCCCCAGGACTGTTCAAAGCGCTTTACACTTTACTTCCCTGACAGACCTGTTCACTCAGACACCATCTCGGCTTCTCTGGCAAGCATATAGCCTACAATTATTGCGCGAAGGCTGCTCGTACACACATCCACCACTGTCTACGGCCAGCTACTCATTTATACAGCTGGGTGAACTGGAGCAATGTAGAGTGAACAAACTTGCCAAAGGTTTTAACACCGCAGCACATGATTCGAACCCGGGTTCTCGTAGTCGAGAATCGGAAGCTCTACCCCTGAGCCATTGCACTCTACCACATCTAACAATCCAAGCTGTTCGTGTTTCCTGAAACCTCGCACTCACCGCTAGCAAAGAAAAACGCGTCGCCAAATCCACAACCGGCTAGCACCAGCAACAGAACAACCGAGGTGTACATCGTGATATCTGAAAACATACAATAGACTATTTCAAGTGCTGCCATTCGGTGACACTTCAACATACATTCTTTGATGGAATTATTAATCCCGAAACCATATCCGTGCTAATACTGTATAACATAAGCGACTATAGCCACACGTACCTGTAGTTGATCGGCCGATTATTATGTCGTTTTGCTCGATTTCAGTGTAACCTGATCTAGTCGCAAGCTACAAATATGTAACACTTGTTGAGAGCGAACTTACTAAGTGCTTCACGAACAGTTGATGACATATCTCTGTTTGAGAGTCCGGCCTGTTGACCTTTGACCAGAAACACTTTCCACTTTACATGCCACAACATTTGGCAATGTGTTTAATTTTAGCGACAATGTTTACACACACGCACACGCACACGCACACGCACACGCACACGCACACGCACACGCACACGCACACGCACACGCACACGCACACGCACACGCACACGCACACGCACACGCACACGCACACGCACACGCACACGCACACGCACACGCACACGCACACGCACACGCACACGCACACGCACACGCACACGCACACGCACACGCACACGCACACGCACACGCACACGCACACGCACACGCACACGCACACGCACACGCACACGCACACGCACACGCACACGCACACGCACACGCACACGCACACGCACACGCACACGCACACGCACACGCACACGCACACGCACACGCACACGCACACGCACACGCACACGCACACGCACACGCACACGCACACGCACACGCACACGCACACGCACACGCACACGCACACGCACACGCACACGCACACGCACACGCACACGCACACGCACACGCACACGCACACGCACACGCACACGCACACGCACACGCACACGCACACGCACACGCACACGCACACGCACACGCACACGCACACGCACACGCACACGCACACGCACACGCACACGCACACGCACACGCACACGCACACGCACACGCACACGCACACGCACACGCACACGCACACGCACACGCACACGCACACGCACACGCACACGCACACGCACACGCACACGCACACGCACACGCACACGCACACGCACACGCACACGCACACGCACACGCACACGCACACGCACACGCACACGCACACGCACACGCACACGCACACGCACACGCACACGCACACGCACACGCACACGCACACGCACACGCACACGCACACGCACACGCACACGCACACGCACACGCACACGCACACGCACACGCACACGCACACGCACACGCACACGCACACGCACACGCACACGCACACGCACACGCACACGCACACGCACACGCACACGCACACGCACACGCACACGCACACGCACACGCACACGCACACGCACACGCACACGCACACGCACACGCACACGCACACGCACACGCACACGCACACGCACACGCACACGCACACGCACACGCACACGCACACGCACACGCACACGCACACGCACACGCACACGCACACGCACACGCACACGCACACGCACACGCACACGCACACGCACACGCACACGCACACGCACACGCACACGCACACGCACACGCACACGCACACGCACACGCACACGCACACGCACACGCACACGCACACGCACACGCACACGCACACGCACACGCACACGCACACGCACACGCACACGCACACGCACACGCACACGCACACGCACACGCACACGCACACGCACACGCACACGCACACGCACACGCACACGCACACGCACACGCACACGCACACGCAAACGCACACGCACACGCACACGCACACGCACACGCACACGCACACGCACACGCACACGCACACGCACACGCACACGCACACGCACACGCACACGCACACGCACACGCACACGCACACGCACACGCACACGCACACGCACACGCACACGCACATTAAAAACAAACACATACATATTAAAAACAAACACACACACACACACACATATATATATATATATATATATATATATATATATATATATATATATGTATATATATATATTAAATAAACTATTATATAAATTATTATTTATGCCAGGTCAGTGGTTATTATAGTTAAATAAGTGGCTATGTAATAGAGGAGACCCCTGCAATAATATATTATTGCTATTTTGAAATGTCGGGAACAGAGCTATTTACTGTTCAAGGCCTTCAACCGTGAAGCTCTTAGGAGAACGTCTTGTCCATGTCTGGGTGCCAACGTCGTCACTATCCTGATAAGAATTACTGACTCACCAAAAGGGACCATTCCAATACGTCATTCAGGAAACTGAGCAACCGAGTATCTGATTGAATGAATGAATGAATATTTATTTTTTGGAATTTTTTACAACGCAAACAGTATGCATAAACAACAAATGTAACTATCAGTTATATCATGTACGATTCCGGGAAGACAGCGGAGCCAATTAAGGGTGTTACCAGTTGGTTTATATAATAATTATTATTATGAAACAATTTCTCATAAATTAAACTGGTCGCTGCCAACCCTACCGTAGCTGTATAAACAATGATATTATAGTAATACTTTCACGTGTAACACATACTTATAGTTTTTTTTATGATTGACTAGGTGTGTAAAACGTAACAATAATATTCATATATAAATGTTCAATTGACATGTATAGCAAACGTGTAGTAATACCAACTACCGACAATGACAATGCTGTAATTACATACATATATGAACAGGTATTTTATATTGAATAAGCTTCAGATAGCTCTTCGTACTCGTTTACAACAATGGCTTTTAGTGATACTGCAAAACCTTTTATGTTTCTGTTCCAAATCAATGGACCTTTACATAAGAAACTGTTAGAGGATTTTACTGTTAGAGAAGTAAAAGGACGTATATGTGAGGCTTGTCTGGTTTCGTGAATGTATATGTCATGGGTAAATGTAAAAATATCGGATAAATAATGGGGTAGACGCCTGTGAACATAATTTAACATACATTTTCCAATTTCCAGTTCGTATACATCATTCAATTTAATTAATTTTAAGCACATAAAGAGGTGGTGAGAATGTTCCCAATAACTTCTTTTGAGTATGGAACGAACTATTTTTTGGGATAATAAATAATTTTGTCAAGTACGTTTTATATGTAGACCCCATAAGATGATTCCATATATCAAGCAAGGGTAAACTAAAGTGTAATAAATTGTTTTAAGGGCGGACACATGAAGGTAGCTGTTAACTGTTTTGATTACATATAAAGCACTGGTTAATTTATTTTTGCATTTGTTTATGTGTTCGTGCCAATCAAGTTTTTCGTCAATAGATAGATATAGATATTGTACACACTTTATACGCTGGATAGTGCCATTAGCAAAAAAGAATCTCTTCAAAAAATCGTTTGTACCCTCTGCCATTTTAATTTTAAATGCTAAATGATAATGCTCTGTTTTCAACTAGTCATTAATTAATGTTTACATTTTATGTGTCTCATATTCTTATGGTAACTCTTTATTTAATCTTATTTATTTATCAATTTTAGTATTATGTTATTACTAATGTTATTGTCTCCTATCAGAGACCCATTTTAAGAAATTATACATGCTTATATATTTATTTATCTTAGTAGCTATTTTTATTCGTAATTTATTATTATACTTTACCTATTTTAGTGATGACTATATTTACTATAATTTTATTGTGTATTGACAACTGTAGATATGATTCACCAATATTTTTATTACTGTCATTTTATGTGTGACTAAAGAAAAAATTCCGTTTTTAATATGTTTTTAAACGGACAATAAAGTTTTTTTGAATCTTTAATTTGAATCTTGAATAGCTGTGTTAGACATTGTTAAAATGATTTCTTCATTCTCAGGAGGAGAGGATCTACAGAATAACATGCATTTCGTTTTGGAAATATTTAGAGATAATTTATTTGCACGAAACCAGTCAGCTAATATTTGAAGTTCCTTGTTCATATCTTCGTATATATGATTAACTTCTTTTCCAGTCTTGCTATAGTAGTGTCATCAGCAAATGATATAGTTTTACAATGCTCTACGCAAAACGGGAGATCATTTATGTATATTATAAACAGGAGCAACTATAGGTGACACAAACTTACCACAACCTCAGGGATGAAAGTAAAATGATGATATGCAAAGCCGGTGTATTACTACTCTACTATGCGGGAGCGACGTTTGTGTCAACTATATTTGTCAGCCAGCGTAATTGTTTCATCCGTTGGGCCTATCGCCGCCACAACACCAGTGTCCTCATTAAACCGAAGACAATCTGCAGCGGGGCTGTAACGACACAGACTCATCTCGGCCCGGCTCGCCACTATGATTTGTGAGATTTCCAGAGAACCTCTGAAAAGCACCATTGTTCAGGCCATCGCATAGTTCCAGAACCCATGGTGGCCAGAGGGTACCTCTCAAAGAAAGACATGGCCAACTATTACTTGAAGAAAATCCAGACCAAACACTTAAAGGATTGCATATTTTGGCGTCGCTTGCACGCTCTTCTAATGGAACATTATGTATGGTGGACGCAGACGGATTGTTCACAAAGTTGTGCCTGTTTGTTATGTTTATTTCGTGATTGTTCCGAGCGATGCTGACTGTCTACGTATGACTTGCACATGCACTATTCACATTTATGTCGCAACAACGCCATATGTACTAATGGAAACCGTTTTCTGCGTCTATTCGTATATAGTGTCACCCGGACGTCGAACACTTTTGCTGACAACTTGTCATTCATACCTAATGTCATGAACAACGTCTAGCAATAAGAAGAGAACGCATAAATCAAATGATAATTAATATTTTATTTGTTTCAATCTTTAAAGAAAGAACGTAATCAAACATAGCAAAAATTTCTACAATGCCATATCACAGGAATGACTTGTATCTACCATATGATAGCTCTCTTCTACACTTATATATATATCCTTTCATACGTTGTTTGAAAGAGATATACATATTTTCCTTGAAGAAGATATACACTAGATACAGATGTACAATGGCATACGTTTCACGTGTATTGCAGGTGTAAATCGCGAGGGTACGATCGTACAAACGCATACACACGGACGGGAGCACACATCTATCATAATACCTCATATCATAGGTGTTGGTGTATGACACCAATGTCTAATATTCGACACATTAAATTTTCGCGTAAAAATAGTAACACCACTTGACACACAGCGCGGTGTGATTATAAGAGCCATATCATCGTAATTACATATTGTTACAATTTTAGTTAATGTATCATAACTAGGATATATTATGTAGGTGTGGACAATTGGGTCACGCAGATGTTCTTGTGCCGGAGTCGAAAGCGTGCTGTCGTCGTACGGTCTTAAGAATGTTTCAAAACGACGGTTCCATAAAACGTGCATTTGTGCATGTTTGGATGGTACAGCTGATCGGAGCAACACTTCCAGCCGTCGTCGATGTCGTGTATTCGTCCGGCGCAGCAAAACTGACTTTCTTCGTCGTAGTAGTTGCCGTTGCAATCTGCAAAACAAAGACACGTACCTCGACTAGCTACGTTTGGTTTAGTCACGGAGAGCACGGAGACACGTCTGTGCTCGCTCGCAGCTTGTGCATTAGTCGTGATGCTTCACGGCAATAATTGCAAGGTCTTACGTAATATATATTGTTGCTCGTTATCACATAGTCTATAGTGCTGTAAGGAAGTTATTGACACATATTTATGTTACAAACAAAATACTATGTAATTAAATTATAATTGATTTTACATTATGATATACAATAAGGAAAATACACAGTTACCTTACGTACGTACGTACAAACGTACGTACATGCATACATATGTATGCATACATACACACATACATGCATATATGCATACGTGCATACGTACATATATACATATATACATATATACATACAACAACAAAACAAGCAAACAAGCAAACGAGCGAACGAGCGAACGAGCGAACGAGCGAACGAACGAACGAACGAACGAACGAACGAACGAACGAACGAACGAACGAACGAACGAACGAACGAACGAACGAACGAACGAACGAACGAACGAACGAACGAACGAACGAACGAACGAACGAACGAACGAACGAACGAACGAACGAACGAACGAACGAACGAACGAACGAACGAACGAACGAACGAACGAACGAACGAACGAACGAACGAACGAACGAACGAACGAACGAACGAACGAACGAACGAACGAACGAACGAACGAACGAACGAACGAACGAACGAACGAACGAACGAACGAACGAACGAACATACATACATACATACATACATACATACATACATACATACATACATACATACATACATACCAATATACATACATACATACATCAATACATCAATACATACATACATACATACATACATACATACATACATACATACATACATACATACATACATACATACATACATACACACATACACACATACACACATACATACGTAGACATTATGCACCAGATACATACTGCTGGACGGCTTGGCAAACTTTCCCAGGGCGCAGAAATGTAGTCTCGTATCAATCATCTCGCCGTAGCAACACTCCGAGTGTGGGTTTGTCTCGTACAGTTCATAGTTGCAGCAGACATACAGGTTGTCGTCGTACTTTTTGCCATCGCACTCTGGAAGAACCGTGATAAGATTATGTCGACAATTTACGAAACAAATACACTGATGTCAGACTGAGATAACACGAAGTGCCCTAAACGTCATATGTCCAACAGCATTTACGTTTTGCATAACCTCCTTATTTATGTGTTTGGCTGTTTGTTTGACTATTTTCTTCTATGCATATGTCTCTCTTCCAGCTCTTGGCTGCACAGTCGCCCTTCCGCTCACAGGCTCACAAGCTCACAGGCTCACAGGCTCACTGGATCCCAGGATCACATGCTCACAGGCTCACAGGATCCCAGGATCACTGGCTCACAGGCTCACAGGCTCAGAGACCCAGAGGCTCACTGGCTCATAGACTCGCAGGCTCGCAGGCTCACAGACTCACTTTCCACTGTCTCACAGGCTGACAGAATTACTGGTTCACCGGCTCACAGAAGTGTATTTCGGCACATTGATCTGATAGCCTGTGAGGCATATTGAGGAGTTCTGCTGACAATTAAAATAAATATGCTACCAACATTAATAACTGTGAAACACGAATATTTGATAAAACTAACAGGAGTATTTGTTAAAATCATATTCAATGTTTGTACATGCTAACTGAAATGTACAAAAATTAAAGGTATCCCTAGATGGCTCAAACTTTGCAGTATTATCAGTTGCCCTAATTATTAAGCGAAATATACAATAATTGAAATGTGAGTGAAATATACAAAGAAATACGTTACCGTGGGCGCCCTGCACGTTTTTCAGAGGGCTCTTTGTAGCTGAAAGAAATGGAATGAATTCGCTTAAATTTACCTGGCAAATGCATTGCACAAGTCTAGTTGGCGTACCAAAGACATATTTTGAATGATTTAAAGACAGGTATTATGTTATTCTCTTTAAAAGTTGAGTACGTATATAAAAAGGTAAGTTCTTATATAGCGCAGTATCCAGTCGTCAGGACTGCTCAAATCGCTTTTACACTTTACTTCCCTGGCAGACCTGTTAAATCAAACACCGTCTCAACTTCTTTGGGAAGCATCCAGTCACATGCTATAATTAAGGTTTATAGCCAGATCCTCATTTATATAGCAGAGTGAACTGAAGCAATGTAGAGTGAAAAAACTTGCCCTAGGTTTTAGTACCGCAGCACAGGATTCGAACCCGGGTTCTCTTGTCGAGAGTTCTAAACTCTACCCGTGATCCACAACTCTCTACATCTGTTTATGGTAATACATCGTTTGGGATGGAACTTACCACTTTCAAAGAAGAACGCGTCACTGCTTCCATAGACGACCAAGACGAGAACCAGCACATTTAATTTCCACATTGTGTATCTACAACAAGTCAAGTACTCTCAGTTCCTGTTTCAATCAATCCATATGACGACACAAGGGTGAAAGTTCAGCTTACATATGTTGATGGAACTGATAAAGTACAATTGATTTCGTCATTGTGAATTAATACAAATAACCATCCATCATACAAACCTCTAGATCATCAACGGCTGTAATGGCAACGTTCTCTATGCTGCCGACTGACTTTATATAGTCTGGAAATAAAAACTTCGACTGTACTAAGTGGAATACGAACAGCAGATGGACAACCTTTTGTTCAAATAGGCACTTTGCACTTCAATCAGAAGCGTTTTGCACCTGCTGAGTGAGACAATAACTGAAAGTATTCCTAACACGAGCAATTTGTTTGCAGAAACCAGTCACGTCAAGTATGTAGCAGCATTAATAATGCCTATATGCGTGCGTGCGTGCAAACACAAGTATTGGGTTTTGTGTGTAAGTGTTTCAACTGGCAAATCACGGACCTATCACGATCTTGGCCACTTTGCCAATTAAGATGTTTTGAGCGAATTATGTATAGAAATACGTCGAATCAAGTATTTAATTGCATTCATAGTGCCTTTGCGCGGCATTTTGGTCAACATGTCTAACGCAAGCATAATTATTAAAGCTTGCTCGTATTCGTATTTTAAATGACAATGACGGAAAGTGGCTGATTCTAAAAACGCATAACACATCATTTGAAAAACGACGATTGAATATATAATATTGCTAAATGTTAAATATGTTATAACATGTTGAACAGCTTCATGTGAATTAGTGGATTATGTTAACGAAGTTTCCGGAGAGTTTCTTCCAGATAGTTAAGCACCGATTGAAATTTTTTAATGTCCAAAAACAGAAACTATTGGTGTTAAATTTAGAAAACGCGGTAAATATTTTTGAAAACGGGAGTAGCCAAAATAGTCATAATTTTATGTTATATGTCTAGATAGGTGTCGCATTTATTGCATATCTTAATCACTAGATGCAACCACGTAAAACGAATTCAAACGCTGTGCTGTATTCGCTGGCCGGCTATGGCCGACCTGAGGAGATTCGGGGTGACCGTCAATGCCCGACTTGAGTGCTAATCGGTTAAACCGGATGTTAATATTATTTCACCCATTCCCCCGTATGATATACTATGAAAATCAGAACATCACATTCGCAAGGGGCTACTTCAGTTATAGAAGCAGCATTAAACGTTGACCCATTGTCCGGGTCTGTTCCACTTGACCGTTGAGTGTGAGGTGGATTCTCCGCAGTCTATGTAAACACAATAACATACGTACGACGCTTCATGTAGGGGCTGTATCATAAGCGGTGATACACTGGCTATGATACACCTAGTGGCTGTATCATAGACTGTGATACACTGGCTATGATACACCTAGGGGCTGTATCATAGATTGTGATACACTGGCTATGATACACTATGGGCTGTATCATAGACCGGGATACACTGGCTATGATACACATAGGGGTTGTATCATAGAGAGTGATACACAGTCAAGGTGACACGAAAAGGTAACAGTAATATGATGCACTAGCTTTGAATAGCGCAACAGCCATTATGTGGATACTTTAGATAAACATATTTGCATGTCATCGGTATTTTACCTCAGTATCAGCTATTTAAATAATGACATCCATACCATTAAAAACAAAACTGTATTTAGTAACATTAATTTTTGTTGTGTTTTTTTGAAATTCCCCACGTATAAAGCGTTCTTACTGATTTCTCAAATGCATCGTCTGTTCGCAGCGTAAACTATATCTGGAGACAAATGCACGTTAAATTTCTTCTACACATCATAGTGAGGGCTCTTAATGTCAGAAAAGGCCATACATTTTCACATCTGGACAAAAGAATGAAATTTGGCACAGATGACCTCCATGCCATACTATTTCAGAATTTTGATGGAAGCAACCTGAGATTTTGATGCTTCCACCATTTTTTGCAATATTCAAAATGGCTGCCATCGAAAATAAAAAACTTGCTTTTCCATATTTCATGAACAGTTTCACATAAAACATTAACATTAGGCATAATGTATACATATCTGGGTATTATAATTTCAAATATGGTATATTTGAACTTATCCGACATTCACATCCGCCATTTTGAAAGATGGCGGCCGTATTCACTAATGTTGCTATATCTGATAAAGTATGATACATAGAGTCGTTATTTTGGCATCGGTGTATAGCTAAGTGGATAGCGATTTCAAATGTATCAAACATCTTTCACATCTGACCTTAATTTGACCTTCACAACCGCCATTTAATATAATGGCGACTGTAAAATCGAATTGTTTATATATATATTTAAAACGAGATATTTGGAGGGATGCTATACGGACACTTTTTCAATATATACATATATTGGGGTAGATATTTTAAATATTTTACTTCTTGACCTTGACCGACATTCACATCCGCCATTTTTGAAGATGACGGCCGTATTCATTAATGTTGCTATATCTGATAAAATATGGCACCCAGAGCCTCAATGTATAGGTAGCTGGATAGCGATTTCAAATTCGTCAAAGATTTTACACCTGACCTTAATGTGACCTTCACAACCGCCATTTAATAAAATGGCGCATGTAAAATCGAATTGCTTACATATGTTTTAAACAATTTATTTGGAAAAGATGTTATATGAACAGTTTTGTCACAATATACGTAAGTTGGGGTAGTTATTTTAAATATTTTAATTTTTGACTTTGACCGACATTTACATTCGCCATTTTCCAAGATGGTGGCCCTCAAAGCTAATGTCGCTATATACTGTGAACTTTACCACCTAGAATCGGTATCAAAGCTACATATATGTACAGCGCAAGTGGTGCTGACTCTGTCATGGAATATGATGTAGGCAATGCATATCACATTATGATAATTATAAAGTTAAAACATAAATATGTTGTGGTAGAAAACATGAAGTTTAATTCATATCGGTGAAAAGAATATCCTTCCGATCATGACGTATGGCGTAACATCAATCACAGATGTCCGTATTTGTAGCATCGCATAGCTTACACTCCATCGTTGTTGATGCACCCGCATTCACAGTTACACAGAATAGTGCACTTGATTCCTGCTTTGGCACATTTGCAGTTTCCTCTGCACGCCTTTTCACACCCACAGTGGTGGAGGAGAGCACACGCTTTGCTGGCGTCGTCTAGAACAGTCCAGAATGGCACCCGGAGTTTCGTGTTCACGTCTTGCGTCCAACCCCACGCTGAAACATCCGGGACATCTTGGTGTCGCTGCCTTGCTTGTCTCCAGATGTAACCTGCCTGGTACAGAGCTCGCTTTGCATGTTGAAGCAGCGTTTCCTGTGTGTGTGTGTGTGTGTGTGTGTGTGTGTGTGTGTGTGTGTGTGTGTGTGTGTGTGTGTGGGGGGGGGGGGGGGGGGGTGGGTGGTCGAGCGTCCTAGTACCATGGGTGAAGAGTTGACGTCTCACATCATTCACCCTTGAGTAGCCACTGCTCTTGCTGTACACGACAACAGTCCAGCGTTCAAGGCGTGCCATGTGGATGGAGTCGAGTGTCGAGAGCGTAGGATCATCGGAAAGAGTGAGTAGTGTTTCTGTAAGGTCAGGGTATCCCTGGCATGCTGCCCAGGCTGTCTTCGTACCGATACCAAGGAACGATGATGTCGTATCACACCCCGTGAACGAATGGAACAGTGGACATGACAGCGACTTCTCAGGACCAAGTGTTTGGGTGATTTCATGAACTGGGATGTGTTGGAAGGCTTTTCCAGTTCCAAAGTCTATCCAAAACTCCATCCCTCCCAGGCTGCCAAAATGTCGAACAGCAATGATGACAACATCACTGTCGACTGTGTGGATGAAAGCTTTCGAATGACCTTGTTGTGCGGCGTGAGAAAGATGCAGAAATATCCTGCTATCAGCCTCCTGGTGATTGCATGGCATGATCGTGTCGAAGTCAGCCACCGACTGGCTGTCGGAGGTATTCACCAATACATGATCGTCATACGTGGAGCAAACCACAACATCGGTGAACTAAGATGACGTTTCGATGACAGCACAGTACCACGTGACTGGAACAAGTTTCTTGCAAATTCAAG
>OZ024865.1:15348332-15365832 GCA_964017155.1 Oasisia sp. SBJ-2009
GCTTTGACGGCCACCATCTTGGAAAATGGTGAATGTAAATGTCGGTCAAGGTCAAAAAGTAAAATATTTAAAATAACTACCCCAACATACGTATATTTTGACAAAATTGTCCATATAACATCCCTCTAAATAATTTTTTTTTTTAATATGTAAGCAATCCATGTTACATGCGCCATTTTATTAAATGGCGGTTGTGAAGGTCACATTAAGGTCAGGTGTAAAATCTTTGACGAATTTGAAATCGCTATCCAGCTACCTATACATTGAGGCTCTGGGTGCCATATTTTATCAGATATAGCAACATTAATGAATACGGCCGTCATCTTCAAAAATGGCGGATGTGAATGTCGGTCAAGGTCAAGAAGTAAAATATTTAAAATATCTACCCCAATATATGTATATATTGAAAAGTGTCCGTATAGCATCCCTCCAAATATCTCGTTTTAAAGATATATAAACAATTCGATTTTACAGCCGTCATTTTATTAAATGGCGGTTGTGAAGGTCAAATTAAGGTCAGATGTGAAATGTTTGATACATTTGAAATCGCTATCCACTTAGCTATACACAGATGCCAAAATAACGACTATAAGTATCATACTTTATCATATATAGCAACATTAGTGAATACGGCCGCCATCTTTCAAAATGGCAGATGTGAATGTTGGATAAGTTCAAATATACCATATTTGAAATTATAATACCCGGATATGTTTACATTAAGCCTAATGTTAATGTTTTATGTGAAACTGTTCATGAAATATGGAAAAGCAAGTTTTTTATTTTCGATGGCAGCCATTTTGAATATTGCAAAAAATGGTGGAAGCATCAAAATCTCAGGCTGCTTCCATCAAAATTCTAAAATAGTATGGCATGGAGGTCATCTGTGCCAAATTTCGTGCTTTTGTCCAGATGTGAAAATGTATGGCCTTTTCTGACATTAAGAGCCCTCACTATGATGTGTAAAAGAAATATTTAACGTGCATTTGTCTCCAGATATAGTTTACGCTGCGAACAGACGATGCATTTGAGAAATCAGTAAGAACGCTTTATACATGGGGAATTTCAAAAATGATTTAATATGAAGTGGATATGTTTCACATATAGGATTAAATACTAATCCCAGAACATTGGCGCCCGAAGTGCCAGCCGGTTAGATGGAAAGGAATATCTACACGGAAGAAATATTATTGTGTAAGCACCATGCCGTGTTACGACTTCACAAAACATGCAAAACAAACGCGATCAACTCCTACTGTGATAAGGGCAGTAATGATTTAATATCCACGATAATGATAATGGTGATGATGATGATGATGATAATAATAATGCATAGCTCAGGCGTAGCTAATCAATGCGCTCATAAGCATAACAAGTTAATATACTAAAACAATAATACGAATACAAATTCTATTATTAGAAGTGTTGTACTGATTAATGGTTTAAAAAATTAAAATGCAAATGCTAATCTTTGATGTAAATACCAGCACGTATGCTATATTATTACGCAATGCCAATGATAACGATACAGTTCATGGTGCGACACTGAGGAATGTGATGACATCTATGTCAATTATATGAAATCATAATTATGCGAGCGTAACAAAGGTAAGTTCTTATATAGCGTAGTATCCAATCCTCAGGATTGCTCAAAGCGCTTTTCATAATAACAACCAAACGACACACTTCAGTTAACACAACAACCTTCTAGACACGATTGTCTCTACTCAGGTCGATCAGCGCCCAGGGAAACCTGTTCATATCACCGCTTACGTTTCTTGCGCTATGCAACCAAATTAATGATTGGTGTGCTTCAGCTTCAGCTCTGCTTCAGCGGCAGCGTGTGACGTGAAAATGGCGAATTCGTCGAAGCTCGCTTCGGTAATCAGCCGCACGTGCAATGCTGTGTAATTGCTTTTGCTGTCGGCTAATTGCCCCTGAAATCATGCATCGATCCGAACGCCATCACAACGCCAAGGAGACGCGATTGTCGTGACTTTGGTGACGTGACATGAACCCAAGGCTGGCGTTGTCAATCGGTACTGACCATAATGATGGTGACGTGAATAACATCGTTGAAGACAGGTTTATGCCAGTGTCCGTTAAGTTCATGTCATGTTTGCCAGGTGCGGTCAAATAAATATTGTTTTTTCTTGAGAATATGTATTGCGATTGTACCAAGTCGCGTATCATGTTTTATAGGCGTTATATATTTTATATAGTGTGATTTAGCAGATCGTTGGGACATCGCGGTTGTTTTGGTAAAACTTAAACAGTATATTATAAACTGCAACATGCAGCAGGGGAGAGAGTGATATAAATTTATTGTAGATTAAAAATATTGATGTTTAATGTACTCAAATCAAATTCTTACTCATATTCGTGAAATACAATGGCGTGATGTATCGCAATCGGTGGCCAGTACATAATCAACTTGTATCAACAACATATTTACACAACTACTATGTTAACAAACCGTGTCGAGTTTTGAAAGCGAACAAAAACTGCAACTGTGTCGATGGTTTCTGGATTCAGGCCAAAATAATCGAAACGCCTGATCTGCCTGTGTTTGTGACTCGCGATAACCGTGATAGTTTTATTTCTAACGTCGACACGTATCTGTTGAAAACACGTTAATTTGCTAAAACAATTTAATCGGTATAAACATAGTCATACAAGTGGTGGTGTTTGTAGTCTTTTTCAATCACATATGATTGCAAAATATCTGATAGTAGTAATATTAATATAATTTATATATATATATATATATATATATATATATATATATATATATATATATAATATATATATATATATATATATATATATATATATATATATATATATATATATATATATATATATATATATATATATATATATATATATATATATATATATATATATATATATACATATATATATATATATATATATATATATGTATATATATATATATATATATATATATATATATATATAAAATAAACTTTTATTCGTCGCCATTTTCAACATACAATGGACAATTCAGGTCAAATATGAATGTGTTCTGGCGTTTGAGTCATGTAGTGCCTATATACAATAAAAGGAAACACAATAAATAAATAAACAAATAAGCATATATATATATATATATATATATATATATATATATATATATATATATATATATATATATATATATATATATATATAAAATATTCTTTAAAATGTATTATTTGCAAGGTATTATTTTATTTTTATAAATTCAACGTATTTCTAAGATGTCATTTAAAATGAAAACAATTTAGATTTAAAAACAATTGTATTAATGATTGTTTTAATATACAACGTAATGCTAACATTCGCAACGAAATTGTCCATCCGATAATACGGAGATAAAACATTGAACTATCGGCGCTAACCGCTAACCATCACGTAAATGTAATGATCAAAATTGGAATAATCAGTTAAGGTTTGGATTTGCTTCCGTAGTTACGTCGTATGGGAATCGCAATATGTACAGGCGCCAGAACTAAATTCATACTCGTGGGGAACTGAGCAGGAGCTTCAGCACCGCATCGCAGTTACACAATCTCATGTGACGTTCAACACTGGATACACTATTGCACATCTACGATAACCTCTATTTTCACTCATCTTCAGACTTGCCAGTTATTTCACATTGCACCCATAAATGCTCCTATTCCATAAATATTGAAGGCTGCTCCTATCTCCATCTCAAACAAAACAAATGACACCATTAAAATCAACAATTAGCCCCCATCCCGAAGTATTGCGGGCTAATCCTATCTCCAGTCATCCAACAAAACTAACCCCCTTCTGCTCCTATACCTGTAATATCATTGCGATTTTTACGACACTGCCATCAGGGCATATCAGTGGTAAACACTTATCACAATGTCACCACAACACAAAAACTAACCATAAATATCACCATTAACCAAGACGGTCAAAGTTAACAGCGAACTTCCGTATTGGAATTAATCAGCGCGCGCTATCCGGCAGAGCGGCAGCAAATTAATTTGCTCATTTCTCCCAATTGTGCGACTGGAGTAAACCGGGACGAGATAATCTGAAGACCAACAGCTGAAGGTGACAGACAAGCTGGGTAGATCAACCGCCCGCGGCACGGGTTGCTCGATGGTAATGACATTGATCAACCAACTAATCCCGCGTAAGGACATTAGCGGTTCACCGGCCGGTCCCGCTGTCCATCAGCGGCCATACAATCGCGCCGACGAAATGAAGGCAGTTTGCGAGAAGCTGCGAAAGTCACGGATTAGTAGATACGGCGTGAAACCAGAAAGCAATTTTCTGCGCGAAACCCACTGCCAGGTTTGTCCAGTACGTTCATTCGTACTTAACAGAAATATGTAACTTCGGTTGTGGTCGACGCCATATTGAAATCGGAACGTCAAAGTGTCGAATCGATGGATTCGGTACACATGGAATTCAGATGAATAATCAAGAGCAATGCAACAATTTGAATTAGGCAGTAAGTTTAACTTTATCTTGAGTACGTCGTTGGCATAATCGTAATCCCTTTTGACACAGTCAACCGTTAGAATATCTATCTTTCCACATAATAAACCTAACAATATTGGTAATAATCTTAGAGGGAAGAATGGGCTTCATGACGAAGTGACGTAGAGGAATGGTCAATGTGTCATTTCAGTGACAAGATTATAAAGACAATAGGTCGGAGAATATGTAGTAATATATATATATATATATATATATATATATATATATATATATATATATATATATATATATATATATATATATATATATATATATATATATATATATATATATATATATATATATATATATATATATATATATATATATATATATATATATATTTGTGTGTGTGTGTATGTGTGAGTGTGTGTGTGAATATCGGTTCATTAATAGCAATAGGGATGATGAATTATTATTCAATCATACACAGATAACACGAACAATTACACAAATAATCCCAGACGTTAGACGTTTTATTTACATTCTATGCTGTAAATAAATTATATCTGCTTCACGAATTGTTTCCCTGTTCGTAATATAATAAATTCATTCAAAGGACGAAGTATTTAAATGTAACGTTTAAATGTACTCGTTGTGTTACGCTCTTAAATTACCTTTAAAAATGAAATGAAACTACCAACATTATAAATAGATACCAATTAGAACAACAGCTAACGTCAAATAATCCAACAGAAATATATTGCACAAAGGTCCCAACTAACTAGAACTACAGCACTCTCTATGCTTACGTTCTATATCAAATCATGGATTCGGACCTATAGATGAAACATGCATTGTTACAAATGCTTACTACGTTTTCATGTAAGCCGTAGAGTGATTTGAACCAAAAATGTGAAAGTAAAATAAATCGACTATATTCAAGAGTTGTTTTATATACACGTTCGCGGCATTTATGGACCGGATGCCATTGTTATGTTATCGGATATCTGTTCGATAGCATATTCACATTGGTTCCTAATTATAGGCCCCAATGTGTCATAAACGAAACATCAATACATTTGCACATTCATCCTTTTCAGACGTCGTGTACGATATCAACATCTCCAGTGGGTCTTAACCGTTCAAGTGGTTCATTGTCCGGTGAAACATTCGGCAATCGATGTCCTCAAACATCTGCGCGTCTCAACGTGACTCATACAGAACCTTTGCTTCTGCGCAACACACATTATTCCACATGTACGTGCTATCGCCATTGTGTATACAGCGTTTAAGTTCTAATTCATCATCATGACGGCCATTTGGTTGAAAAGTGTGTAGTGGATGTCCTGACAGCACTTATTCGCGGGTCCCTCAGTGCTCCAAAGTACAGTTACACTTATATGTTTTATATAACTGATAAACGGAGTAATTGTATTCGTGAAAATGTTCATCAAGTTGGCAAAATAAAATGTTCAAACAAGATTTCTTATTTCACAACTAATCATTTTTTTCTCACATTGACATCAGGAACTGTATCTTAACTGCTCGCCAGATGACGTGAGGAGCATGCTATCACACACGTGACTTAGCTTGTAGCTTCCCTTGTCCCTGTTCATGTATGGTGCAATTTCCTGATGAAGATCACCGATGGTGGTCGAAACGTCGATGTGAGTAAACCCATTATTAGTTGTGAAATAAGAAATCTTGTTTGGAGTAATTGCAGTTTATTAATATAGAATTTCTCATTTGAACCGAGTGCAGTTAAGCAAACGTATTTACAAGTGTACATTACATAAACCCAATACACTATTTTTAAAGAAATATTTGGACACTTCTTATAACATACCGTACGCGATATGGCTATTGCATTTGTTTCATAATAGTTGTACGAGTCTACAGTTCGGTTTCAGTCACATACATTATGTATGTTACCGTGGCATACAATTTTGAAGTGATATGATTATGTGAAGCTCGTTCATTATGTTGAAGATACTGCTACCACAACAAATTACAATGTGTCACTGGTAGCTAAATGATTAGATTAGAAATGTAGTGCTTTTATTTCTCATGACAGTCTATTTGAGGTTGCATGATCGAATCCGTATTAATATTAAAAGTTGAGCCGTTCATTCCTACTTTAAACCGTTGGTATGTGTAGCATTAGTAGTAAATTTATTTTAATGGCTAAACAAATACTTAAGAGATAATACATCACACCGAAATGTATCTACGGTTTGTGGAGAATATCCTGGAATATACAATAATCCGTATGAGATGATCATAATAAATATATTTATTATTACGGAGTAAGGTTTCGTTGGTTTGCTAAAAATGTAATTGCATGAAAGGGCAACACCTAATTTATAAATATCGGTGGTTTAGAGTTACTTAGTGTTATTTGGTAATAAACATACACAGTTACTTGAAAGTAGAAGAAACATATTTTGAGTATTTCTTTGACAAAACCACTAGTCTAGCTGTCATTCCGCCTCTTAATATTACACACAGTCGTGTCTTGTGTTATTATCATAAGCTATGCAACTATGATGATCAAGATAATAAATTATATAATTACGGAAGAAGGAATTCTGATTGGATTCAATTAAAAGTAAACCTATTAACATATGCAATTATCGTGGACAAACATTCTTATACGTGTTGATACAGCAAATTGAAGATTAAGAACGAACAACAAAGCATGTTGGAGAGAGTGTCCACGCATTGGTCTTTATTGCCGAGTCTGACCAGTCAGTCAGTGGTTTTCCTGGCGCAAGACAACAATGCCAATAAATATATCATAGTGATTGATACACATAAGAGGACTGAAGTTGAGCAACCCCAGGTGCGCAAAACAAACATAAAATAACTACAACTTAGCAACAAGACACGTTCACTGTATTCGTGACGTAATGCATCCCGTACTCGATGTCTCATTTCGCTGCGTTCCCGATAGCCACATGAAAATATAAACTCGAAGGTAGCGACAATCGAGAACCCGGACCATGAGACACGCCCATCAACACGAGTCAACATTGTAGCATTGCGAGGCAATACGAAAATCGAAAGTGGCGCAGACCGCGTGATGGGAAAACTGGATGCACGACGCCAGGTACAGCTGAGATGTCAACAATGGTCAATACATACACACACGTTATAACACTGATGCAAATTATTTTGTTAGTCACCGCAAGTAACCTCAGCACCGTAGTAAAGCACTAAACTAAGTAACAAGCTAAATTAACTGACGCAATCTATTGCTGCAACGTATAGCATTTACGTAATAACACAGAATCTTTGATAAACTCGATGAGTACTTTTGCATGTTTAAGAATAATAGCTTTTTTAAATGTTTAATTACCATAAACGTATTATCATATATGTATGAACCTGTCTATATTTATTTTTGGCACATTTCGAAGTATACATATTTGGACATGTTATATATAATAATCTATATCTTGTCAGATTTTGGCTGAATTTAGACGAATAGGCAAATTTGTCTAAAAACAGAATAAGAACAAAATAGCAGCGCTGCAGAACTAACATTTGAACTAAATCTCGCATCTGCTCTTTTACCGTTCCATATTCACACATCAGTGTAGTTTCATACCAGATAAGCGACAATGTGATAAAGCGGAATATTATGTTTTTAATAAATTATGTCTCAAATATGTAATGAGATATATATTTTATTTTACACTTCGCCGCTGGTGTTATTCTGCTCTCTAATGGCGTCGGTGTCAGATATCCTGATTTTAAACATTTTGCATGGAATGTGGAGCGGACTTGGATTCTTAATATAAAAGCAATTTATTCTAGAGATGATGCAGAGAAATACTTCAGCTGTGACTGTTCTTATGCGATTTGGCTATTTCTAGAAAGGTCTCAACTGGCTGTGTTGAAATCATACATTGATCACTCTTCGCCACGTCATCCAATACCTTGCAACATCTGTTTAACGCCACTTGACCGGTGCGGAATGTGCCGTGCAATCGATAGTCTACTGCATACATACAATAACATATATATAGTTGAGAATGAGCAACTGTTGAACTCGAGCAGTGGGTCATTCCCGTCATGTTTGCTGAGCTACTCCTCGTCTCGTTTCTGGACACGTCTTTTTGTTGACATTTTGAGCTTCCATTCTCTTCCTGGAGAACAACCGTCAACACTGCGCAGCATATGATGTTTGAGAGCGTAGGTGGCAAACGCCACGCTTACAGGAAATGACGTCATCGGTGCCACGACACCGGCGTTCACGATGCGACAAGGTAAGCGTTATCACAGTTGTCCGCGGCATTGGCATCACTGCCATGCGGACATCGTTTGGAAAAATACTGTATCCGGTACGATGTCGTAACAATGGATATTCACGTGTGGAAACGATCCTGCAAAGAGAAGAATGATAACGTGTAGTACGGATTAATTACGACTAACAGTCGCGTACGAGTATGCCAACATGTCGACCACAACTGTATTTCTCAATACAATTACGTGCGATAAATGGAACAATACAGTAACGCAGCTACACAATACCAGTGCATTTAATGGTTTTATTATGCATATATTGCTTCATTAATACGACGAAGCATATTATTACGTGTTACCCAAGAGCGCAATGTAAATAAACAAGCATCTGACTAGAGCTTTCTGCGTAGATTACGCAATATCAACCGCCATGTACAGTTGCACGCAGCAACCTCGCCTATAACCAGCAGGCTTCCGGTTAACCGCGTGACCGTTGTCTAACTGGACAATCGGCTAAATTCGTCCGGGTATTATGCTAATTTGAAAGGTCGTAAGAGCTATCGAATTTCCTGATAAACGCCGCGCCCTAACACGGGGATTGGTGTCGAGTCGCTAACAACGGTTTCTGTTGCTATTGATTAGACACACCTCTGCCGCCGTCTTTAATGAGGATGTCTGCTAAGGCCGGACGCTGGCGTTGGTTACGTCGCGTCAACCAGCGATGTGCATGGAATGTCTTGGATGTAACGAATAAGATATGTATGAGCGTTTGTGTGTGTGTGTGTGAGTGTGAGTGTGTGTGTGTGTGTGTGTGTGTGTGTGTGTGTGTGTGTGTGTGTGCGTATGTATGCTCGCGTGTGTGTCCTTGCGTCATGTACGTGTGGTGAACACACACACGCACGCACGCACGCACGCACACACACACACATATATATACATATATAATATATATATATCCATATATAATATGTATATATATATATATATCCATATATAATATGTATATATATATATATATATATATATATATATATATATATATATATATATATATATATATATATATATATAGTTACGTATGTTTATATATTTAAATTATTATTATACACTGACATATTTGTATATCACGATGCACGCAGACAACTTCGTTATACATAATAATCCCGCATACACGTTTTATACAGAATTAGTTAATGTCGCTTATATTTAAATAATATGGTTTAAGGTCAGGGAATTTGTGTAATGTTATGCCTATTATTAATGTATGTATATTATTATCAATTACTCTTCTTCTAAATTTTTTTTAAAAAACAAAATGGTATCCTTTGTTTATATCGTATATATATATATATATATATATATACTATATATAAACAGGGAAAAAGTAATGTATATATATATATACATATTACTTTTCCCTGTTTATATATATATATATATACACATATATATAATATTATATATATATATATATATATATATATATATATATATATATATATATACATACATACAATATAAACAAAGGATTTTGTTAAAATATTTTTTTAGAGAAGAGTAATTGATAATAATATACATACATTAATAATAGACATAACATTACACAAATTCCCTGACCTTAGACCATATTATTTAAATATAAGCGACATTGATTAATTCTGCGTAAAACGTGTATGCGGGATTATTATATATCACTAAGTTGTTGTCTGCGTGCATCGTGATATACAAATATGTCAGTGTATAATAATAATTTAAATATATAAACATGCGTAATTAGAATATATATATATTATATATATATATATATATATATATATATATATATATATATATATATATATATATATATATATATTGTGTATTTTTGTAGATCAGCAACAAGTATAATTATTTTAATGTAGTAAGAATTTTTTTGGTTTAAGAGTTATTTGTAAAGTGCCTTTGAGCAGCGCTGTCTGAAAAGTGCACTATGTAAATGTACCTTTAATTATAATTGTTATTATTATTTGGTAATATATAAATTAACTAAATTCTAGTAGCACGTTATAAATGTATAGGCGGTTGTTTGTTGACTTGTTATGTTTCTACGGTTATTCTACGTATAAATCTCGTCAAGTCATTACTAATGGTGTAGGCGATATATTTGCCTTCTATACAGCGGAATATTATTTTATACTCCTTGATGGTGTTAAACCCTGATGATAACTACGTGCTTTATTTAGCGTTAGCATATTTACCACGACAAAACAGAACGCTGACGAACTGCGCAGTTAATGACAATGGCTAACTCACGGTGTATGTACAGACGCGGCGAGCTGCTTCCTACGGCTGGATGGCTGGTTGCTTCCTGTGCGCTCTCCGCTTCTTCAGCAGGTACACGAACGTGATTGCGTGCAGCAGCACGGAGAACTGGCCGTTGACGCCCGTCGTCGAGTCGAGGAACGACCAGTAGTCTCTCGGTATCGGCGCTTCCACATCCTCCTCCTCCTCAATCACCTCGTCGCCGATGTTCCTGAGCCGCGTGGCGACGTCGTACACGGTGCTGACGCGGCGACGGTATTTCGCCTCTTGTTCTGCCGGCGTCAGCTCCGGAGCCGTGGCCTCCTCCTCGTCGTCCTCCTTCCACGGCGGCTTGATGTAGCTCGACTTGCTCTTGCCGGGTTTGTAGGGCGCCGGGCCGTAGTAGACCACCTGGCCCGTGTCGAGAGGTTGGTCGGCGCCGCACGAGCTGCAGTACTCGCTGCCGTCGACGTTCCGCCGGCGCGAGGTGAGACCGTCGCGGCGAGGAACGCAGCAGTGCAGCAGCATCAGGTCGGCAACACCGGCGCTGCTGCTGCGGCGTCGAGCCTCCAGGAAGTCGCCGTTGCCCGTGCCCGGTAAGCACATGGTCATCAGTAGTGTGCTTGCCATCGTCTTCGTATCGTAGAGTTTCGAGAGTTTCTCGCTTGTGTTCGCTTGCTTGTTTCGAAATGACTAGTTTCGCTAGTGGATTGCAGAGTTCCGTTTTCCAGCCGTACTTATAGAGGTCGACGTTGCGTTGTGATTGGTTGAGACGGGGGGTTCCCAGTGGTTCTGACCAATGGCGTGACGTGGAACATTCTCACCGGTCTACGTCATCATGTTCTGGATTGTGCCGATGCTTGGAAGAGGTACGAACATTGCATGGCCGAGGACAATGACCTTGAAGTCACAGCTCCAGTCACTGTCCTGTCGTCAAGGAATTCCCACACCAGGTTGATGACACCATGCAAGGAGCTACCAAGTCTATTCAGGGATGACTGTCCTTTACTTACATCATGAGTCATGATTCCATGTCGTGCGCTATTCATACACAACGCTGAATTCCAAAATGTGACTGCAAAGCAATGTTTCGTTTTACATAGGAAGTTTCCTCATGCCGGCGTGCGTCAATTGTATATAGTTTTGCTCAAACTTAAGTTTGTTACCGACAATTCGTATGAACACGTGAAATATATTGTTAAAGTCCGAAATAGCCTACAACAATATGATTCGTATTATTAGAAACAGATGCGGTGATCATCATGTGTACTTATAGATATATGTATGTATATGTATATATATATATATATATATATATATATATATATATATATATATATATATATATATATATATAATAGGGATGCATTTTGACATTATTTTGATGAAAACATCGATTATGATAACGGCTATTGACACACACACACACACACACACACACACACACACACACACACACACACACACACACACACACACACACACACACACACACACACACACACACACACACACACACACACACACACATACACACACACGCACGCACGCACACACACACACACACACACACACACACACAAAGCCTACATGAAAAATTGTTGACTACAGGTTTCAATGCAGAAATATTTTAGTTTGGTCTAGAGTCGAGAGTAAAAGCGTCCCCGCCCGCTCTCCTTTCCCTCAACTATCACCTGTCTACACTATGGTTCAATGATCGTCCTTGAGGTTTGGTTATCTGAGAAATGAGTTCGGAGTTTCAATAGGCAATCGCTTGACAGTTTATTTGACTATATAACGATCTATGATTTTCTGACTTAGTAATGTCGTTTTATCCGCTTTCGTGGAATCACAAAATATGAATGCTGATACTAATGTTCCAATGTACATCCAAAGTATGTTTGTTATTATCTTGCACAGAAACAACGAGTAAAAAAATCATAAGAAATGTTATACACATATGTATATGCACCTGCACCCACACACACGCACAGACATGCACGCACGCACATGGCTAAAGGCAATCTGTCTTACGTGTTTAAGTCAAAATACTATCAATCAAAACATACATAAATAGTGTGCATATATTGTAATATGTGTGTATTCGAAATGTATTATAATTATGAACTTTAACAAACACTTACAATGCCTTATAGTGTTCTCATCATTCCATGTTTAAATATATCACCAAAACAAAATATTTTGGACAGTTCATTTGTTTAAACGATCACATTTCTATGGGGATATGACAAAGGCATGTTCTAACAAAACCAATTATTCACGTTTTCCGGACAATCTTGCACAATATGTTTATAAGTTATGAAATGTACTGAAGATGGAAAATGGTACATTTATAAATGAATGACACTGTAAAAGAGTTGGCCCCATCCATGTAGCAACGTCCTCTTGTCAAGGTCAAATACATGTCAACAACTTGCACGAAGTCACGGTGACGTTGATATATCGTGTCTATGACAACCATACTGCATTTCTAAGAGCTAAGCGGTTTTCGATCAACTATTCTCTCGATAATTATGTGTAGTGGCTACTAGCTGACATACGCAGGCAGACACCATCGTGTATTGACTCAAACACTTTTACATCCTAAATACACATGATTGTAACGTTTGACACATTAAATAGAGTCGATTAACAAATGATGTCAACATGCTGAATTTCTCGTTCCACTTATGTGAATATTGTCGCTATTCTTATGTAAATGTTAAAATCTAAAATTGTAAACAGTACATATAATGGTCATAGTCTATTTCGGAATGTTTTACAGAACAAATCTGTAGCATGTTGAAAATAGATTATCAACGAGAATTGCATAATTTTAAAATTGTTATAGTATCAAATTTGGTTAAATTGTCTTTGACCACATACACCCTAAATAGTAAAATTATTGTCATTTTAATAAAATTGTCTAACGTTGAGCTGGCTTTAGCATTATCGTTTTGTTCATAATTATTTAATGAATTCAATTCTTTTGCGATACGTATGTCGAAAGACATTATAAAAGGCTTTAACTGAAATGTGTGTATTTGTGCATTTACCTATTATATTTGCAGTTTAATACTCGGTTACAATTACGTTTAGCTTACTGGAACCCATTTGCGATGGAAATGGTTCTACGTATATATGATTTATAACGCATTAATATATTTTCAACATAATTTGCATATTAACACACTCATACCAATTTATATTATTTTGTCAGGATATCATGCGTTGACGTATTACGATTCATGTGGAACCTCTTGTATGGCCAAACGAGCTCTGCAGAACAGTTTGCTTCTGAAGAGTGTAGGTGACTATTGTACATTTCCTAAACCGTTCCCACATTCACCAGCGTTGACAAACTAACATAAATGTATTCAATTGATTGGTATAAATTCCAAGTACGAATCAATCAGCTATTGATTATCGTCAGTAGTATATGCTACATATTAACTGATCTCGTTTCATTATTGTAGTTTTCGGGATATTAACGTTACGTAAATAATTGTATTATTAGGTTATGTAGCTGACAGGTCTAGTATTTATTGTTATTATTATTATAACTGTTTCTACACCGCAAGCTAAAATGGCACGTGTTAACTACGCAGAATCATTCTTACTTGACCTGAAGAAATCGGTGGCAGCCAAAACGACTCGATGATGTCATCAAGTACGGCCGCCATTGTTATTGCGCACAGACCATTCTATATTAACTATTTACGACCGCAACCTCCCATACAATTAGTCGAATAAGTGGTCGTAATTATATCATATATACATTTAACTTTGTAGAGGTTATTCAATGTGAACTCATTCGATATTATGAGAGAAATACGGCAATAAAACAATAAACATTAAACCTATTGCACAACGGTCTGTAATGAAGATATACTACACATTCATTCCTCGAGACGTTGTAGTACCAAGTATACAATTGTGTGTATGTTATGCAATAAAGTAATATACATTTTGTAAAAAAAAAAGTAACGTACATTCTACGAAAACTAAAATACCGACTATGAGAAAAGGTTATTAAAATGGATTACAGTCGAATTAAACAGATTTAGATTTTACAATATGGTGATTTTCTTACTGGATAAATAGTGTTTGTACTACGTGGCCTAATTGAAAATATAATGACACAATATTGACTTAGCCTATACTAAGCATAGTACGTCCACGTCCAGCTGACTAAATATTAAGCAAACTGTGTAATTACGACGCGGTGGAATCATGTAGATGAATTGCTTCCTTCTCCGCCTCTGTCCTCGATGACGTTATCTCATTATGCATGATCAACGAACGCCAAATGCAATATTTGTAAACGTTTATGCTCGCTTGTTGGGCTTCATCGGCTCCGGATTGATCGAACTCGTTACAAAGCATCCGACTGAACCGCGCTAATACGTCCATAAGCCAAAATCAATCGCAACTGTGGCTGCAAGTCGGCCGCATGTGAACCATGTGTTGCCAAACGTCGATACCATCGGGCAGCATCCGTTCTAAATAAACTTCAACAAAGCGTATCAGGAAACTAGACAAAGCCGCCTGTTGCTGTAAACATGTGCTGATTCAACGTCTGTTTATGAGCAGAAGGACGTTGACTTAAAACTGCTGAAAGTGCGAAATGTGTTACATATATATATATATATATATATATATATATATATATATATATATATATATATATATATATATATATATATGCATATACATATAAACCAGATTCTTGGGCATAATATAACACACAGGTGGCCCGAAGAAAAATAACATAAACTGTGAAAATGTTGCGTCATTTATACTACTGGCAATGTATCTGTCTTACTGACTACATTTATATATATATATATATATATATATATATATATATATATATATATATATATATATATATATATATATATATATATATATATATATATATATATATATATATACATACATATATTAATGTAGTCAATAACACAGATAAATTGCCAATAGTATAAATGGCGCAATATTTTCACAGTTGATGTTATTTCTCTTCGGGTCACCTGTATGTTACATTATGCCCAATAATCTGGTTTTGACCGGTTATGAAGCCATCCCTTTAGCGGCCGTTGCTACGGACTTGGCTGCAGGCGATGGCGTCGATCTGAAGGGGCATTGTGCGTCGAACACGACGTGATAATGACGCTGGAAGGAGTTAGGGAGACGACTTCGAGCGATCGATGTCAACCGGCAGACTCGGTCTTTGTAACGGAGCCTGAACAATGCGACGGACGGATGTCCACGCATACCTACGGAGATGTCTAATTAGACGGCGTGAAAGACGCTCGCTGGCGCTGTCGATGTTGCTGCAGCTGTGTACTGGTACGTCAACCGGGCTTAGCGACCGGTGTTAGAAACTTGCATCTGCGTCAGATATTAATTGATGTGCCGCTAGTAAACACGCCGTGTACGAACACGTATACGTAATGATGCCTATGAATTGGTGCGCGATTTGTTTAGAGTGAATGTACGACGATGTTAAGAAAACACGCGCGAATACGTACCCACACTCTGCACACGCACACGCACACGCAAACGCACACGCACACGCACAGGCACAGGCACACGCACACGCACACGCACACGCACACGCACACGCACACGCACACGCACACGCACACGCACACGCACACGCACACGCACACGCACACGCACACGCACACGCACACGCACACGCACACGCACACGCACACGCACACGCACACGCACACGCACACGCACACGCACACGCACACGCACACGCACACGCACACGCACACGCACACGCACACGCACACGCACACGCACACGCACACGCACACGCACACGCACACGCACACGCACACGCACACGCACACGCACACGCACACGCACACGCACACGCACACGCACACGCACACGCACACGCACACGCACACGCACACGCACACGCACACGCACACGCACACGCACACGCACACGCACACGCACACGCACACGCACACGCACACGCACACGCACACGCACACGCACACGCACACGCACACGCACACGCACACGCACACGCACACGCACACGCACACGCACACGCACACGCACACGCACACGCACACGCACACGCACACGCACACGCACACGCACACGCACACGCACACGCACACGCACACGCACACGCACACGCACACGCACACGCACACGCACACGCACACGCACACGCACACGCACACGCACACGCACACGCACACGCACACGCACACGCACACGCACACGCACACGCACACGCACACGCACACGCACACGCACACGCACACGCACACGCACACGCACACGCACACGCACACGCACACGCACACGCACACGCACACGCACACGCACACGCACACGCACACGCACACGCACACGCACACGCACACGCACACGCACACGCACACGCACACGCACACGCACACGCACACGCACACGCACACGCACACGCACACGCACACGCACACGCACACGCACACGCACACGCACA
>OZ024865.1:15373332-15410832 GCA_964017155.1 Oasisia sp. SBJ-2009
CTAAATAATGGTAAAAGCACATTAAATGTTGTCCAGTTGTAAATACAGTGGAATGAAGATGTTAGCGTCTGCATGTTTTTCAGGGTGAAGGAATACGAGTCTGACGTTATTTTGCTATTCCGCCACATAAAAAGCAAGCCATAGTGATTAATACGGTCGCGCCATCGTGAGGCGTAAAGTGTTCATTGACACTGCACGGACAGCCGCATTGTAATGTGATATGTCAAATGGTCTAGGTCCGTTATAGCTACTTCCCGTTATAGCTACTTCCCGCTATAGCTACATATTTTTCCCGTTATAGCTACTCGTTAAGTTTGACAGGCAAACTAGTCCCGTTATAGCTACTTATTTAATTACACAACTCAGGAGGGGACAGCAAGAGGGAGCATTAACTGTTTCAGATTACTGTAATATTTCTACATGAAATGTATTAATGAAGGACACATTTTAAAAGTCATAAGAATGGTATATAGATGTAACTGTCAGTTATTTGAAATTTGAAAATATACCATAAAACACTTGTGCAAAATGTTGTTTTCAAAAGACAACTACATTGTACTGAGTACAGAACTGCATTTATCAAAAAGTAATGAATGTCATCAATTATTCTTGTTATATGGTGGCATCATTTTTAGCAACCATGAACTGGAAGATGTTGAGATGGTGTTTCCCCACCACGTTTGCAAACTTGGAATTCCATCCCTCAATAAAAATTATCACTGGACTTTGTGGAAATTCCTCAATGGGACACACTTACATAAAAGCAGTCTACCCCTCATGGACATCAGCTGGATGGAGATGAAATAGTTAATGCTCCCTTATCTTGTTACATTGTAAAATGGAGAAATAGAAAAGTAGCTATAACGGGACTAGTTTGCCTGTCAAACTTAACGAGTAGCTATAACGGGAATAAAAAGTAGCTATAACGGGAAGTAGCTATAACGGGAAGTAGCTATAACGGGAAGACACCAGGGGTTTGCGCTTTACAGGATGCTGGATACTACGGTAATAAATAAATAAAACCATGGACCACTCTTCACCCATAATAAACGGTGTAGTTAACGTATCCATTATAAATCCGTGACTTATTTGTAACGCAAACTATCGTCAAATGTAAAGGAATTAAATATGATAGATATGTCAGATTTTATACGACAACAATATTATTACGGAAATTATAGTACTTTAAAAAATACCATTGCCATTTTAATGTGCGAAAATAAAGATTTTATAATGAATATCGGTATAATTATAATCAATAAGAAACTTTTTGAAAAGATGTACAAATACAACTATCCTCATGCAATACTGCCTTTTGTGGCATAAGTTGTTTGGCAAAACGTATTGTTTTGAATCGCCCTGGAGTTTGTGTAATTTCCAGTAGTCCGTTTAGCAAGCCTATTTTGTAATATATGGCTTCAGAGTTTAAACGAGTGGCGTGTCTGAGATATTGGAAAGGGAGTGACAAAATGTTGTAGCTTGTAAAGGCATTATTAGTTTGTCATAGCATATGTAGTGGCACAATTCTTTAATACACAATATTTGCACTGTCAAAAGAGGAGCGTTGGCCCAATGCTTCATCACCTACGTTACACTGTGATGCACATTCACGATAGGAGCCCGGCTCAGCAAATAAGATTTAATTTCTTATTAGCAGAGCCCAGCTCTGCGATTTATAATTCGGTTTTTATTGTCCAGCGCAAACTACGCTACATGGTAGTTTGGAGATTCCAACTTTGCTCTGGGTCTGTTTTCCCACAGTCGCGCCTTTGTCGCCAATCAGTATTAAACAGACAGCGCCGTATCTTGCCGTGTGATCGAACGACCTACTTTAGAATTAGCTACGCCCACATACACAAGTAACCTGAAGTGGTGTCCTACACCGGAGGTGTATGACGCCACTTTCGTGTACATTCCGATCGACAAAAAGACATAGATTCTATTTGTTGATCATGTGACAAGTGCATAGTTGTAGAGGGGTATAGGATGTATGTTGTGGAGGTTAATGACTGTAGATGGACTTTCTCATTGTTTTTCGACGGTCGGGCTTAAACTGCAAACACACCCTACAACTGGCTTCGGTGATAACTTGTTCGTTTAGTAACTCAGTTTGTTTTAAAGAATATATGATCAATTTATGCACTGAAAGCGATGTCTATGCATGCGGTATTCACATTCATACATGTTGTGAACATGTAACACATTAAGCATGGTAATTTACCCCAAACTACATTTCTCCACAACACGTCGTGCCGAGGCGTCCATCTTCGTTCTTTTGTCGACGTTGGTCCTACGCTGAGTTGCGCTATCCTATGGTTGATCGCGGGCTCAGCAAATTAGGACACGTTTCTTGTTTCTCTGCAAATACTAGCCAGTACCCTTCACGATACTTGTTTCCTCTTGGCCAAAATTACGAAAATACAGAGTGGCGCGCCGACATACATAGTGGTCTTAATCATGCAAATCCAAACGTCAATGAATAACTTAATGCTATCATTATACCATCGCATAAACCTAACGAACGTCTACAAACCTGGGCACAAGTGGTTACCAAATATCACCTATATTCTTTGGAAGTCATACACATGCGCAAGGTTATATTCTCGCCATTCAATGCTGTTGGGTAAAATAAAACTGTGAACCACAAATTCCTAACAATTCCCAAACTCGCTTGTTAAACACATGAAACCAGTGCTTTCTGCACTACAAAACAAACCGCGAGTGGTTTTACTTTATTCGTGGCGACAAAGACATCAAGCGCCATAAGTCACAGAGTACTCGTGCGCTTTTATCGCGCTGGGATCAACTCATTATAACAAAGCTGTAAATTGTTAATGCAAGTTGAATGAAAACAAAGCAGAGCAACCAAAATTATGCAAAAACTCAGGAATATTATTTATGAAATGCGTTTAAAAGAATGTGGTTTAACAACACATGAAACCAGGAGATTGAGAGCAGATCAGATAGAAGTCTTCAAAATATGGAATGGGAATGAAAATACTGAGAGAAAAAAAACTCGGTTAAGGAAGAGAGAATGTCTAGAGGACATGGAGTTGCATTAGCAAAGAAGGAGTGTAGACTAGATTTTAGAAAATTCTCTATTTCACAAAGAACAGTATGTGAACGAAACAGATTATCTACTGATTGTGTAAATGCTAGTAGTGTTAATATGTTTAAAAATCGATATATACCTAAGTAGGGCAGGTACATTTAAATAGACAGGTTGGACTCTCGATAAGCCAAAGGGCTTCTTTGTCCATCTGCCATCTAGAGTTGATTCTCTAGCTGGCAATCTTGTTCAATCTTGTTGAATGTACATATCGTTTGAAAAGGTATATGTTGTGTGTGTGTGTGTGTGTGTGTGTGTGTGTGTGTGTGTGTGTGTGTGTGTGTGTGCGTGCCGGTGTGTGTGTGTTTGCATGCATGCATGCGTGCGTGTGTTGAGTATGTGTATATCTCTGCGTATATGTGTATGGGGATGTGTCTGTGTGTGCGTGGGTGCGTACGTGTATGCATATGCGTTCGAATGGTTGCAAGTGTATAGGTGTGTGTGTGTGTGTGTGTGTGTGTGTGTGTGTGTGTGTGTGTGTGTGTGTGTATGTGCGTGTGTGCGAAGACCAAAATTAACCTTGTGTTACAATGAAAACAGTGAACAAACTGTAATCACTAGATGGCGCCACTGGTGAGCTCAAGTTAACTGTATTTACACATTAGACGTTACATGACGCGTCCTGTGTCATGTATATCCAACTATTGACGCATGCAATGACATGGATGCTTGCACCCACATAATATAGCCTACTCGAAAACTGGGCAACAAAGCAAATACAAATGATCAAGAATGAGGGTGTAATTCATCGTTACTGGGGTGATTGAATGAGGGTGTAATTCATCGTTACTGGGCTGATAGAATGAGGGTGTAATTCATCGTTACTGGGGTGATTGAATAGAGGGTGTAATTCATCGTTACTGGGCTGATAGAATGAGGGTGTAAGTCTTCGTTACTGGGGTGATAGAATGAGGGTGTACTTCATCGTTACTGGGGTGTTGGAATGAGGGTGTATTTCTTCATTACTGGGGTGATTGAATGAGGGTATAATGCATCGTTACTGGGGTGATTGATGAGGGTGTACTTCATTGTTACTGGGGTGATTGAATGAGGGCGTAATTCATCGTTACTGGGGCGATTGAATGAGGGTGTAATTCATCATTACTGGGGCGATTGAATGAGGGTAATTCATCATTACTGGGGCGATTGAATGAGGGTGTAATTCATCATTACTGGGGCGATTGAATGAGGGTGTACTTCATCGTTACTGGGATGATTGAATGAGGGTGTAATCATCGTTACTGGTGAGCAGTATAGTAGGTACAGATCACGGGATGGAGGAGCGGAGGAGCGGTTATTGGGGTGATAGAATTAAAAAGTGTAATTCTTCGTTGTGCCTCCGTATGCAGTATTTATAATTACCATCACAATAAAGACGAAATGTGTGGATATGATCATGGAGCATGACTTTTTTGTTCAAAGCATGTGTTATGCAGAACGAATAACAATTAGTGTTTTTTGTAATATAAGATAATTGTATTTTATACTGTCCAAATAGCATAGGGTAGGTTGCACTGTTTAATATTGCCAGATACTTTTAAAATCATAATAGCATTAAAACCGTGTAATTTTCTTGGGGAAAACTAATCGCATCGACAACTACTAACAATGAAAACCAGCAGCAAAATTTCGTCCTCTCCCTCTGTGGTTGTGTGAACACTGGAGGGTGTATGCATGCGTGTGCGTGTGGGTGGGTGGGTGGGTGGGTGGGTGGGGGTGTGGGACATGTACACGAGCACGCGTTTCTAGGCTTATTGAATACATAATCTGATCAACACTATGAATTGGTGAATAAAAGTATTTATTTCATCGACAGGATGTGGTCGTTGTGATATATATATATATATATATATATATATATATATATATATATATATATATATATATATATATATATATATATATATATATATATATATATAAATAAAATGTGATATATAAAATAAAATAAAAAAACGTAACAAAGACATGAGCGAGAGCACGCTAGTCCTGTGCAGGTGTGACTCACTTGTCTATGTGCATCTGGTACAGTCCAGCCATTAGTTATACTATTTATACTGAGGCAATCTCTATTGTACCTACATAATTGGAAACCAAACTCAAAGACACATCATAGCAAAAGGGTTATTCAACTTCGGAGTCGACACTCAACAGACCAGTCGTCAACAGGTCTACTGATATTCCAGGGCGAGGTTACTAAGGTGGATAAGAAAGATAATAACTTGAAGGTACTTTTTTAAATGACGGTGGAATTGTGTAACAGTTTCAAGAGGAAGTATCATCCATCGAGTCAGTACATCTACAGCAAAAGTCATACCTCCAATATTAGTATTTCCTCGAGGGCCAAAATCATCAGACCCTGAAATGTTAGATCGGTTGCATAACAAGAACATTTTGTTAAGAAACTAAGACAAAATGAAGGAGGAAAGTGCTTGAAAATAATACTTGTGTATGTTAGTTCTAAACCGAAAAGTCAAACTGCAATGTTTTCGTGCGATATCGTGTGTAGTCTAACAGGCAACGCTTGGGCTTGTATAGACAACTCTTGGACTTGTACAAGCAACTCTTGGGCTTTGAATAGGCAATTCTTGGGCTTGTACAGTCAACTCTTGGGCTTGTACAAACAACTCTTGGGGTTGTACAGGCAACTCTTGGGCTTGTACAGGCAACTCTTGGGCTTTGAATAGGCAATTCTTGGGCTTGTACAGTCAACTCTTGGGCTTGCACAAACAACTCTTGGGGTTGTACAGGCAACTCTGGGGCTTGCACAGAGAACTCTTGGGCTTGCACAAGCAATTCTTGGGGTTGTGCCGCAATTCCACATCGCACGCGCGTTGACAGCAGGCACATTTCTACAGCAAATAAACATAGAACAACATATGGCATTAATGCAGTATTATACAAATATAACATCTTTTTCCAAATATAATACTGTTGCTGAAGAAAGAGTAAGGGAAATTAATAAACATCTTCCAACCAAAAACAGCAGTGGCAGTTATGGCATGTCATCTAAACTGCTCAAAATAATTGAACCAGCAATACTTAAATCTTTAACCTTAATAACTAACCAAGGCATGCATATGTCTTGATAATCTCATAAAAGCAAAGGTAGTTCTAATATTCAAAAAAAATGACTCAATCTTATTAAACATTTACAGGCCTATTTCCTTCCTTCCAGCTTGCTTCATGCGCAGGAAAAGTGGCACGGGAGATGAAAAACTGGTAAGATGAACAGATAGTGTAGGGAAAAAGGAAGCCAGGAAATACGAAATTGAGATGAGAGAACAGCGGCTAGAGAGATTGGAGAAAATGGACTAAGAATGAAAAACGACTGCAAGATATAAAAGGAATTGGGGAATATTGATAGAGAAGTAGTAAGAACAAATGATGAGAAGATGGAGAAAAAGACGACGAAAACGTAAACATGGCCAACCTCACCGCTGACAGATATGCCAAGACGGGAACAACTTGTATATTAAAGGGCAACATGCGTTGTTGAAATTCACCGAGCGATACCTTGGAACATGTTGCAATACATGCGCAAATATGTAGGCCACACAGGGAGGCCTATCTAAGGGCAATGTTACGTCGATGTCACAGGTCGAAGTTTAACGAAATAACATGGGTTTTCTACTTAAATGATGATATCATGTTTATCCATGCTTTCCTTTTTTTCTGACATATCTATGCTGATTTATATTCTAAGGGGTTCAAACTTCTCGGATTGTTGTCAGTTATCAGCAACAATAACAAACTGTTTACTTTATATATTCATTTTTAATGATACCAATTTCATGATGTCTAACAATTTGCTTAATTTGATTTTGACCATTCTTTTGTTGTATTTGTGTTGTAAGATTGAATATACATTATGTTAAAAGCCGTCTTGCAGTGATACAATCATAATCATCTAAAGTAAGCATCTTTTGTATGTATGTATGTATGTATATATATATATACACACCCATATATATATATATATATATATATATATATATATATATATATATATATATATATATATATATATATATATTAAAGATGGTTATTTTAAATGATGATGATTGTGTCACTGGAAGACGGCTTTTAGCAAAGTAACATCCATGCAATGTAAACCGCTGACAATTCCAATGTACCCCCGTATATATGCTATTTGTGTTCTTGTAAATGTTGCGTTGTGAAATAAAGTAACTCTTACTCATGGACAAGCTAAACAGTCCATAAGACGTGAAGGCAATGTCAATATGGAGCGTAGTGATATAGGCAGTTAAATAAACTATATTGTACCCATTCAAAGTGAGGATACTTTGCCTCTACGCACAACTAAACAGCGTGATATTTCGTAACAGGACGACTAAAGTAACGACCGTGGAAACACGGGACAGGATTGACCATCAAATGACAGACGGCACAGCTGTCAACTCAGCATGATACGCTGGTCAGATGCTAGTGACCACTAAACACCTTCTCACGCCCTTATTGACGAGAACACAATCGAAATAGTTGAATACTACCTTTCCCACTACGCCATTGCTCGCCAGAAGTATAAGTGATTGCGATCATGTTCAGTGTGTAGGATAACTGCAAAACATAGTTTAATATTAATACAATCTGTGGCGTATATGAATACACAACAACACTTACACTTCTTCGGAAGTTCCTTGAATTCGTGTTCAATTCGCTTAATAAGTTTCTCCATCGCGTCATTAAACTGGTCATCCTGCGTGAACTTGATGTACATTGTGGTCTGTACAAGTATGCCCAGCCAGCCGTCTGGTTGGAAATCAGGTTCAACAATCAGAGGGATGATGGGCCGTTCAAGTTTGTCTGCATACGTCGCTTCTGTTTACAAACAGATAAAGAACACCTTACCAACTGTTGTTAAAATGTGCCAGTTTTAAACGTCGATTGAAGTCATATTTATTGTGCGTTTGTTTTTGGTGTCATTCTACATTACGTGAAAGTTAGATTTGTTATTAAATAATTTATTATTTAGTTATTATTTATTATATTAATTGGTGACATTTGTAGTATTTTAATCATAATATTTGTTTAATTAATAATATCACTAGGCGTCATTATTTGCATGTAAATGATTATTATATCATGACAAGTATGACGAATAGGTAATATGTCGATATATTTAATGTTTAATCACAGTGTATTTATTTAGGAATTCTACATTATTTAATATTAATACTATTGTTATATATATATATATATATATATATATATATATATATATATATATATATATATATATATATATATATATATATATATATATATATATATATATATATGTAATATTGTTATTTATGTACAGACACACATTTTTATTACTTAATTTCAATAGCATTCTTCTTATTGTACCCAATTATAATGTTATGTACTTTACTTATAATATGTTGTGAAGTGCCACGAACAGTTGTGAAGGTGGCGCTATGTCAAAAAAATATTATTATTATTATTAAAAGCAATGCAATATTAATAACAGTAACTTTCTTTGCCCATAGGATGGAAATACTTTTCTTCACTGATGAGTTAGCATAGGTGAATAATATTAAAATCACACTGCAGCATGTACATAAAACAATTAAATGCAGATGTTTATTTATCCTGGGTGGTATGCGTAAATAATAAATAAAATCATGAACGTCATAACAAATGGTCAGGAGAGCATTACACATTCAATTACATATGTCTAAATGATTGCTAAATGGGTCAAAGTTGTGATGTTTGTTTAACAGGTTCAGAGACTTGTTTGTATTGTTACAGACTAGTGTTCACACTGTTCGTCCATCCAGATAGGTAAACACCATATAGACCATTTAAGAATCTGGCGAGGTCAGAGAAGAATGTCTTTATGACAAATGTTGTTCATGCATCCAATAATCGACTGAACAACTCGAACATCATATTTTGGAACATTTGAAATGTTTTTTTCTTTATTGTTTAGATATAATTCTGGTGTAGCAAAAATATACAGAATCGATGAATAGTTTAGGTGTCTTCAGCTTCCGTTAGACTGAGCATCCATTCATTTAAAACAATCAGGTGAAGTGTCAGGTAATCCGCTTTGTGTATGTTTACACAAACATATATATACCTATATATACATATATATATATATATATATATGTATATATATACACACACCTAAATATATGTATATATATGTATATATATATACATATATACATAATGTATAATGGTATAATCGTATAATATATAATGTATAATCGTATAATATATAATCATATATATATATATATATATATATATATATATATATATATATATATATATATATATATATATAGAGAGAGAGAGAGAGAGAGAGGGGGAGGAAGAGAGAGATAGATAAAGGGGGAGGGACAGGGAGAGAGAGGGAGAGGCCAGCAGGCAGGCAACCAGAGAAACAGCAGGCGAAGGAGGGATACAGGCTTATTGACTGCGGGAGATATATATATATATATATATATATATATATATATATATATATATATATATATATATATATACGAACCTTTTTTACAGTTAGGACTGTCCCTGTACTTCTTAGAAGCTGCAATGATCACAATACTGGAGTCTTGCACTGCCTTAGCCATCTCGTCAAGTGGCGACCCATCTGTCAGGAGGAAAACAATGTAAGTCTTGAATAGAACTGAACATCCGAGTGATACACTACGTTGAAGCAGTACTGGTCATACAGTTTGTTTGAGCGTCTTCAGTTGGTGTTGATTATGACGACGGCTGAATATGCAAGTTGTTACTAACTACTTTGAAACATTATCTTAAAAAAACAAATTTTGCTCATGTGTTCAGTTACAAACTGTACTGGAAGTATCTGGGTGATACACATGCATAGTTACGTAATGAAAGTTTAAGAAACCGCTCTTAAATACAGTACAATTGAGGTCCTTTATATATAATGATTGTACTAGTTTTACTCACTCATGTTGTCCACATCCATCCACACTTTGTAACGCTCCCCCTTCAACCTGTCTCGGATTCTCTTCAGCAGTTTCTGGCTACCCCAATTGTAGCTGAGCATGATTTGTTTTCTGTCGTCGTCATCGTCGCCGTCACCGTCACAGCTGTCTCTTGACGCTTGTGGCACTTCTCGACCACCTGTGTTGCACATCACAGAACGTGTAATTATAATGCAACATCACCTTAGTTTATCAACTAATAGTTTGTGTATGTATTGCTGTTGCAAAATAGACTAGACTGACTGACCGGGCGGGCGGGCGGGCGGGCGGGCGGGCGGGCGGGCGGGCGGGCGGGCGGGCGGGCGGGCGGGCGGGCGGGCGGGCGGGCGGGCGGGCGGGCGGGCGGGCGGGCGGGCGGGCGGGCGGGCGGGCGGGCGGGCGGGCGGGCGGGCGGGCGGACCGACCGACCGACGACCGACGACCGACGACCGACCGACCGACCGACCGACCGACCGACCGACCGACCGACCGACCGACCGACCGACCGACCGACCGACCGACCGACCGACCGACCGACCGACCGACCGACCGACCGACCGACCGACCGACCGACCGACCGACCGACCGACCGACCGACCGACCGACCGACCGACCGACCGACCGACCGACCGACCGACCGACCGACCGACCGACCGACCGACCGACCGACCGACCGACCGACCGACCGACCGACCGACCGACCGACCGACCGACCGACCGACCGACCGACCGACCGACCGACCGGTTATTTTTTCTGCGAAACACTGCAGTTAACCCGCAAAGACTATTCATATACAAAGACTCATCACTGTCTATGGCCATACGGCTGAGTGAGCTGGAGCAACGTAGAGCGAACGAACTTGACCAATGTTAGACACTACTTTTACTTTTTTCAGACCTCTTCACTCACGTTACGTTTTTTAACATCCATTATTAAATAATATTACCACTGGCACTGGTGTAGTTTACAGTTGCTCGTTCCCATGTTACTTATCTAATTGTGACGAACCATAGCTAATTAACCGAACCTGCTGCTAATAATTATGTAACTGAAATAACGTATGTTAATGGATTATCTAAAATCATCATGCGTGCAACAGTGATTTTATTAACGTTTCAGAATGTTTATTTGCTATTTTATATAACATACATAAAATATCAACACTTCCGAATGAATTTACCTGTCGGTTCTTGGCTTACTTCCTGGGACAATTTCATGTTCTCAAATTCTGCAAGTAAACGATACGATAGATAGAATTACGGACATGCATCTTGGTAAACAATGGGACAATTACATTGACCTGTCTTTTAAGAACAACGAGTAAGTAAAACGGTAAGTTCATATGTAGTATGATAATTAAATAAATCAGGTGCAAATCTGAAGTCGCACAACCTAGTTACTCCATGTGGCGCATTGTTTCAACGACACCGATTGTATTCAATCACTATTATACAGTCTCTTTACTTCATTGTCCAACATCTGATATCCCTAGGTTGCTTAGCAAGCTCCGTCAAGAGGTCAACAAAATCATTATGATAAACATATACACGTAAGGCAAAGTTGTAAACGTTGTCAACTGTATATATGTATTAATGTTTTCTCTAGGAAATATATATATATATATATATATATATATATATATATATATATATATATATATATATATATATATACACAATTCACATAATATAATTCACACATTTAACCGTTACCAGTGTTTTTGGCAAAATCAAACTTTGACGGAGATCTCGCGCAAATTGTGATTGTGACGCACTGGATGCACCAACTGAAACCCGTTGAAGCGTTTGCATTTTACCGGGCATTAAAAACTATCCGGGTTACGTTTCTGCGCAACACAATCGCGACAGTATTATGTCACATTGTTCCTAGTACAGGGAAAGACAGTAAGAGTGAGCTGACTTGTTTTACCCTTTGAATGGACATGAACTGAAACAGTGGTTCAGTGGATTCGGTGGAATTGACAGTCACAGAGACAGTGCAGATACATCTAGCATACATAGACAAACAATACGTTACAATTCACTTGCATTCCTCTAACGACGAAAATTCACAAACAAACGAGCAAATATCGACGGCATCTCGACATCATTGGCGGTGCCGGCGACTACACGCAGCTCCGCGGCTACAGTGACATCGCTATATAAGTAAAGTAAATACCGTCAGACGGCGCGTAACGCCATACTCATAATTGTTTGTGGCGCTTCACATCATACTGCTACCGGGGAGATGCCGAAGATGTCGAGTTGTCGTCGAGATTTGAATGTTTGTTTTGTGAATTTTCTTCGTTAGAAGAATACAAATGTTGTTTTGTTACGTAGTGTATGATTTTTGTAACGTGATGAAAGTATGATATATGAGGAAAGGTTTGACGGCTGTTGGTGGTCGGTTTCATTGTTTTGTCAGAGAGTGAAAGATTGCCACGAGTACGCACGGGGTTATCAATAGGTAGCATGCACAGTTCTCGCCGACCAAGTCGACACTGCTGCGCCATTCTGTTAATAAAACGGCTTAGTCCATAGACTTTCGTTGGCTACGTGTTCTGATACTTTTACTGACAAACCGCTAAAGAAGTCAATATTAATAACGTTCAACTGTACGTTGATGTTAAGAAAAATAGAACCAGGATTACCATATTCAGCTGCGTATGGTGCAGTGATGTCCATATGCTTAAAGTTCAAATTAACAAGACAATCAACTTACTTCCTCTTGGTGGCTTCGTGTCTGTTGTTGGCTGGGCAGACTCTTCTGAAATAGGCATTGCAACTATTCTTCAATTATTTCGTTTTTCGTCTCATATATTATGCTGGCTTGAATAAGGTTTTTGTTACGATTGCACATTTATCACAGGTTCTGAATACATATTGTTTTTGCTTTCCACGTTAATTTGCGTCAACATATCAAAGTGAATACTGTATTCATTACACTATCTCCAATATATATTTGACAGAAACTATAAAATTGTATCACTAATCATGCACATGAAACGACTATTCTGACTGTAGGTAGATATTTGCAGACTAGAAAACAATAAGTATTTTTACTCTGTCACAATCGCAACCTTACCTTGTTTTGCGGTCGTCAGGGCCTCAAATTTCTTGGGTGCTAAAAATGATAGGTTCTTGTCATGAATATTGTTATGCACCGTTTAGAATTATATTTTTCGATACGGCTTCTGACTGAACATAATGCTAGGAAATGTTATCATTGCAAGCCTTAGCACAAAATATACGACAAGTTGACCAGTTGTAGCAGTAAAAGCCATAACTATGGGGGTCATTCTCCAGAAAAGGTTAAACTAAATCGTCAGTAAACAATATGAAATTACTTATGCAAAGTATACTGTGTATCTACGTCCGCTTGGAACTATTTCTCGAAAGACCATTGCTGGTCCGTTATATATATATATATATATATATATACATATTTGTATATATGTATAAATAAATATATATATATATATATATATATATATATATATATATATATATATATATATAATATGTATATATATATATACGTATATATGTATTTAAATATATATATATATATTTATTTACACATATATATATATGTATATATACATGTATATAAATATATATATATATATATATTTAAATATATATGTATATATATGCATATATATATTTATATACGTATATATATTGAAATATATATATATATATATTTATTTACATGTATATATATACATATATATATATATATATATATATATATATATATATGTATATATACATGTATATATATATTTAAATATATATATATGTATATATATATATGCATATAAATATATATGTATATATATATATATTTATATACATATATATATATTATATATGCATATATAAATATATATATATATATATATATATTGAAATATATACGTATATATATATTGAAATATATATATATATATTTCAATATAAATATACGTATATATTTCAATATATATATTTATATATGCATATATAATACATATATATATATATATATATATGTATATATATATATATATATATATATATATATATATATATACACATATATATATATATTGAAATATATACGTATATATATTTAAATATATATATATATATTTCAATATATATATACGTATATATTTCAATATATATATATATATATATACATATATATATATATATATATATATATATTTATATATGCGTATATAATATATATATATATGTATATAAATATATATATATACATATATATATATATATATATATATATTTATATTTATATATGTATATATGTATATATATATATATATATATATATATATATATATATATATATATATATATATTTATATACATATATATATATGTCCTAGATGTCAGTCAAATATTAAAAGCTGGAAATGAGAAATAATGCAGGCAGACTCACAGCTTTTAATGAACCTCACAATGTCGTTTCGACCAATTTCTTTGAAAGCAGCACACAGTTGCTTCTCCATTTCACTCCTTGATCCTACAAAGTCTTTATTCCACTGTTCTAGTATGCTGTGAACTAGATCGTGATAGTTCCCCTTATTATCGCGCTGCAAGCCTTTTATGGCATCTGTACCAACGCCTAAATGTAATCCAAGATGCATTTCACCACTGCCCAATTTTTTTGCGACCTCCATCAGGAACAATGAAGCGAAGACCTCTGCAAATAAGCATAATTCAAATATTCAAGTAATATGTTAATAATGTATACTGAAATAAAAATAACAAATTTAATCTACTTGATATACTATCTACATAAGGCACTTTATGTTATAAAAAATATACGGATATTACAGAGATTATTATATTTCAACATGTGAAATACAACTATTTGAAACAGAAAACGTTGAGATGGAATGTGCTTCCGGAAAACCAATAGAAACAAAAACGTATTTTTTTGTATTATGCACATAAAAAGTATACAATAACTAACGTTTGAGAAATTGAATGGAAACTGTCAAGCATGTAGGAATGCATTTAAATATGGACAATTCCACTGATTTTTACACGTTCCTGATGACTGAAATGTTTTTAATGACAATATGGCTTCTTCTGCATCTGTTTGACCGCAAGGATGCTGATTGTCAATCATTCCTCATTCAGGTCGTTCGTTCGTTCGTTCGTTCGTTCGTCCGTCCGTCCGTCCGTCCGTCCGTCCGTCCGTCCGTCCGTCCGTCCGTCCGTCCGTCCGTCCGTCCGTCCGTCCGTCCGTCCGTCCGTCCGTCCGTCCGTCCGTCCGTCCGTCCGTCCGTCCGTCCGTCCGTCCGTCCGTCCGTCCGTCCGTCCGTCCGATCGATCGATCGTTCGATCGTTCGATCGTTCGGTCGGTCGGTCGGTCGGTCGGTCGGTCGGTCGGTCGGTCGGTCGGTCGGTCGGTCGGTCGGTCGGTCGGTCGGTCGGTCGGTCGGTCGGTCGGTCGACCAATCGTTCGGTCGCGAGGTAACAAAATGAACACTCGTGGTGTATTTACGATTTACGTCTTCCAGATTTCGTCCGGCATGTTTGTGTTGTCTCTTTCTACATAGAAAATCCAAATGGCCTGTGATTCCTCAGTATTTCATTAGTTTAGGAAATGTTTCCTTCTAGACTCGGTCAGCTAATTACGGTAGAATTATTTTGCGATTACGCTCATTTCCCACCAGTTAGCTGTTTGAAGGTATGGGTTAATTTGCCAAGCAATTCCTGCGACAAGATTAAGAACCGCTGTTGTAGATTGCAGTTCAGAGGATTAAACTGCATTAACTAAGTTTTGTGTATAAACCACATTTTTTGTTTTTGGACATTTAAAAATGTCCTCCAGCCAGGGGTTGGCCACGTGTACAGCTAATATGTGTAATATATTATACAAAACATTTATACCATGTGTAGATAATGAAATGTTCTTTTAAATAAACCCAACTTGTAGAGTAGAAATTCAAGCATAAAAAAGTTACACCGCAACAAAGTAGTTATTTTACAAAAAAAATCAAAATGTCATTGTGTCAACCAAGAAATGGTTAACATATTTTAAAGTTATAACAACAATTTTTAAACCACTGTGTAGGCAATTTTATTATCTACAACATGCATACAACATGCAATTGCGAGAATTGAATAATAAAGGCGCTAGAGCAAAGACAATGGCGCAAGCAATATTTTTAAACATCTAGGTCAAATAGTTGAGGAGCCACAGGCATCACGTTAAAATCGGCTGCGTGCTAAAGGATTAACTAATTTTGGTGTACAAACCCACAAACTGTATTTTGTTTTCGTTTAATAAAACATTTCTATTCCAACGGCAAACCTCTCCGGAAGCGGAAAAATCAGTCATTCTAATAGGGTCTGTAAGTGGGTTACAATACATGGCGAGATTCCGCGCGACTGGAGCTGATTGCGGACGGGACACAAGAAAATATTCTAACGATGGATGACAGTTGTAGTTTCCGATTAATGAAAATCAGGTCTTAAATATGTTGTGTTATACCTTTCTTATTTTAAATGTCCGATTTAATATTGAGATTATCACACTATCATAGACATAGCTATTTACGTAGTGGAGATAATAGACAAGATTTTAGGCCGTATGTGTCTTTTACGGGATTTGCATTGTACATTGCTGTACGTTGTGGTTTCGATAAGCACTTATGTCTGACAAGTTGTCTAAATGCACATAATCATAACACATGTATACGTTTGCCCCAAACAGGTTGTACTGCGCGAAAAAAACGGCACTCTTCATTATTCATCAAGATCGCCAAACACAAGTACTTGCCGCTAATGCCATGGCAACCACCATAATAATCGATTACAATTCTTGATATCCGTGATCATTGTCACCGGCAATGTGTTCCATTGCTTCTGCTTGCAATAATCCTTCGGACACTATAACTGAAACGCGCTATTTGAGAACAGTTCGATTATTACAAACAAAAACATAACAAAGTCCTATATGTTAACATGGAGAATATGGATTTCCTGCCCTCAACTGTCCCCAACCTCGTTTTCGCGCGCGAGACTTACACGCCTTAAAGTCTAGCGCGCAAGTCTAGCGCGCAAAAACGAGGCTGGGGGCAGTTGGAGGCAGAAAGTCCATATTCTCCATGTTAACATATAGGACTTCGTTTTGTTTTTGGTTGTAATAATCGAACTGTTCCAGATTAACTATTTCAGTTATACTGTCCGAAGGATTATTACAGGCAGAAGCAGTGGAACACTGCCGGCGACAATGCGCACGGAAATCATTACTTTTTTTCGATTATTATGATGGTTACCATGGCATCGCCGGCTTGTACTTGTGTTTGGCGATCTTGACTAATAATGAAGAATGCCACTTTTTCGCGCAGTACGAACTGTTTGGGGCAAACGTATACATGTGTTATGATTATGTGCATTTAGACAACTTTTCGGATATAAGTGCTTATCGAAACAGCAACGTACAGCAATGTAAAATGCAAAACCTGTAAAGGACACATGTATACGGCCTAAAATTACTAAATAAACTAAAACTGTGTCTATTATCAGCACTACGTAAATTGCTACATGTCTATGATAGTGTAGTAAACTCATTATTAAATCGGGCATTTAAGATAAGAAAGGTAAAACCATAGATATAAATAGAATACACCAGTAGAAACCAGCCTATATGTAAGCAAGGCGAACGACGGTCGTTTGGTATTCAATGCGTTTATTGATACAGAATACGCTCCCAGAGGGCGGCACGCTCCTCTAATAACTCGCTCTCGCACCACTTGGCGGAGCCGGCGCCTATTGCTGGCAAACCCGCTTATCAGGCCGCTGATTATATACTGGGCTACTGGGTACAAGTGTTGACCGGTCGCTAGATGTAGTTGTTGACCAGTCGCTGGCCCAGGGCAAACTGCGCCTCAGCAGTTGTCCAGCTCGACCAGGTGGGCGTGGCCTTATACTACAGGGCCCTCTGGCGACTATCAGTATCCACCAGGGTTACATGTCCCCCAACTTAAAAATGTAGCCGACCGCGGCTAATGAATAGAACTTAAATTGAAACCTTATAGGTGAAATTAGTTATCTAATACCGATATCGGTTCTCTATGTGGGTTACTGTGATGACCCGCATTACGTCTCGTTGACCGACGTAGAGGTGGTGCTGGAGGGTTAACTGCCTCGCTATTGTTCGGGTGAGGCGTAATTGTCACTTCGTACAATGGGACTGTTACCGCACTCTCATGGCCTAATCTACTCTGCCTGTTCACTGTCTCAGGAACACAAACCCGCAAGTCTTTACGATTAATCACGCGTTTCTTATGTCCCCTCTCGGGTACGACAACGTAAGTGTCCTCCATCTGTTCCGACACTACATACACTGTCGGGTCCCAGGCATCCCCAATTTTGTTACGTCCTTTCACCCTATTGCGTAGGTGTACATGGTCTCCAATTTGCAGTGTATCTTCCCTCGTACGCTTGTCATAAGTCGCCTTTCGATTTGCTCTGTCTAACTCCAGTTGTTCCGTCGCTTTAGCATAAGCGCTTTTCAACTTAGATTGATGGTAATCAACCCAGTTCATGTTGGTCCTACGAACCGTTTGAGACTGGAGTGTCTCGTCGTTGTGTAATCTGATATCGATTGGCAAGCGTGGAACACGACCGAACATCAAGTAGAAAAGACTAAATCCCGTGGCAGCATGAGGTGTTACGTTGTACGCATAGGTAAGTTCCGGTAGGTAGTATGGCCACTTGGACTTCTGAGCTGGTGTCAGTGTGCGTAACAATCCGTGCATCGTCCGGTTGTATCTTTCGCACTGCCCGTTTCCCATGGGATGATATGGCGTTGTGCGTGATTTCTCGACAGCGTAGATCTTGTATAACTCCGTGACGATTTTAGCATCAAAACATCTTCCTTGGTCAGAGTGTATCCGGAAGGCCACTCCGTAGCGCAGACACCATTCACGTACTAGCGCTTTGGCCACTGTCTGAGCTGCTTGGTTTCTAGTCGGTACTGTTATTGTGAATTTACTGTACACATCGGTCATGACCAATACATTCTCAATTCCGTTACTAGCGGGTTCGAGTATCGTGAAGTCAATTGCTACTACCTCTAACGGTTCCTTGGCGACAATGCTATGCATAGGAGTCCGTACTTTAAAATGTGGCATCTTTGCTAGATTACAACGTCCACACCTGGCAATCCAAATATGGATGTCTGAGCGTAAATTCGGCCAAAAGAACCTTGCCCGCACTAATTTCTCGACCATATCTATGCCTTGATGTCCCATCCGATCATATAATTCCTCTAATACTTCCTTCCTCGTGGAACGTGGAAGCAACAACTGGTTTACTGTGTCTCCACTCGTGGGATCTGTCATTGTTCTGCACAAGCGGCCAGAACAGATATGTAGGCGGTTCCATTGTAATAGCAGTTTCGCTACTGCTGGCTGTTCTTTCCGTCTTTCTCCACGTGTCGCGTTTCGACCTCGGTCGATATAATGCCAGATTCGGCCAAACACCGGATCAGTCCGTTGTGCTTCCTGGATCTCGTCCGTCCTAAAACTAGGTAAGACAGGTGACTCTACATTTTCCAGTATGTCGCGTCTTTGAGCAGTGGTGGCTCGGACCGTTCCTTTGAGTAACTTATGGCGTAAGTCGCACGGCAAAACCGTTACTTGCTGGATATCCGCTATCTCTTCTTCTGCGATAACTGTGACCTCCGTCGTTGCAGTCGGGTGTGATTTCCCGCTCAGACCATCACCCGATGCATTAAGTCGCCGGAACGATACCTAGGATGTCCTACCTGGCTACACTGCATTGCATTAGTCGCTGTGCTACCTTTCGAATGACCCCTGTATTCGCGATTTGTTGATCGTTCCCCATTACGCCACCTGTCACTAGAGCGCTTCCAGCACCTCGCGAAGGTGTGACCCCTTCGGCTACAGTACTCACAACACACCGCGCCTCCGCTGCGGGGCTCCGGTTTGTCAGGGTTCACCACACCCACTGGCGCCTGTAGTTGTAATCGTAACAAAGAAACAATTTCCGACTGAGTTGTTGCAAGTAGTTCTAATTGTGCTGCGATTCGGTCCAGTGGACTAGGTTCACCTGGGGTATGGTGAGGCTCCTGAATTCCCCGGACAAATGCATTCTCATAAGAACTACCCATTCCGTCTTCCTCGAAACGAATAGCTTCAGATCTCAAGGCACTAAAGGAAATGGTCGATTGACCTCTTACCAATCTTTTCATCTCTCTCTTTATGTGGATATCCACCAGGTTCTCGCAGAACACTTCAATTACCATTTCGTTCTTACTCTGCAATTTATCAGATATACCTTCAGAGATTTATAACAGGGCCCGAGAGAATTCCCTAACACTTTCCCTGTTTCTCTGTCTTCTATCATACAACTCTCTCTTTAGTTGAGCATTACTACGGTTTTCCCCAAAGGTAGACAAAAGTAATGTCACCACCTTATCTACCGAGTCCTTTTCTTCCTCGGGCGCATACCTGATTTCTTCCCGGGCATGTCCTTCTAGATGTCCGATCAGGAAAGGTAACATCTCGACCGCTGGGACGGAAGGCAAACGATTGCGGGCGTCTTCCATCCAGTCGTGTAGTTCACAGGAACGCCCCGAAAATGCCCGGAGAGTGCGGTTTGGAGAAGCAGCTACCGTGACGTTGATGGACTGCTGATTGCGCTTCAGGGTTTCTACCATCTCTTCCAGACGAGCCAGTTTGTCCTCCCCCGTCATCCGGTCTTCTCCTGCTGTCGCCATTCTTTATCGGCTCCCCTGGGAGCTTCCGTCTTCGAATCCCACTTCTGACACCACTTGTAAACAAGGCGAACGACGGTCGTTTGGTATTCAATGCGTTTATTGATACAGAATACGCTCCCAGATGGCGGCAGGCTCCTCCAATAACTCGCTCTCGCACCACTTGGCGGAGCCGGCGCCTATTGCTGGCAAACCCGCTTATCAGGCCGCTGGATATATACTGGGTTACTGGGTACAAGTGTTGACCGATCGCTAGATGTAGTTGTTGACCAGTCGCTGGCCCAGGGCAAACTGCGCCTCAGCAGTTGTCCAGCTCCACCAGCTGGGCGTGATCTTATACTACAGTGCCCTCTGGCGACTATCAGTATCCACCAGGGTTACATATAGGGGAAAGATTAATGATCTAACTCTGTGGGTATAACACACGATATATATGACCTGTCCCCAATCAGCTCCACTCGCGCGGAATCTCGCCATGTATCGTGACCCACTTACAGGCCCTATTGGATTAATATAAGTTCTTACGTAAATACGTGTGTAAACCGAGTGACGGTAAAACTACCATGGACAATCGAAACATAGACGATTTCAAAAAAAACATACTGCGCACTATATTTTCTCCTTGGCCAATCTTGTTATCTTTGCCGTATTAAAATGCCGCGTTGACTTACAGGCTAATAAGTCAGTTGATTGCAATTACTCCGTTGTTCTATTTCAATTTCAATTCACATTTCGTAAAATATTCAATAAAACCTCGTTGTTTTTATTTAATAATTACAATTCATATTATGCCAGTACTTTATTACATGGAAGTAATGTTAAAGATGGCCGAGTGAAGTATAGACCGCGTGTGTTGTAATTAGTAACTTCCCATACGCTCCGTGTGATAGGGACATGTGTTATTCCCGCACGCACGCACGCACGCACGCACGCACGCACACCCACACCCCCCCCACACACACAGTCATAATAAACTCACTCGTTTTCTTACATTACAGATCTGTTGCTAAGATCCTGGTCGGTTGTTTCATTGCCTGTCGATACATTAGACTACACAATCGGTTGACTACGAAGTTACAACAGACGTAACGACATTTGTAAATTGTTCTGGTCGCAGAATTCTGCTTTGCCATTGGGTATTTGCCGTTGCCGTCAACATTGTACACCTTCGTGTGTTACATGCTATTGTAATAAACAACACCGTTACCGTCCATGATGATCGATATAAGTGGCTGTAGATCCAATTGTAGCGAAACCAGCAACAGAATCTGATGAATCAGTTCGATCTGTCACCTGGAAAGACAAAACCCCGTGTAGTGTGTGTGTGTGTGTATGTGCGTGCGCGCGTGCGCGTGTTCGTGTGTGTGTGTGTGTGTGTGTGTGTGTGTGTGTGTGTGTGTGTGTGTGTGTGTGTGCGTATATGTGTGTGTGAGTGTTTGTGTACGCTGATAAGACAGACACGTGAAACATACACTGTGTTTGTGTAAACCAGTATGTACAATGGTAGTGTCACTACTAAACCCCAACATAAAGCATCACTGTTTAGAATTGATTCACAGGTTCTCTAAGATATAACTGTGACGAATATGTATATCCGCTGAGAAGTTAGCGATGTTGCCGTTATTGTAGATTGGTCGCCAGATGGCGCATGTAAGCAACACCGGTAAGACAGTTTGCACCCAAATAACTTAACACGCTGTTTCCATTCGAATGCGGTTGAATAGACGCTCTATGATCGCTTCAAAGCGCAGCTATACAGTGTGTTCTGACTGTTGTGCGTCGCACTGCGCTAACAAAAGAAACCTTCCTTTGGAACGGATTACCTCGAACGCGGTTGAATAGACGCTCTAAGAACGATTCAAAGCGCTGCTACACAATGCACACTGACTATTGTGCGTCGCATTTCGCTAACAAATGAAGCCTTCCCTTGGAATGGATTCAACAAAGTCACGTCCAGAGTTAGCTGCATTTGACACTATTGCCACCAACAGAATCTAGATGGCAGGTGTACTTGTAAATGTTTTTTTTTAACTTATCTAGAGTCCAACCGTTTTTACTGACGTATCCCGTTTGTTCTGAGGTGTGTGTCGGGCAGTGACAGCAGTTGCTAGGCGGCCCAACTGCTTAGGCTGAATTCTAAATATCGTCAGTATTCACGACATATATACCATAGGCACTTTCACACGTCTCGTAGTTTTAAATGTATCTATACAGGATGTACATTGATGATATTCTCAACGAAAACGCAACTAATACGGGTGACTCACCTGTCTGTTGTAAAAGACGTTTTGTTTACACAGTGACACGCTCGTTGCCCACCTGCGTGATCTATGGCCATGCCACCTACCGGACAGTGCTGACTTATGAAGGCGGTCGATCGACTTCTTTGTTCTTTTCTTTGAATGGAAGAACCGTACTGTACAATATCGCCATCTGTCGGCCGTTCTTGATATTTACTTGGAACAATGTTTACAGCGGCACTACCGACTGACAAGAATAGTAAACCACGCATCTCTAGTTGAGTTACCCAGTACATATTGCCAGCTGAGTTACCAAGCACACATTACTAGCTGAGTTACCAAGCACATTACCAGCAGAGTTACCAAACACATGTCACCTGCTGAGTTACCAAACACACATTACCAGCTGAGTTACCAAACACATGTCACCTGCTGAGTTACCAATCACATATTACCAGCTGAGGTACCAAACACATATTACCAGCTGAGTTACCAAGCACATATTACCAGCTGAATTACCCAGCACACATTATCAATTAAACAAAGTCTATATTAATGATATCTATACGAACGAACGAACGAACGAACGAACGAACGAACGAACGAACGAACAAACGAACGAACGAACGAACGAACGAACGAACGAACGAACGAACGAAAGAACGAACGAACGATAAATTGGAACACTGGCACAACGTGGAAATATTTACATTCCTGAAATGTTACCTTGCAGTATTATAACATAGTGATGAAAGTGTACCAAGGTAATAAGTAAAAGAGAAATTGTTGTCTGAAGGAGGGGGGGGGGGGGGCTGAAACAGCCATGGCCCAAAATAAAGAACATTACATTTAAAGGATATGTGACCATGATTTAATGAGCACGGACCCAAGGTATACCTTTGTAAATAATTAAATTTCCAAACTTGGAAGATCTTTGACCACGGGGCGCCGCCGTATTACTTCAACCCGCATTTGGTTTAACGAGCTCTTATCTACTCAATGTAAATTTGATATTTTTGTCTAACTAAAAGTCGATTAATGAAGTAAACAGGAAAGCTCGTCGGCCGAGTCGTTCCAGGTTAATCCTAGGAAAGACAACTAGAGCCAGGCCAGCCGAACAAAGACTGCAGTACGGAACAAAGGTGTTTACACGATCAGCAAAATAGCGTGGATTGTTAGCGTGCACGGCAACGTGCATCAAAGTCAACAGTAAATAATGGGTGTGTTTGGGATATGTATTTTTATGTGTGGTTTTTACCCATATATGTTTTACATTATTGCATCTTTTGTTATTGGCACTTGTAATAAAAATGCATGCCGGTTTCACCCTCTACCCTGGTTTTCTTGTTGGTTCAGTAGTTAGTTTTAGTTTATAATACGGATAAGATTAATCAGTAAATAAAACTGTCACAGCGTCACAGCGAGCCAGTGCAGTTCTCGGAATGTCATGCTGTGTTGGTAACGCGCGCAGCTGATCGTTGGACCATCTCACGTCGATGAAATGGGGTTCCATTAATACCGTCCACGGCTGCACTGCCAAGATCAAATCGCGACGTGACTAGCGCATGTACCAGTATCACGCAGGCTATAAACTGCTACTACTGGCGTAGACACACACTGTTGTCGATTTCTTCAAAAGTAGATAGCGCGACGCCAGCCATACATTCACATGTGATACAGCGGGATGTCCGGTCAGATACAGACACACACTCATTTGGTGGAAAGTCTACATACCACACACACCACACACACACGCGCGCACTCAGACGCACATACACACACACACACACACACGCACACGCACACTAACGTTCTTGAAGTTCACAATCTTTGGTAGACAGAACTAAAAGCTTGTGATGTTCACGCTTCAAAGCGAGGTTGATATTTTTTCCCACCAAGAACAAAAGTGATCCGATCCAAGTTTACCGTCGAACACTTCACGATAGTCGCCAACGTATAGTTACAGCCACTCTAGGTCCGGACGCAGAAGACACGGTTGAAAAGTTCTCGTAGTTTTTCAAAATAAATGCATTCGGCAGCTTCACATATGAATATTGGTGATGATGACATGATAAACTTTGAACTTGAAGCCTATAGCTGACATGAATATCCGGCCTACTCTCTCGGTGTCAATACTGTCCCGCTACCAGTGAATCATGAAGCAATAACCATGTATGAGTAAAGTAGGCTGCACAGTCTAATATTACCACACACTGTCTGTTTTAATAAAACCATGTAATATTTTGTTGAGAAAAAACCCATATCTACAATTATTCACAATGAAAACCAGCGGCAATATTTCCTCCTCCTCTCTCTGTTTGTTTGAACACGCGAGGGTGCGTTAATTCGTGTGTGCATGCTTGTATTCAAACATGCACGTGTGTGTGTTCGTTGAATAATCGGAATCAACACAATGAATTGATGAATAAGTGTTTATCCCATTGCATTGTGGATTACAAGGTGTTCATGGTTATCTATAAAATAAGGGCATTTTGTTAACAACAAAACTAAAACATTATTACATCTAGGTTAGAACAATAACTTTCTGATATACAAAAATAAAACTTCAAAACGTAACAAAACATGAGTGAACGCCTGTATGCATGTGTCTATGTGCATCTGATATATTCCAGCCATTAGTAGTAATATTAATACTAAGGCAACCTCTATTGTGTCTTAGTAAATGTAAACCATGCTCAAAGGTGCATCGAAATATAAGGGTTATTCAATCTCAGAGTCGATAATCAATAGATATGTCGTCAACAGGTGTTTTGATAAGCCACGGTGCTACGCAGTATAAGAAAGGTGATAACGTAAAGGAACGGTTTGAAATGACGGCTTACTTGCACATCAAAATCATTTTGATATGAAACTAAGAACAATTATTACGGAAAGTGCTGAAAGTAACGAAAACGGAAAGTTCGACGTATTCGTAAGATATCGAGTGTACGCTGTATACTAACAGACAACTCTTGGGCTTGTACAGGCAACGCTTGGGCTTGTACAGACAACTCTTGGGCTTGCGTGTGCCGCAACTCCACTTCAGATTCGCACGAGCGTTGATCACTGGCACATTATTCTGCAACAAATAAACATAGAAAACATACACCATCAATGCAGTATTATAGTATCCTCGCAATGCAAATATTTGTTTTCTGGAAATTACATTACAAATGCTGCAATTAATGTGTACTTAATAAGCCGCATTGGAACGATTGGACTTGGGAGTGTTTTCAAAAACATGTGCGGGAATCGGCGTGATTAGCAATAATTTGTCTTACTTTATCGGCTGGTTATGTTGAAAGAAAGGGCGTGAATAAACTTGCAGAGAGCAGTTGCCCAGAAAGGGGCGGGGCATAGGAGACGGGGAAGACTGATACTGAGATGGGTGGACTCCGATAGCAGAGACTTGGAAAGAGCCTGAGATGACACTAGCAAAAGGTAGAACGAAACGGAGACTGTTGATAAAGAACGTAGTGAAAGAAACTGAGGAAAGAGAAGAGGAAAAAAGACGATGGAAACCATGGCTAACATCACCTGAAGACAGGGATACTAAGAGGAGAACAACAAAAGTATATTAGTGGGTAACAGGCGTTGTAAACATTTGGATACACGTGTGACAAGACGTTGCAATGCAACGCATAATAATAAAAGACGTAAGCCAAACAGGTGTCTATGTCCAATGTTACGTAAAGATGGACAGGTTAAGCAATTTCTGAGATGTGTAGACAATGCCTATATGAAGCGGAGTGTCATAGACATTTAAATAAAAGTACAAATATTTTCGATTATGATATTTTTATTGTGTACGATAACTTCAAAGAGTAGGTCAGTATTAGTACAACCTCTTCCATATATAGATGCAAAACAGAACTTACATGTCCTCGGAGAACACTCCAATTTGCCTTTAATTTCCTTAATAAGATCCGCCATTTTGTCATCGAACGGTCTATCCTTTGTGAAGTCGATGTACATCGTGGTTCTTACAATTATGCCCAGCCAGCCGTCTGGTTTGAAACGAGGTTCAACAATCAGAGGGATGATGGGCCGACGATGGGTGTGTGCATATTTCGCTTCTATTTTCAAACAGAAAAGAACTCTTTATAAAAGGTTGTTACAATGTGTGAAACTCTCGTCAGTTTCACACGTCGACTGATGCACATTTCTGTTGTGTATCTGATTAGCGTCGTCCTACATATAATATTACATTTAGTTATTTATATACATACTCACATTCGTATTTATTTACTTTAGTATTAACTTTCTTGTAATTGTATCCAATTATCGTCTTTATGTATTTCACTTTTAATATGTTTTGAAGTGAATCTTACAAATATGATTAGTAAAAACAATACGATAGTAATAACAATAACTTTATTTGCCCATAAAATGGAAACTCGTTTTCCACCGATGTGTTGGCATAGGTGCATAATATTAAAATCCCATTGCAGTATGTACATAACACAATTTGGAAGATATTTAGTAATACTGTGTGGTATGCATAACAAATAATAAAATGATCAGGCAGGCAGGCAGGCAGGCAGGCAGGCAGGCAGGCAGGCAGGCAGGCAGGCAGGCAGGCAGGCAGGCAGGCAGGCAGGCAGGCAGGCAGGCAGGCAGGCAGGCAGGCAGGCAGGCAGGCAGGCAGGCAGGCAGGCAGGCAGGCAGGCAGGCAGGCAGGCAGGCAGGCAGGCAGGCAGGCAGGCAGGCAGGCAGGCAGGCAGGCAGGCAGGCGAAACAGAGACATAGAGTGCGGGAGAGAGATAAACGAACCTGCTTCACAGTTGTGGCTGTCTCTGTACTTTGAAGAAGCTGCAATGATCACAACACTGGCGTTTTCCACTGCCTTAGACATCCCGTCAAGTGGCGACCCGACTGTTAGGAATAACATGGTGTAAGAATGAAATTCCTTTCCATGTAAACAATACAACACAAAGAACCTACACTTGAAATTGAAATTCCATACTTATCAATCACTTCCCACAACACTGTGTCAACGTATGTGATAATAAAAACCGTTTAACAACATTGAAATACATATTTAAAAAGCAGTATCCTTCATATTTGTAAATTCCATAACCGTGTGTATTATAATTGTTAAGAAATAGTTGCTTAAGGTATTTTGTTGTGAATTTTACTGCCGTTTCCATCATATAGGTTCCATAATTTAACATTATATACTGATATACTCATATATTTTAAGGTTGTGTGACCACATACGTGGTTCACTTCTTTACTCTGACATGTCAAATGCATTGTGTCATAGTTGGAAGCAAAGAATTGTTGAATGTTATTCGACAACATCTTACTTTGGCTTTGGACGTTACAACGGAAATCATGTGTTTGATTGTATCAGGGATTTTAAGTAGACCTAAAAATGGTCTCATTGCAAATTAGCCTGATTACTTTCTTTGTAAGACAAAACACTGTGAACAGTAGTCTTATACGTGCTGCCCCCGACTTCACAACAGTATGATATGTAAGTGAAGTTTTGTCAAGCACACGTCTTACTCTGTACACATTTTGACATTTCTGATTTATCAAACTAACGTGCTCCTTCCAGGTAAGCTTATAATCAATAACAACTCATAAACACGTACTCAGAAGTACTATGCCAATACTCGTATTGTCAATGTTATATCGATATTTGAATTAATGCACAGTTTGGGGATACCCTGTGGGTTGTTTTAGCTACATTTAAAGACACCTATTTACTGAGAACCACACATGTAGGTTTTGTTATTGAGTGGTGATAACCTGAGTTGTACAGAATCATTTCTGGAACAAAACATATTACTATCATCAGCAAATACTATACAAATTAGCATCGTTCATATACTAAAAATACAATTTATATACAACGAAAAGAATTTGGGGCCTAGGGGTATGGCAATCGAACCCTGGGTACGTCGCATGTCACATTTAGTAACTCAAAGTTGCGGTATCAATACCAACATATTGTAGTCACTTATATATCTGTTTAGCCTTTCATTGGTAGTACCTCTAATTCCATAAGCTTCTAATTTGCGCTGTAGCAGATTGTAGTCTATTGTGTTGAATGCTTTTTTTCAGGTAAATAAAAACTCCAATAGTACACTTTTTCTAATCTAAAGCCGATGTGATTTCTTTAGTTAATTCTATAAGAGCCATTGATTTAGTTATAAATCCATACTGACGGCTATTTACAATATTATATTTATAAATAAATGTATCTAGCCTACTATGTCTATAGCTCATAAATTAAATACATGTTTCTCACCAGGATCACTTTGACAATTTTTATTTTGTAAACTAATATATTTGGTCAGATTCAGTCCTACGTTTACCAAAACGTTATTGAATCCACTCGGGATTTTTTCATATTTTTAACTGTTACACCATTGTTAATAAATGAGTTTGGGTAACTTGGGTGTTGTTTTTTTCTTAAAATTTAATATACGACTTTCCAAGTACCTCTGATACTGTTTGTCTCTTTCCAGCAGTTTATCAAAATACACTTTCTCACTAAATCAGAGAACACAAGTAAGTTGTTTTGTACTTTTTATACTTGCATTCAATTTATCTTTGTATTTTGTATATCTGCATTTAGCTTCTTTGGTTTCAACTTTAACACAATTTGGTACAAATAATTTTTCTTTTGGCAAGCATTTTTCAAGCTATGGTTGCCCAAGGTTTGTGTTTGGCTACAAATATGTTAGAACATATTTCGTTCACAGGACGATACTGATCACACATCTGCATGAGTGTATTTATGAATACATCGTAAGCCACACCCGCATATGTTTCATTTAATACACTCCCAATTTATTATTGAGAGATAATTTTTAGTTATTCTTTGCGGCTTTCCATCAATGTTCTTACATATCTAAATGTTTCACTAGTCAATGCAGCATGACATACAAAATACAGGTAGATGATCATACATGTCATTTATCGTTAACCCACTAGTAGTGTCAATATTCAATTCATTTATATTTTTTTTTATCAATTATAGTTTCAGAGTGTTCTGTAATTTTGCTTGGCTTGTCTATTAAAATAAATTGTGGCCGACTGTTCAGTTACAAACTGTGCTGGATAAGATTATGGATGCTACATGTGCACAGTTCCATAATGAATGTTTAAGAAAGCACTGTTAAATACAGTAAAATACAGTACAATTGAAGTTCTTTATAAATAATGATTGGACAAGTTTTACTCACCCATGTTGTCCACGTCCATCCACACTTTGTGACCCTCCTCCTTCAACCTGTCTCGGATTCTCAACATCAGGTCCTTGCTACCCCAGTTGTAGCTGAGCATGATGTGTTTTCCGCCACCGTCACATTGATCTATCATAGGAAATGCACTCATCATGCAACATCACCTTAGTTTCTCAACTAATATGTTGTGTATGTATTGCTGTTGCAAAATATATTACACTGACTGACTGACTGACTGACTGACTGACTGACTGACTGACTGACTGACTGACTGACTGACTGACTGACTGACTGACTGACTGACTGACTGACTGACTGACTGACTGACTGACTGACTGACTGACTGACTGACTGACTGACTGACTGACTGACTGACTGACTGACTGACTGACTGACTGACTGACTGACTGACTGACTGACTGACTGACTGACTGACTGACTGACTGACTGACTGACTGACTGACTGACTGACTGACTGACTGACTGACTGACTGACTGACTGACTGACTGACTGACTGACTGACTGACTGACTGACTGACTGACTGACTGACTGACTGACTGACTGACTGACTGACTGACTGACTGACTGACTGACTGACTGACTGACTGACTGACTGACTGACTGACTGACTGACTGACTGACTGACTGACTGACTGACTGACTGACTGACTGACTGACTGACTGACTGACTGACTGACTGACTGACTGACTGACTGACTGACTGACTGACTGACTGACTGACTGACTGACTGACTGACTGACTGACTGACTGACTGACTGACTGACTGACTGACTGACTGACTGACTGACTGACTGACTGACTGACTGACTGACTGACTGACTGACTGACTGACTGACTGACTGACTGACTGACTGACTGACTGACTGACTGACTGACTGACTGACTGACTGACTGACTGACTGACTGACTGACTGACTGACTGACTGACTGACTGACTGACTGACTGACTGACTGACTGACATGATGTGTTTTCCGTCGCCGTCACCGTCACAGCTGTCTCTTGACGCTTGTGGCATTTCTGCAGCACCTGTGTCACATATCACTGGACGTGTAATCATCATGGAACATCACCTTAGTTTCTCAACGAATATTTTGTGTATGTTTTGCTGTTGCAAAATATACCTGACTGACGGACGGACGGACGGGCGGGCGGACGGGCGGGCGGGCGGGCGGGCGGGCGGGCTGGCTGGCTGGCTGGCTGGCTGGCTGGCTGGCTGGCTGGCTGGCTGGCTGGCTGGCTGGCTGGCTGGCTGGCTGGCTGGCTGACTGACTGACTGACTGACTGACTGACTGACTGACTGACTGACTGACTGACTGACTGACTGACTGACTGACTGACTGACTGACTGACTGACTGACTGACTGACTGACTGACTGACTGACTGACTGACTGACTGACTGACTGACTGACTGACTGACTGACTGACTGACTGACTGACTGACATGTCAAAGCCAATCACATAAACCAATTTATAATTGGGATAAAATAAATTTTTGTCAGTCAATGCATCATTACCAAGGTGAATAATATAAGCAGCTTATCAACAGGAAATGTTTGCCGTTTCTCAAGTGCTCCTCCAATGAACCACAATCGCACAAATCTCCACAAAACCATTAATAAGAAGACAAACTAGTGAGCATGAACGTATAGTACAATACAACTGCTTCGATATATACTGCTTATACTGATGTCTAATTATTTCTGTGTCAGCTTAATTAAAGTAAAATAAATCAAGATACGTTTTTCTGGAGCGCAGTGTTCAGTGACAAATACTGATTAACGCGCTTTACACTTTACTATACAATCTCTACTTACATGCGAAATATCCAGCGATGTTGCAGCTAATGTATGAAGACTATTAATATACATATACCTATCACTGACTGTACCCAGATAGATACTCATTCGCACAGCTGAGTGAACTGGAGCAATGTAGAATGAACGAACTTGCCCAAGGTTTGACAAGGTTCTCTCTATTGAGGGCCCGGTGCTCTAGTCACTGCCAGACGCTGCAGTTACCCTCTTCCATCACATTGTCACCCACTTATCATTCAGTCCGGTAACATCTTTACTTACGTCCAATTAATTAGCAACCATTACTTGTCAATGACATCACTGACACTGGTGTAGTATCCTATTGTTTGTTCTTTTGCATCTAACTGGGACTAGACGTAACTAATTCACCGAGCTGCTGCTAATAATTACGTAACTGAAATAATGTACGTTAAGGGATTACCTTACATAACGAACAACAATGATTTTATTCACGGCTCAGAATGTATTTTGCCATTTCATGTGACGTATATAAAATACGAACACGCTCTCTTTCTGGAATTAATTTACCTGTCGACTCTTGGCTTACTTCCTGCGACATTTTCAGTTTCGCCAAATCTGCAAGTAAACAATATACTTAATCGATTTAAGAACATACGTCTTAATACATAAAGGAACGAATAGGTTGACCACAGTCATAAGAACAATGACTATGTAAAACAGTAAGTTCTTAGATAGAATTATAGTAAAATAACTCAATCTAATCTAACATCAGTATATATATATATATATATATATATATATATATATATATATATATAACAATGTATTGCCACGGGACAATTGAGCAGGATACGTTATTGCTGACTGAAATCGCACGATGTAGGTCTAGTTACGCAATGTGGTGCATTTTTTCAATGAATTAAGTCTGTGCTCAATTGCCTAACGGAAGTACTCAACTATATATATATATATATATATATATATATATATATATATATATATATATATATATATATATATATATATATATATATATATATATATATATATATATATAATATGCTGACGTCCGGTTTATCATAGTCGGATTTAATGAAGTTCAACTGTATATAGTGCAATAATGTTTGGATAACTAGAGCTTAGATTAACAAATTCAGTTGAGTATAGTGTAGGGATGCCCAGATGTTTAGAGATACTGATGAGTTCAACGACATCGTCACACTCACCTTCTGATGGATGCTCCGTGTATAAGTACTGCGTTGTCTGGGTAGCCCCCTCTAAAGTAGATATAGCAAATATTGTTTCACCTATTTAATAGTTCTTCTATCGTATTATGCTGGCTTCAATTACGTTCTGACGACTGCACATTTATTCCACAGTCTGTATGCTGATATTGCCATGCGTGTTGACACAACAAATCAAGATGATATTGGTTTTAATTGCATTATGTCCGCGATATGCTGGACAAGCACTGTTAAATTGTATAACTATTTAGTACACATCAAACGGCTATTTTGGCAATAGGTAATTGTGTGCAGTATATAACAAAATTATTATCCGTACTCGGTCATAATCTCAACTAGTGGCATGGTTCAACATATCAACACAATTGTTCATTTTGTGATAAAAGCACCAAATCTGTATGTTGATAGACATATTGGACACAACACAGGATATTGGGCCATACTAAACTCATAACTTGGTGGCCGTGGCAGACATTTTACAAAATGGTCACCAGCCATTGGTCAAAACTTCCTTTCCCATTGGACCCACACATAATAACGTAGTAACTAGAACTAAAAAATACGAGAACCAAATAACTTCTTACAATTATCTGGAGGTTTTCGAAGTAATTGTTCATTTCATGATATCATAATTGTATTACAAATGCCGCGAATAATTAAAAACAGTTATCGTAGTATTACCTTTCTGTATTGGTGTATACTACTGGCCTGATGGTCGATGTTCAAATCAGAAAGAGGGAACTTTTGGACCGGCTTTCGCATGTGGGTATCAGTATCACGTATGACCGTGTGTTTAGTCTGTCAACCCAGCTACGAGAAACTGTCATCCAGCAGGTCCACAAGGAACAGGTTGTTTGCTCTGATAAGATGTGTGGTGACGTCTTCACAACTGCTACGGTTGATAATATTGACTACAACTCTAGTTCAACTACCTCAAAAGAGTCCTTCCATGGCACATGTCTATCATTCCTTCTACACCCAGCTTTTGCAGGTCAATGAGTTGACTGCAACATTATGATTGTTGGAGGTTCTGCAGGCAAAAGGAGAGTGGGCCATTGGCCAAGCTCCTACACAGAAGTTCCACCGGTGGTCAGTAGCACCAAGAAGGCACCTTACCGATTAGCACCGTGGCATCAAGAAGGCACAGAAAATTGGCCAACAACAGTTCCAAGCATTCGCAAAGGAATGTCTTGTGGAGAGAACAAACCCCACTAATGAAAAACAATCCACTGCAATCTGTTGAAACTATTTGTTGGCTCAACGACAAAGACGGCAAGCAAAGAGAAGCATGACTGGAGGATCTGTCTCCAACTCAGACTAAATCCCGTGATGCTACCTGTGTAGTTATGTATATATAATATATGCCAATACATTTGATGAATATGCTCAGCTTATATATCTCTTCTGAGCTGCGCAGTGTGTGTCTCGTGTGGCCCTCGTTTGGGATACTTCCAAGAATGACTCCATGAAAGGCACAGCAAGAGCTAAGCGCAGAAAGAGTGTAAGGAGATGAATGTTTGGGAAGGCTGCCATAACAGGAAACTAGCAGAAATTTCTGTGGGTTCACAGCAACACGACTGAACTATTCAGTTTCCTGTCCAGTGTCCTCCTCCCGGCGTTCTGTGAGGAAGACAAAGAAGTTCTCTTTACCGATGGGAAGGGAGTGCTCAGTATACAGCCACTGCATGATCTCCACACCCTGGCCCCACGCAGCAACGAAGAAGCTGACAGTTGTATGGTACTGCATGTATCATGCTGCATGTATCATGGTCACCGCCATATGTTCATTCACACTGTTGACACTGATGTTGTGGTCTTGGGTGTATTTGCCATAAGTCAACAGCTGGCTGGATGTCAACTGTGGCTAGCATACACAATTGCCAAAAGCTTTCAGTACCTGGCCGCCCGTCAAATAGCTGCAAGCCTTGGACCAGAGATGTTATGTGTCCTTCCAATGTTTCATGCTTTGGCAGGCTGCGACATTGTATATGGGACAGAAAACAGCATGAAAGTCACTGCTGGAACTACTGATGCATGCAAGTGGACCAAAGGAGATCCCAGACGATGCAGTGAACATTATTGAGAGGTGTGTCATACTTCTGTTTGACGGAAGCAGCATATGCAGCAAGGTGGACCATGCAAGAAGGAAGTCCGTTCCAGAAGAACCTCGGCGCAGCAAATACCACCTACCCGAGCAAATCAAGACAGCAGTCTACCAGGGTGGTCACATCTGGGAAAAGACAGTAGTACCAGACCCTGTGTTGTAATCACAAATTGATTGTGGGTTGGTGCAACAAAAGGAATGTATGGTATGAGCCCCACTTGATGACATTGCCACAAACATCAAAAGTTCCTCCAACGAGCTGATCTCTTGTGACTGCAAAACTGGTTGCAGAAAAAGCTGCAAATGCAACAAGGCTGTGTGTCAGTGCCAGTGGACTCTAAGAGCTCTCATTTACTCACACTTTAAAGTGCCATGTCATGGTACATGGCAAGTGGTCTTAACGTAACTTGATGAACAATTCACATAACCTTACCTTGAACTCCCTTCGTCAGAACCTCAAATTTCTTGTCAGCTAAAACAAATAGGTTTTTAATATGAATATTGTTATGGTCCATTTATAAGTATATTTGTGATCTAACCATTATATTCCATGCTTATAATGGTGCCTTGTTCGTTGCGGCTTCTGACTGCGAGGAAATGCTCTCATTACAAATCTTTGCAACAAGTTGACCAGTTGTTGCATTATAAAGCCATAACTATGTGGATCATTTTTCAGGAAAGGTTAAACTAAATCCTCAGAAAATTATACTTTTGAAAGTATTCTTATAAAGCATACTGTGTATCTAAATCCGTTTGGAACAATGTCTCAAGACTATTGTAGTAGCATATATATATATATATATTAATATATATATATTAATATATATGTATATATATAATATATATATATATATATATATATATATATATATATATATAACATATATATATATTAATATATATATATATATATATATATATATATATATATATATATATAGATACATATATATATATATATCGAGATACACAACAACAATAGGATAATCTAACGTAATATACGACTATGAGTGTGAGTATGTCTATCTACCTCTCTGTCTTGGATTGTAAGCTAGAAGTGTAAATAACGCTGGCAGACTCACCACTTCTGATAAATCTCACGATGTCGTTCCTGCCCATTTCTGAGAAAGCGGCACACAATTCCTTCTCCATTTCACTCCTTGTTTGCGCCTTTTGAGCCCGATTCCACGTTTGTAGTATGTTGTAAACTAGGTCATGATAGGTCTCCTTATAATTGCGCCGCATGCCATTTATATCAGCTGTACTAATGCCTAACAATATTCCAAGTTGCATTTCACCACTGCCCAATTTGTTAGCCAACTGATTGAGGAACCTTTCACTGAAGATCTCTGCAAATAAGAATATCAAAGTAAAACATGTCCAAATAATATGTTAATAACATATACTATAAAGTGAAACACAAAGGTTAATCTACTTGAGATAATATTTAGATAATGCAGTTTATAATCAATGTACAGGGAGTAGAGAGATAGCTATATTCCAACAAATTAGATTATTAATATTACGCACATAAGACAGTATAAACTATATAACCACTGAGAAATTGGAAATGTCGTACATGTAGATTGTTAGGAATATATTTAAAAAGTTGAAGATTCTAGTGAAATTTTCAATTCCTCTGTGGCTGCAACATTGCTAAAGACATTAAGGCTTATTCAATGCACAAGCTGCATCTCATTGACAGCAAAGTTGCTTACGTTTGTAGTTTTGAACCCCCAGGGTCTACACCCAAAGATGGGTAGCCAAGCAAGTTAGAGTGGCTCACCATAATAGTCCAGTATTTTCTTGAGGTATTCTTTATTCTTTAATAATTTCTGCTACCTGGTGCAATAATTTTAAACGTCGTATGGCATAAAATCAAACAGAATATTAAATATACGCAACAGTTGACATTGAAATTCAATATAGGCTTGTCATGCTCTCATTGTTGCCACCGAAAATATTTAATGTTGGCGAAGATATTTCCAATTCATTTTGTACAGAAACTTTCAGTGTACACTTTCAAAGACACCTTTTAGCTATATATAGCACGGCCAA
>OZ024865.1:15415832-15428332 GCA_964017155.1 Oasisia sp. SBJ-2009
CTTGAAAAACATTAGAGATAATTTCTTCTTGGTTAGGGTTGTAGGAATTGTTAATGTAGATATCAGATAGCAGCATATTATGACATTGATGCTGAGATGCCCTCTAGCGGAATCCCAGTTACATAAAATGGTATCAGCTAAATGCTAGTAGTAATTAAAACAATTACCAAAATCCAGAGTAAGAAGAACACATGTCAGTGTTTTCACTGGTTTTAACATTTAAGGAATACACTAGTAAAGTTGTCCAGTTGTGTGATCTATACTCCTGGAGATATGACTGTGTTTGTATTGGCTGAAAATATGATTTATCCATTTTGTTGGACAAGTGTGACACAAACACACAGTGCAGGGCCCAGTTTCATGAAGCCGTGTAACTTTACGCGCAATTATATGGTCTACTGGTCGCAGCTAACAACAAATAGTCAGTGCAGCTTATGGCCGGTTTCATGAAACCAATTTAGCATTCACACAACTGAATTGACATAGAATTTACTAAAATGTCATGGTGGGGAATCCCTGTATTTGTGCTGTGTCTGAACAACCTTTTTATTTGTAGCTGCCGCCTTTGTCATTCGTATAGCAAATGGGAAGCTATGATGAATGTAAAGGATATCCAGTGTAAACATTAAAAATAATTCCGTTGAGAGTGGGCATGTCAGGAGCATACCGTACATATTTCAACTTTAAGGAGCATACCGTTAATATTCTACTAAATACATGGTGCAGCTAAGTGCAACTATGGAGCAGACTCATGAAACGCAACTAGTGTAACTTTACGATGTTGTAGGCTTTCGACGGGTTATCGGCCGCTACAACGTTTTAAGTACGCTCCATGAAACTGGGCCCTGGAGTCCTGATTTATTTTGGAATAGCAACCAGACCTTTATGGGAAATGAAAATAAACACCAGTCACTGTGGTGTATCATGTTTTTGTGTACATTTTGCCTCGCAAACCAGAATTTGAAGGTACAATAGCTCCTCTTCTATTAATTTGACAATATCAATTATAACATATTTGGATTCCCTACATGTAATTTTGTCTACACACACAATTTTTGATGTTCACACAAATTTAGAAAGTCACCAAGTCAAACTCACACTTTCAGGATAAGCTAGTTGTCATGTATATTTGGACATAGGAAATCAGCAAATCTAGGACGATGTGATGGAAGTCGCGGAATGACCATGTAACCAATTGGTTACGGGGTCATTCCGCGACTTAAATTTATTTTTATAAATAAAATGCACTGATCAGCGTATACATTTCAATAGCAATGCCTAAGACAGAGGCACCTGAACACCTGAACACCTGAACTCCTGAACACCTGAACACCTGAACACCTGAACTCCTGAACTCCTGAACACCTGAACACCTGAACTCCTGAACACCCGAACTCCAGAACATCTGAACTCCTGAACACCTGAACTCCTGAACACCTAAACACCTAAACACCTAAACACCTAAACACCTAAACACCTAAACACCTAAACACCTAAACACCTGAACACCTGAACTCCCGAACACCCGAACTCCCGAACCCCCGAACTCCCGAACTCCCGAACTCCCTAACTCCCTAACTCCCGAACTCCTGAACACTGCCAATGGGAGGATGAAAATTGCAGCAAATGTCCCCATAATACCCTGTGCACATAGTGTTTGCTATTGTGGGTGTAACCATGACAACCCTAATTCTAATCACTGTCTGTTGACTACAGCTGGTATTCAGTCAGTTAGTACATTTTACTCTCATGTTTTCTAAATCCAGGGGAACCCAAGTGATCAGATATATAGTTCACTGTTATAACATTTTGATCTGAAAGAAATATTGAGGCACAAAAGCTATCTGGTTCTAGTCCACTTGTAATTTATTAATAATACTGTTTGTTTCAAGTGCTTAACCTGCAACAACATTTGTGTTTGGTTGTGTATGTGTTAGTTTTACATTAGTTTAACTGTCTTTAAATGATGTGACTGTGGTGTCTTCTGATGAAAGATTGTTGTCACCTGTATGTGAGAAACATAGAAAAGTTACATTCTGGATAACTACATAGTGAAAATTCATGCACTATATTGATATTGTCTGCCGCATTCACACCATTTAGCTGTGTTTCTAGTCATCTCATATGAAAAATCAAAGAAAATGTCAATTAGGTGATTACAGTGAAGAGACTATGTAGTGACTATGATTCACCAAAACACATTTTCATACATTACTGACTCACTATGTAGTCCAGTGAACTTTATGGCTTCTTGGCCTTTTATAAAGATGGTGGCCATAAATACAAATGTCACAAAATCTCAAAAACTATGTGTCACTCAGAGCAATGACATCTGTGATATTGAATAGCTTGGTGAATAACAATGTAAAAGAAACATGATCTACACCAGCATTCATATATCCACCATTTTTAATGATGGTGTCTGTCTAAACCTGTTATCTATATCCCAAGAACTACACAATCCAGCGCCACAAAAATCAATGCTAAAATGTAGCATTTTTAAACATGATTATTTAAATTGTATTATTGTTGACCTTTATTGACTTTAAAATACTCATTGTTTTGTTACATCCACCACTTTTTAAAATGGCGTCTAATAAAGCCTATCATTTCCATAACCTAAGAAGTACATAGCTAGATTAGAGACACAAAGTTGATGTCATAATGAAGAAATTTGTAGAACAGACGATGTGTTGAATTACTTTTGATTTTCACCAACATTGATATATCTGCCATTACTAGAGATAAGAGAATCTACATAATATACATATTTTTGAAATATCCCAAAATAGATCAGGATATCAAAACCTTTTACAACCTTTCATACACCTAACACTACTGATGTCAAAAAGCTATGAAAAATGTTGGCTTTATTACTGTAATTTAGTAATTTTATACAGTAACTGGAAAGTAAAGTAAGGGTAAAACATTATAACTATAATGTTTATCAAATTAACCCAATAATGTATATAATATTATTATAACCATGCATGCAACTGTTTCTAAGAAAAACATAAAATAAATCCTTTGTAACAAAACAAATTCTACTGTATCACAACCATGAAACCCTGTTCGAGATAAACAATATTTCAAATACTGTTACGTTCTAAAGCAAAATATCATAAAAAACATTCTCTACTGCTGTTAACACTGGATTTAAGGTAACTTTATTTGATAAAATGCAGCATATTTGATTGATTTTGCACGAGAATATAATAATAGTAATAACTCATGTTGGCATAAATCTTTAGAAACCGAGCTCAGAGGCAAAATTCAGACTCGAAAAATATTCTGATTATCGACAGATGTATTGACTCAGTATTCAGACATGTGTGAGCCGTCAAGTCACTTCCGACGAACATTTGTACGCAACGCAGGGCTTTATGCAGGATACAATTTTTGCCAGTCACACATTTTTGGTGGACACATGGATGTCAACTGTTAAGCCAGTTTACAAACTTTAAAATTAGCTTTTTTGACCTGAAATAGACTATAAACACACGTGACACCATTTACACTAATTTCTAATGTATAACTGACAATAGCTATGATTTTTGAAGACTTTTTGCTCTTTCATTTTTTTACCCATCCAGCCATATTTCTACCTGTCCAAAACATGTTTCACCCGTCCAAATGATGGGTGGACAAGTCTCTGCATAAAGCTATGACACAGCATGGTTAACAGAGGAAGGAGGGGGCCGTACAGATGAACACTAAGACACCATTGTCTGTGGTACAACCTAGTGTATTTTCAGACTACTTTCTTGTAATCCAATTTCAAATTTGGCACAACATCTCAAACACATTATTTTTATGTGTATATGTATTGAAACACCACACCACAACTTAAAAGTGAAAGCCTACAGTACTCTACAAACAGCTGTACTGAGCATACCATTTTGAAAACACCAAAACAGAATCGTGATACATTGTAAAACCCACAAATATCCCAAGATGCTAGTAAAAGAAATCAAACAAGATCAGTCATACTGAAGATGTGGTGTTATTTAAAAAAAATATTGCCACTGGACACATGCAATTGTGTTTGTTACTAGTTCATGTGCCATCTAGTGATTCATGTTATCACCATGTTGTTTTGCAAAATATTACTATTCATGAAGTTTATTTCTATGTGAACAACACAATACAATTATTATAATTCTTTCGTCGATGTTTCGTCACTATTGTGTTTTATGTTCATGAAATACTTCAAGAACATTCAATGAAATTCAAGAATATTCAAACAAAAAATTCTAATTTAAGAACATATCGGTGACCTGTGGTGACCTGACGCCTGCAATCTCCAGCTATGCTTACAATGCTATGGCCCATATTACTTGGTGGCAACTTGCTGAAAGTCCACTCCAAAACAGCTCCCGACCCAATGTCAATCTAATTGTCTGAATTAGTATAATAACTCTATTCATGGCTATTGTCAATAATTGTGCCGATATAATGATGCAGAAACTTAAGATTAGTTGACTTATATAATAAAGGCGATACTAAAAAAAACAGCCTGACCAGCTTGGTTGGAAACCCATGATAACATTGGCTTATCATAACGTTACAAGCCTATTATATTGGACAGACAATTGCATATTTTCCACTGGTACCACACTTTCCAAATGTTACTCATATGAATGGTAATATAAATTTGTGATGCATAGCATAGTAAAATTGGCCTTATTTAGTCATCTACTATAATGACATCCAGCTTTCCAAAGGTATTCGTGCGCAAATTGTAAGCTGTGCCCTGATTCGCAGTTCAGAAAATGTGGCTGTGTACTTTTGAAAGGATGACAGTCGCGAATGCGATCTACGGCATGCCAGGAATCGACACAAAAGCTTAATTTGTTATCCAGTTTTGACCCCCCAAATAAAAAATTTATTCGGATTTGGACGAATCACAGAAATGTTTCTGTGGAAGAATGTCATGCCTGGTATTTTGGTGTACAATGTAACTAATATAGTTACACATTTTACTACTTTTATATTTTTTTTTATAGTTTTACACTTGTTAAATAATTATTTAGACCATGTTGGATGTTTGTATTTAAATTATTAATGTTTTATTATTTAATTTTAATAAAAAAACAAATTATTATCATTCTTTAAGTGATCGAATTAGCTAGTAATTTATCTAAATACTCTTACATTATATGAATATATGTGCATTATGTTAAATGTTTATAATTATTAACTTACACCATAGAATATTATTGTATAAATGTGATGCTATATAAAGCAATAAACATTTACATATGATACGTCAGTTTGCTATAAGAAGTGAATAGACATAATATATAATTATAGAACATCAATTGTAATCTATCGCCACACAGCAACCTAATCATATAGAGCCTACCGGAGTTTCCTATGAATATGCTGTAATTATAATATTAATGAATTTCGTGTAGGGGAAGTAGGGGCATGTCCGCACACTTCAGGTGAAACAAGCTATAGATAATGCACTGTGTGTGCTAAGAGGGTGATATTTAGTATTCAGAATGAGCAATCATATTACTTTGTTGTTAGTTAGTTAAGAAATCGCATATCCCATCACATATTTAAATACTTGGTCAAATGTAGAGGCATATCTTTGTGCGGACATGCCCCAAGGTACGGGGCATAGCCGCACACTGTGTGCGGTTATGCACCAGGAATGGCGAAACAACGGCTTGTCTCACAGAGCTGACGATTAACTGCAATAATAATATGTATTGGTATGTGTACACTACTGACAAGTGCATTACTAAAAAAAAGAGAGAACACAAATCAACGGTTTCAAGTTTTCATATATACGTAAAGTTTAGAAAATACAGTGGCCTTGAATCATTTATTCCTCCTTGAGAGTCAAAACAAACAACAGCATGATTTGGTAACGGGGAAAGTCAAAGTTTGCAACACAGCATGTCTGAAGCCTTCTAGCTAAAACAGCATAGTCTCGTAAAGGGCAAAGTTAAAGTAAAAACTCAGTTTGTCGGCTCTGCGAGCATGGCTCTGTATGGACTGACGTATACGGTCAAAGTTCTATATTATAGATTATACATCATTTGTCATCTTGGTTAATTTTAGTCTATAAGCAATGATCAATTAAGCTTTATTTCTTTAACGGACCTAATGATTCACAACATGGAAAATGTGACGTCAGCACGATATAGCCTATTACACATTGACAAAGCGATGAATGATATAATAATATTGATAATATTAAATAATTATATAATAATCATCATATTTGTTATACTATCTCACATCAAAGTTTTCTATAATATTTGTGGTAAGCAACTGAAGTATCTAAATATGTATCTAAGTAGGCTATATAATAGCATAAGCACCGATGCACGAAATACGTCTGCACAGCGGGTGGGGCATGAATGCACAGGCCTGTGCGAGCATGCCCCAAACATCCAACACGTGAATCATTCTGAATTGCGCGGAAATGCTACGTATGAAAGTATCCATTATTTCACACATCATAAAACATTAAAAGCACTTTGGAATTATGAAAGAAAATGTATATGCACGTCTTACAGTTAAAGTAATACACATAACAGCATATGAGTAAAATTATATCAGTGTTTACGAAAATAAAATGTTATGTCATAACTTTTTACTTATTCACTTCTATTAAAAATGATATGCAAGTGGTTGATTTGGGGGTTAGACGATGCCGCTTAGCATGATTCCACTAACCAGATGTTACGCAATGCGCAAATAATAGGGTGTGCGGACATGCCTCAGTGCGCGGATATGCCCCTACTTCCCCTACATTTTGACCAGCTGAATAAACTAAAGTACTTTTAATTTTTCATCAGATAACAACTCTCCATGTCAAATAAGAATTTGGTAGATATAGATGTTGAAGTTTGGTGACTGTAGGCGCCAACTGTCATGTTTTTAGGTGAGGTCCTAATTAACGTTACGACATCGGCGTCATCGCTACAACTTTCACTGACTGGCTCCGTTGTTTAGGAAATGTCAATTATCACGCCATTAAACATTGTTGGTGACTCACCTGTTTACCAGCGATAACAGTGTCACCTGTTGTCAACGTTTGTACAACAAAACGGGTGACAACCCCTCAAATATGCAACATAAACAGTAGAACGATGTAGCGCCGTTACTTCCGCGTTTGCAGAAAGTTTCGCTTTTCAACTACAGTATCGCCATCTGCCGAACATCGGTGCTACTACAAACAGAGACCTTGCGTGTTATACTATGGTGTAGACTTAGGCCATGCAGTTGGTATTTACGAAATACTTCTACATTAGTATATCTCTGTATGACGTATGACCAACAAACAATGTTGGTCACTTACCTATTTATCAAAAAGCAGTATCATTACATAACCACCGTAGTTGGTCACCAGTGACAGTACTGCCACCTACTGGACAGTATATACTCAAAAGACTTTCCGTTGACCTGCAACTGCAGATGTGGCAAGTACTGAACCAAGTGTGTTACTTACAGCGGACAATATAATTATTATTATTCAGACAAGTCTCAATAACCGCTTGGTCTCACTAACGGGGGCATGCCGGATACCCCAGTGCATCGCATCGCGCTGTCAGTGCTTGCTTAGCTCACCCCATCACCCCATCACCCCATCACCCCATCACCCCATCACCCCATCACCCCATCACCCCATCACCCCATCACCCCATCACCCCATCACCCCATCACCCCATCACCCCATCTCCCCATCACCCCATCACCCCATCACCCCATCACCCCATCACCCCATCACCCCATCACTCCATCACCCCATCACCCCATCACCCCATCACCCCATCACCCCATCACCCCATCACCCCATCACCCCATCTCCCACCCGCATCACGTCCATAATTTTACTCAAGGGAAACACTGTAGTACTAGTAGCATATGACATTAGATACAATATTACAATCCAGGTTCTGTCCTATATACACGTAGACATTTTGTTCTTAAGAAAGTTTGAATGTTGATTTGCATAATATATACATATGGCTTTAAAATTCTACTAGGTGGAATTTTCAAAAACTGGGCATAACGTACGTGGCGACGACCATCTAAATGGCTGCCAAATTCAATATCCCCGTAAATTTATAAATGGATCATGCAAAGCAATAATTGTGGTACGCGTTTGTATGTCTTAGGTGACTCTGATTTCAAATATACAATTTTTAGTCTCCTGCGACATTCATTTCTGCCATTTATAAAGATGGCATTTCGTCAATAATAATGTCACCGTATCTCAAACTCTGCGTCACCTAGAGAAATTATGTTGATGTTGTTGGATAGCGTGGTGGATAGCGATATAAATGGTGATATTTTTGACCTTCAAAAACATAAATTCGCGCTAGTTTTAAAGATGGCGTCTGCCAAGCCTTCTTATTTCGCATCTTAATAAATAAACTATTTATATAGATCCTTCTGTCACCGCATCTTACGTGCTTCATATCGTCGAAGGGTGTAGCTGATGTACAACCTGTCTATTTGACCAATTGTTGACATAAGTTATAAATTTGAGACGAGTTCAATGCCGTACATGATATGTTCCCCATTATCGCTCAGTATACATGGAATCATATGGTAAGATCATTAATTGATGTGTCATCTGCATATAGTCAAAGTTAATGCCACTATAAGATTGATTTAATTTATGTATGTTTGAAGAGTGTCATCACCAGAACATTTTACAGATAGAAAGATTACCATCGATCTATTTAGATTATCAATTATTGTGCAGTCAAATTATGTTTTAAAACTGGTGGTAAATTCCCTTAGCAATTAAGATATATTTCCACGCTCTCATAAGTATCTCAAAATGTATCTGATCGAGAGGTATTAATGAGGTGTTTGTCTACAATAAGCCAAGGTTACCTCTTTGGTTGGATACATTAAATTTTATATTATATACGAAGATCATACGTGCATGACCATTATTTCAAACTAAAGTCTGTTTCTTGTCGTGCCATATTTCAGACGATTGAAAATTAAAATGGCCATACACAAAATATATATCACAACTAGAGATATTTCACCTTCGGATTTCCAAGTCTGCTCCTGCCTCTCCTGACCTTGAACAACGTAGTACTTGCATATTGGGCAAGACAATCGAACATATTATCTGACCCCACCCTCTTCTAACACGACCATTACGACCTTATTCCCTCTGGAAAGACATACAGAATGCCAACTGCAAAAAAAAACAGCGTGCCCTCAAATCATCCATTCCCTCCTCCATCAAGTATTTGAAGCAACCACATAAAATCAACCATTGACCGTCATATCACAATCCCTACCACTGCTACTGCAATGTTGTTTTATCACATTTATTTATCTATCTTATAATAGTGTCATATTGTTTTAGCATAGTTATTCCAGTATTTGATCTATGTTTACAGCTACCGTTTACATATTTATCGCATCTTACGAAACAATGGGTGTTGTAGGCATATATCAGTCATAGTGACGTCATACTGACTCATAAATTATTTTGCTGCCGTATGTTGTTCGTATGGTCATACGTGTTTCTTGGAACACCGCATGGTGGCGCTCCGACCAAAATGCCTGCTCGTGGAAATGGAAAATATAGCCGTATCCTATTTGCTTCAAGTTCTGTATTATTTTTTACCGATGACATGATTGTTACCGAACTCTTGAAAACAAATGTTGACAAAATACACATGCAAGGTTTTCTGTTGTAAAGTAATTGCATGCTATTGTAAAACACATTAGTTCACAACTGATAAAGTGTTAAAGGAATCAAAACAGAGAATACGTTTTAAAAATAGGTTTAATTCCAGATTCCGCCAGTTGTGCGTCTTGCACCGACATCGTCCTAGCAGAAAGGGCTCGATGCTTGGGTTGTCAGGTAGTACAAACCTCGCCCGCTTTGAACATCGGAGTAGTAACCTAGTTGCTGCTCGGTAGATGTGTGGCAGCTTCCCTGGAGAGAAAAAACAATAGTCACTTTCTTTCTGTACGCAGCGCGACGATATCGGCTGTGGCTGAGCCCCTACATCTGATAAATGCTGTAAACTTTGGTGACGTTTGAGCCAAAATGTTTGGTCACGTTTGAGCAAAAATGTACAGGTTGCACCGCAATGTTTAACATCATCTTTATCATCAGCCATACCAGACGCATACACAGACATACACAGTCACACACACAAGCACACACATGCACAAACTCATATACATACTCGTACACACAAGCGCACATATACCCACATTCAAACACATACTCATACACACACGTTCACACTCACGCCTACAAACACACACATACAAGCGCGCGCACACACACGCATATATACACTCATATACACACACTCATACACACACTCACACACATACAGACACGCACATACACTGATACATACCCATACACACATGCTAACACGCATTCTCACTCACGCGCGCGCACACACACGCACACACACACACACACATAAACACCCATTCACACTCACACACATACACAGACAAACGCGCGCGCAAACACACACGCACACACGCGCACACACACACACACACACACACACACACACACACACCCACACACACACCCATAGACACTCACCCACACTCACACACATACAAACACCCACACATATACACACACGCGCGCAAACACACACACACACACACACACACACACACACACACACGCACATCTGGTGAGCACACACCGGGATGTTGGAGACAGAGCTACACTTGCTGTGCGTGTGACACGTCGAGCTGCCGTAGATTGTGTCGATGAAGAACTTGAGGCCGCTGCGATGGTTGCACCATTGACGTTTAACTGAAACAACGGTGATTGATTGATTGATGGATGGATGGATGGACTAACTGATTGATTGATTGATTGATTAAGCGAGTGAGTGAATGAGTGGGTGATTAAGTGATTGCTTGATTGTTTGATTTATTCATAGGGTCATTGAGAGGCTGGGTGTTTGATAACATATGCCTTTTGTAATGTGTGTAGGCTTATATCCCAATGTACGACACGATATACAATGTACACGTTGGTACTATTAACGGCATACAAATATTAATAACAACTGCACTAGCCCGTCTACCAAATGTTAAGATTACGAAACACTTACAAAGCGATTCACATCCGGGTTGTTGCTTGCCACCGTTCGGGTAGAAATCAACATGGCCGACCGGCGTCATCATGCCGAAGAACGACGCGCCCGTGTGAATGGCGTCGACGAAATCAGCACTCTGTGGGACCAATCCGGCAGCTCTGTTGTTCTTGAATTTTGGACCTGCCGGGTCCAAACCTGCTCGGACAACGTGAAGTCTTAAGATACCGTAGATATGTTACTAAAGAGGTTTGTATGTATATACTTTAGCCCATGACAGCGGGTAGCGGTCAGAGAGTAAGTCATCCTGTGGTCCCTAACAACAGGATTCCACTACACATTTCTCTCAATGTTTAACATCATAACACAAACAGTGTTTGTACTAATAATGATGATAATACTATTTTGTATTAGTAGAATTATTAGTAATATTTTTGACCCATTATTTGTTCGCCTCAATGCAAGGATAAATGCGAATAACTAAAATTGCTACGATCATACACTTTTTAATGGTCCTGTTCTTGGAAAAATGATAAACAAACGAGTAAAATGCTTGGAAGTTCATACTACATTGTTTTATGTTACTTTTTTGTAATTCCGTGGAACAAATCAAACACGTGTTGTTGCTGAAATACAATGGTATGTTTAAGTAAGTAAACATCAACTAGATGTCCTTTGAAATTCTACCTCTCGTTATGTTTTATATCACAGGTTCGTCATTAATTTAACATATTCATATATATATATATATATATATATATATATATATCGGACACTGTGAGCAAAAGGACGTATATAAATTTGTCGCAAATTAACACGAGTCAAAAAAGTATGCTTGCATAGCAAATGCAAATCACGTGACTACAATGTGCCACAATCCGTGACACTGATTTAAATAAACGTAACAGTTTTATGTATTAAACGAAATTTCAAGCAACTCTTCACGATAATCACTACAGAAGAGTTAACGAACAACCTGCAGTATTTATGCTATACATGTTTTGCCATTCGCTGCACATTGATGCTTTACAGTTATTGCGCATGCGCAGAAATGTCATCCGGATAGTTTATAACGCCATGAAAAACGTAAGCGCGACACAGTCGCTGTCCGACAGAGATGGACGTAAGAATATCCTCACCTGTCACCCGTCCGAACCGGTACGTCTTGCCGGCGTTGCCACAGACATGTGCGCCCAGACTCTGGCCCATGCACCAGAGGTTTTGACGAGATACGCGATTTTGGCTCACCAGATGTTTCGCCACCTTGGCCACAGCGGCCCCCGCCGTGCGCGTGTTGGAGGCTGCCTTGGAGTAGAACGACTTCGAGTCCCAGTCAACGGTGATCACGTTGACGTCACCCTGTCACAAACGTTGTCATGTCAGATGGTAGAAGTGCTGTGCTGCATTGGTTGCTGCGTT
>OZ024865.1:15438332-15440832 GCA_964017155.1 Oasisia sp. SBJ-2009
ACGGTGTGGCGCAGTGACACGGTGTGGCGCAGTGACACGGTGTGGCGCAGTGACACGGTGTGGCGCAGTGACACGGTGTGGCGCAGTGACACGGTGTGGCGCAGTGACACGGTGTGGCGCAGTGACACGGTGTGGCGCAGTGACACGGTGTGGCGCAGTGACACGGTGTGGCGCAGTGACACGGTGTGGCGCAGTGACACGGTGTGGCGCAGTGACACGGTGTGGCGCAGTGACACGGTGTGGCGCAGTGACACGGTGTGGCGCAGTGACACGGTGTGGCGCAGTGACACGGTGTGGCGCAGTGACACGGTGTGGCGCAGTGACACGGTGTGGCGCAGTGACACGGTGTGGCGCAGTGGCGCAGTGGCGCAGTGGCGCAGTGGCGCAGTGGCGCAGTAATTTCAGTGGCGCAGTAATTTCAGTGGCGCAGTGGCGCAGTGGGGCAGTAATTTCAGTGGCGCAGTGGCGCAGTAATTTCAGTGGCGCAGTAATTTCAGTGGCGGAGTGGCGCAGTGGGGCAGTAATTTCAGTGGCGCAGTGGCGCAGTGGCGCAGTGGCGCAGTGGCGCAGTGGCGCAGTGGCGCAGTGGCTAGAGCTTTGGACTCTCAACAAAGAGAACCTAGGTTCGATTCCTGCACTAAAAGGCACAGTTTGTACTGTACATTGCTCCAGTTCACCAAACCGAATGCATGAATACCAAGCTATAGACAGTGGTGGATATGTGTGTACGATTTGCCTTCGCATAATAAGTGCAGCGTTGCTGGATGCTTCCCAGAGAAGCCGAGACGATGTTCGACTGAACATGTCTGACAGGGAGTAAAGTGTGAACTACTTTGAACAAACCTGAGGATTGGATTAGGCGCTATAATGTATAAGAATTTACCGGAATTGAAATTACCGCTAACCTGTTTGTCGGTAAACCCATTTTCAGGGCGAGTAGCTATGTTCCACTTGTTTGATGACACTTACTATGGAAGTATAATTTATTTGTGTATAACGACTTTTTTGCTTTCACAGCACTGAAAGTCTATATACGAATAGAGGTTTGCAATTCAGCAATATTCACAACAAATTGGGAACAAATGTTTTTTTACGGGGATCAATAAGAAACCTATCAAGGCTATTAATCCCCCAAGCCATGGTGTTATTTTGTAAAATATACCTATCCCTTTGTATATAAATGTCAATGCGCAGTTGTATCGTACAGAGGGTGATATAAACAATCACATTCTACAAACTTCACTACAATCGCCGTTGACAGTTATTAGGTATAAATGCGAAGACAGAGTATAGTCGTATTTTGAATCATTTCGCGGTCCCACCTGTCGAAGAGTGAAGCGAAACGAAGACGCTGAATTGGTCGCAGGGAATAAAGCGATCCTGAGGAGTGGATATATAAGAACTGATATGTAACGATGCTGCTATCGTCAAACGTCACTTTGATCGCGATAAACCATTTACCTATCCGTTCAGGTCTGGATCCGGCCGGACCAAAATACTCGGGCAACGAAGACGCCGGATTGGTTGCACGGAGCGCAGACTTTGTGGACGTGATCCACACTGGGGCGATTATCCTCGGTATCATGACACCGATCGGCCATGTTGACTTCTACCCGAACGGTGGCAGGCACCAACCAGGATGTCACGGAGGTATGTACTTCAAATGTAACGTCTAGATACTGTGAATTCATCAGTGTGATCTAATCATGAATGTATTACGCAGATGTGTAGGAAAGAAATGCAAGAAGTTAACACACTGATGATTATCATTCCCAATTAAAATTATACAATCTAGTTTCTTATATTTCATCAACAAAGTTGACTGCGTTGCATGTTGACATTATTCGTACAAGTACCTATATATGTCCGTTGTTTGCACACCTATATTTCACATAGTTATTTGTACATACATACTAACCATTGCCATTATTGTTATAAATACGTACGTCATACAACCATTCATATTATTATAGAACAATTATTTTATAATGATTATTAAACTGATCAACCGAATATTTGTTTGTAGGTATGATTATAATTTATTCCAACATTTAGAGCCTTTAATACTGATGACGTTTTATATGGCGTTTACTGTTGTTTTGTATTTATTTCAGTTCTACAAATGCTTAGAAAATGCCGCCACCGCCGGTCTATAAAGTTGTTCACCGACACCATCAACGGCAGGTCCAGGTGTCTGGCGATATTGAAGTGTCCAACAGTCAAATTCATGCCGGTGTGTATTTAGACATATCAACCAGTTCCGGTCATTATCGGCTATCTTCTGTAATTGGCATAGACACTTCATCTTATTTGTTAAAGCTCGTAGACAAGTTATCCATGTGAAGGCGAAGACATAGTACAGTCGAAGACAGTGGAAGTAAATACGAAGGGGAAGGGTAGGGTGATGGATAGTGTGTGTGTTTGTGTGTGTGTGTGTGTGTATGTGTGTGTGTGTGTGTGTGTGTGTGTGTGCGTGTGCGTGTGCGTGTGCGTGTGCGTG
>OZ024865.1:15445832-15450832 GCA_964017155.1 Oasisia sp. SBJ-2009
ATACGTTGATGATTGGGAAACATATGCTTGTCAGAGTTTGTGTATTCTATCTCTCGTGATATATATATATATATATATATATATATATATATATATATATATATATATATATATTCTATCTCTCGTGATATATATATATATATATATATATTATATATACATATATATATATATATATATATATATATATATATATATATATATATATATATATACATATATAATGTTATATACTTTATAGGTATAATTATATATATACATATATACATATATATATATATATATATATATATATATATATATATATATATATATATATATATATACGTATGTATAATTATAATACCGAAACATCCGGGTTGTCGCTTGTCACCGTTCGGGTAGAAGTCAACATGGCCGATCGGTCGCATAATACCGAGGAACGCCGCCCCTGGGTGGATCACGTCGACGGAGTCCGCGCTACTTGGCACCAACCCCGCATTTACGTTGTGCGTGTATTTTGGTCCGGCCGGATCGAGACCTGCGTGAATAACATGACTTGATCACCAACGCATCGATGACATTTGGCGATGACAAAGTTTATGAAACTCAGCAACAAGGTGATAGGAGAGTCATTTAACAGAGTAGACGACCTGTACAGGCGGAGGGCGAGTATGTAGGTAGATCTCTCTGGATCCCGACGACCACCCCTCAAATCGCAGTTACAACAAGTTGTCAGGTCGACGTCGTCTTCAGTTGCCTCAGGTGACACTCATTCGCTCTTGTCATTCTTTCATCCCTTCCTCTGTCCGACTTCTAAACGAATGACCTGCCTTCCCTCCTTCCCTCCTTCCCTCCTTCCCTCCTTCCCTCCTTCCCTCCTTCCATCCTTCCCTCCGTCGCTCCTTCGCTCCTTCCCTCCTTCCTTCCTTCCTTCCTTCCTTCCCTCCTTCCCTCCTTCCCTCTTTCCCTCCTTCCCTCCTTCCCTCCTTCGCTGCTTCCCTCCTTCCCTCATTCCTTCCTTCGCTCCTTCCGTAAATATAAATGTCAGTGCTAACTTCAAAGAGCCGTAAATGGTAAATGGTGTTCATTTCGGGTAACTTTATTCTGACTGTATGTACCGCTTCCGGCTGCAATGATTATATAGGTTTCTTGACATCTCAATCAAACTACTGCCAATTTCCACAGTGATGACGGGAAATGTGTAATGGTAGATTGTGCTGATACGGTAAAAATGGTGTTTCATTGCTCACATGCCTATTTGAATTCCACCGAAACTTACGCTATGACATGCGAAGGCAACCGTAACCTTAGTCATTAATAGAACACATGACGTCACCACTAACTCAGCGAGGAAGGCACCCTTTGTTTGTTTGAACCACTCGTCGGCGTTTTTGTAGCTGTGAACGAGGACAATTGTTGTCGACCACCGACGAAACTCGTGTCTGAAACGTGCAACGCCGTTAATTAAGTTTTGGTTTAACAATATTGTAATGATTGAGTTTGTAAGATGCCTTTACCGGAACTGCAGATTAACTAATTCGCAACAGCGCCATTTAGGAATACAGTGTCCCAGTGTTAGGCCTGGTAAATCAACACTGTGCCACAGTCTTCTTTGATCAAATGTTATTGAATTCACGTCCGTCATAATACATTGACAATTGCGACATATCTACAACGGATCTACCTGTTGACACTTCAGACGTAACTAATTGTAACTTATGTTTGACTGTAGCGATAGATCGGATCAGCGCACATTTTCTGTTATGTTCATTATTAAATTCAGCTTTCGACCGTGGGTACACCACGACTAATGTAGAATGGGCCATCAGTTTGTAAACATTAATATTGACTTTGCTGACTACCAGTTCGCAACAAACTGATCACCAAAACAACTATGTCAACTATATATATATATATATATACATATATATATATATATATATATATATATATATATATATATATATATATATACATATATATATATATATATATATATATATATATATATATATATATATATATATATATATATATATATATATATATATATATATATATGTATGTATTATAATACACGTCCACATACAACAACAACTACATTGTAGCTACTCACGGAATGGTACTCGCCGATATGTGTTTCCCGTGATTCCAGTTACTCCTCGTGTACAGACGCATCTTGACGTTCAACTCATCGGGACACTTGGGAAGACGCCAATGACGGTACGGGCCCGACTTAGGGAACGACCCAAGGCCGGGACAACTGACGGGCTTTGACTTCCGGCATACATGGCTGTTGACAAAGGCGATAGATATATGCATACAATTGGTATTAGTGGAATCAGTATGTTACATGTATACATTTTATAACATTGTCTTGTCAAACATTCCAAAAGCGAACCATTTTCAAGTGATTTGAACATACCACGCAGCGATAAATAACACCAAAATTATGATCTTCAGCATGGTTGCTTGCTAGCGTCATTTGACTTAGATACACTGTTATATAAAGAACCACTTAGTACATAGAGTCAAGCGTGATCGTTTGACCAATCGTATACAAGAAGACTGCAAAACACGTGAGCACACATTTACACAAGGGAACCTACTAATGATAGGATGTGGTTAATTATGTAGAATGACTAACACGTTTCTGACTTACAGAAAACGTCTGTTGGAAGAAAGCACGTTCGTTGGTCGTGTACATTTTGACGGCTGCCGACGTTTACAAAAATGTTTCTGATGCATTGTGTTTTACGGTTGTGTGAGTGTTTGTGTATGTGTGTGTGTTTGCGCATGTATGTGTTTGTATGTATGTATGTATGTATGTATGTATGTATGTATGTATGTATGTATGTATTTATGTATGTATGTATGTATGTATGTATGTATGTATGTATGTATGTATGTATGTATGTATGTATGTATGTATGTATGTATGTATGTATGTATGTATGTATGTATGTATGTATGTATGTATGTATATATATATATATATATATATATATATATATATATGTGTGTGTGTGTTTGTGTGTGAGTGTATGTGTGTATGTGTGTGTATGTGTGTATGTGCGTGTTTGTGCATGTATGTATGCGTGTATGTAAATATGTATGTATATATGTATATGTGTGTGTATTTGCGTGCGTATGTGTGAACGAGTATGCACCCAAGCGCTAATATATGAGATCTTAGGTGTGGATGGCGAAAACGGAACCACACTTCACGTGGCACCTTTTCAAAGCACCATCGTAGATGATCAGCCTCAGATTGACGGCAGGAGGTAGATGTGCCATAAGGAATTCAGGTAAAATCTCTTTATATCATTATAACAATTGGAGCAACGTCTATGATAACGTAAGCTATTCTACGTCACAGACATTAAGTAATGGACAAGGACTGTCATAATCGCGTCTGTAAAGTGGATTTTGCGTTTCCTAAAGTATGCCATTTTGAATATGATGAGTTGTTCTTGCTCGGACACAATGTCAGCCAGGATGCTATCACAATCACAACAAACCTGCTTGTAAAATATTTACTATTATTTGTTTCAACGCACTATTACCTTTTCGAATTTTCCCTATTTTTGAAGATGTTGACGTTTCAGTAATGTTCAGATATACTGAATATCAGATTAATGATCCTGTTTCCGGTTTTGATTCGTGCCTATTTTGTTAGGATGGGGAAGAATATAAACGTATGAAGAACGATTGAGTAATAATTACACAATGTATTGCATGTTACTAAACATGTTATTCTTATGGATATGAATGTATTCATTGTGGGCATGAATATGAACACAACCAACTCTTCAAATAAAAAAAATTATACTTTGCTATATGACGAAGTTTTGTGTGTTCGTTCATTGTTACCTGATAAAGATAGACACACGTGGCACGATCGCGTTATCGCAATCGCTAAATAAACTTTGAGCAACTGACGCCAAATTCCTTCTATTTTTAACAGTGCCTTCTTCACGACGTTTATCGTGCCCACACGCATGCGCCCCTTTTGCTGATGCCAGCGTGCGTGCAATCCCGTGTGCACGGCGGAATGACTGTCGCGTCAGACACACGCCACCTGCACATTGACGACTACTTAATTACGACATCGTGATCAGCGTTATGACAGCTAATAGACACATGGCACTACACGTTGCGGCAGGTGGAGTAAGTGGTCTATTCATTCAAATACCTGTCAGGAGTACGACACCGTTGGTCTACTTCCTTGTCTAGCGACACATTTTTAACATTAAAAAAGATCTGCTTATTACTTTCCTGATATCATAAATATATTTTCAACCTATCAATACAATATATATATTATATATATATATTATGTATATATTATACATATATATATAAGCATGTAATGTATATATATATATATATATATATATATATATATATATAAATATTATATATATATATATATATATATATATATATATATAAGCATGTAATGTATATATATATATATATATATATATAACATGGTATATATACATATTATACATATACCATGTTTTATATATATATATATATATATATATATATATATATATATATTATGACATATGTTTCATATATATTATAACATGGTTAAATAATGTAAATTATATATATATATATATATATATATATATTATGTATATAGAGTGAGAGAAAGAGAGATATAGAGATAGAGAGAGAGAGAGAAAGAGAGAGAGAGAGAGAGAGAGAGAGAGAGAGGAGAGAGAGAGAGAGAGAGAGAGAGAGAGAGAGAAGAGAGAGAGAGAGAGAGAGAGAGAGAGAGAGAGAGAGAGAGAGAGGGAGAGAGAGAGAGAGAGAGGGAGAGCGAGAGCGAGAGCGAGATAGAGTAACGTAAGTTACGTATAAGCTTGGTAGACTTCCATTAAGATACGGAAATATCTCTAGCACAGGACTGCCCCATAAATTAAACAAACAAAAACAATTTACACGATACGATCACAATAGCACATAGGTTGATTTTGTAGTTGATTCAGTGTATCAAACAT
>OZ024865.1:15455832-15458332 GCA_964017155.1 Oasisia sp. SBJ-2009
TTCAAAAACGTGTCTTCAATGTTTTCAGGCATACCTAAAGACGCATCTTTTTATTACTGCTTACACTATTTAAATTCGTGGGATCATTTTGAGGTAGTTTATTTATTAGATTTTCCTTAGGCTTAATTAATTACATAATTAATTACTTAATTAATTAGTGTTTTAAAACTATATCAACGTATTTTTATACATTTATTTTGCATTATAATTTATTATTTTAACTTTTAAAAGTACGTCATTAAATTATATAGTTTATTCTACTGAAAAGTTAAATGGTTTCATTGATATGCGTTCAATCTGCGTTAGCTACCAACATATGGAGAGTGCTTTGTGTGTTTCTTCATCTCCTCTACCCGGCAATGTCGTTATCCTCTGCCAACAGCAATGGATGCAGACGGAAGCCTGCGTTAGTCACGTGTCCGGGCATAGGCACATTCCTGAGGGTTGCGCCGTATGAGAAATGGCCGCTGCCTAAGTGTCCGAGCGCTCTCGCAGTCAAGATGCGTCTGTACACGCGAAGTAACAGAAACAACGGGTTGTACATCACGGCCACCCATGTCCCGTGAGTACTTCAGTGTTGCGTGTCAATAGTTTAGCTTTAAAACATTTTGATAATTTTAATAAAATGTTGTATATATATATATATACTGTATATTTATTGATTGATTTATTATCTCAACATAATGATTTATATCGATAATTTACCATTTCCAAATACGTCTTATAATATATATATATATATATATATATATATATATAATTTATTTATTTTCACAACAATCAAAATGACCATTATATATATATATATATATATATATATATATATATATATATTGTAATTCATTTAAAAGCACGACCTGACACAAACAAATGCCAGAACACTTCCATAGTTAACAAGAAATTGTCCATGTACTTAGCGAATAAAACTTTATTATTATAACATATGTCTAGCTGATACGCAAAATCAGACAAGTCTATATATATATATATATATATATATATATATATATATATATATATATATATATAATATATGTGTGTGTGTATTCTAAGCTAATGAATACATTGATAAATGTTATATATTTAACATATCATTAAAAAAATATTATGTTAAGGGAAAATGTTCACAATAACATACTTAGTAGGATGGTTGGATGGTTTATTAACTGGCAGTGCTGGAACAGCGACATATAGTGCATTGCCTAAATAGACACCATTGCAAGAGTAGCTGGCGTAACTGGGACAGCAATACAAACGGCAACACTCCATTTCCCGAAGACAAATTGCGGAAATTCACCATAAATCCCGACCTCGGACATTCGTGAATACTCGAGGGTTGAATTAGTTCTGCTCCACTGATGTTGGGTCGTCTCAATCGTCTTGTTTCAGCTCGACGTTCCGCAAGCGTGTACGAACGATATTCCTCATTCACGGCTACAATAAGGCAGATGAGTGGTTCGGTGCAGCGAGACAGGCCTTCATGAGAAAGGTACACACTTGAGCAATAAACAACACCTGACTAGCTAAATACCTTAGTATCTACGTTTAAAAATGTACAATATAATAGTAAGGAAGAAGTGCGTGGTGTTTGCACATTACAAGCGAAATGGCCCGGATAACGACCACATTTGACTCTTCACTTTACTCCCCGGCATATCTGTTCACTCGAAAACCATCGCGGCTTCTCTGGAACTATCCAGCCACGCTGCAATTAATGCGCGAATGCTATTCGTACCCAAATGTCAACCACCCACTATAGCCAGATACTCATTCTTACAACTGCATGTAGAGTGAGTACAACTTGTCCATTGTTTTACATGACACGCAGCATACGATTCGAACGTGGTTACTCTTAGGCGAGAATCCGAGTTTCTATCCACTGCGCCACTGCGCCGTTCTAAACTATTTACCCAGACCATCCAGTATAAGTATTCGATCACCATTTATGAGCACGACATCATTGTAGGCTAAAAGTAGGTTGTATACAAATCTTCAGTCCTAGTAATTTGTCGATTTTCTCCTTGTTGCAGAATGTATTATTTGGTTGGAAATTGATCAATGTTACTGTGTATGTTATATTGCCATTCTTCGTGTAATAACAAGACAGCCCGTTTCATGTTACGTATACGGTTTATTGCGACAAATGCCAAGCTTTTGTAGATAAACCTAAGAAAGGTGTCTGCTATTGCAGGGAGACTTCAACGTGATCACCGTGAATTGGAACTCGGACGGGAAGTTGTCGGAGGCAGCGTCCAACACCCGCACAGTGGGGGCGGCTGTGGGTCTGGTGGCTCAAAACCTGGTGGAGAAACATCGCCGCACTACTCTGTGGAACCTGTGGTGCGTTGGGCGAAGTTTGGGCGCTCACGCCTGCGGGATGGCGGGCAACAGATACAAGTTTGCCCGAATCACAGGTGAGAATATTCAAAATATATTGATATATATATATATATATATATATATATATATATATATATATATATATTGTAAACGTGTGGAC
>OZ024865.1:15473332-15635832 GCA_964017155.1 Oasisia sp. SBJ-2009
GATTGCCAAAGCGTGTCATAAATTATAGATAACTGCACGGCTTAAAAACGTCGCGACGCTAGTATGCTTTAACCAGTTAGCGAGGCTTGCGAGGTTCACGTTTACGCTTGGCTGGTCATGTACCCACGCACGGTTATGGTTGATATAATTATAATATATAATTTAGATGTGCGCGCGTGCCAGTGTGGGCGAGTGCGTATGTGAGTGCGTGCGTACGTGCGTGCGTGCTTGTGCCTTGTCCCCATTTACCACGTTTACCCGACGTTAAACATTCTAGTCTCAATTGCGAGCGCAGTCCACATCAGCTGTGTGATCACCGCGGAAATAAGAGTCCGTCGGTAATTGTCAAATAATCTAATCTTGTCTTTTTTGGGTATAATCTTACTAACTGGTTTTAATATCTTCTAAATTGCATTTAGAGCTTAAAAACCCTTGTTGCCATTTTTTCTATTTGGTCCCGTACTGATTTAGCGGCCATTTAAAACAATGGCCGCCACATTTTATTTCACAGTACGTTACTAACAGTGTCATAATAAAAATAATTGTGGTGTATGTGTATATGTTGTCATATATGGGACAAGGATTCGAAATAAACCATTTTTTGGAATTTTCCGGCTTTCACGCCCGCCATTTTTTAATATGGCGGTCGTCATTACAAATGTCACAATTTCTCAAAAACTACGTCACATTGAGCAGTAATGTTGATGACATTTGATAGCTTAGTTGATAGCGATATACACCAATGCACATTTGACCTTCAGATACCCGCCATTTTAAAAGATGGCGTCCGGCTCAGCCATTTATCATTATCTTAAGAACTTCGTACATAATCTAGAGCCAAACAATTGATCAATTGATCGCAATAGGTCAGGTTTTTATATATGATTATTTAAATTGTATTACTTTTAACCTTTATTGACTTTCAAATGCCATTTTGTAAAATCCGCCATTTTTGAAGATGGCGCCCGACAAAATCTATAAAATTATGATATCCAAAGACGATAGAAAATCATAATTATGTTAAGCTCATCCACTCAAAAGGAGGACTTGACCAAGTCAAGGTTATGTTGGACAAGTATATAAAAGTATTCTCGCTGAACGAATCAACACCGTGCAGAGGCAATTCCAAGGGAATGCGATCTAGCGTAGTAGATGATTCAATGTGCTCCAGACTTCTATACCTGGCTCAAAATGTCTTCGACATGAGAACTGTTGAAACCTAGTGACCGTGACATGCAACGATGTCACGGTAAACTCCGACTACCCTGTGTCTACAGGTGTGAGCAAACCCAAAGAAGCAAACAGTCGTATGATTCAACATATTGTGGAAGTTGCAGAAACAGATTAATAGTCTACCTATACTCCCAACACACTGATCTCTTATCTTGGCTCTTCGCTGGGTGCCACAATTGGATACCAACTTCACAGCATTTCTCCCATCTTCCAAACTGTACTGGCTGGATTTTCAGAAGGAACAGTCAGCGGAAGTGATCTAAGGCTGTGAAGAGTTCTTGTGCACACCATTATGCCCCGAATGGCTCTACATTATCCATGTGAAAAACGTATGGTGGCACTTTTCAAATTACTGAAACATGAACAACGATTAAATAAATTCCCAGGTACCCATGGTGAATGTTTGGAACATACAAGGCGAGCACATGTGCTGGTGAATGTTTGATTACGGGATGTGGTCTTAGAACCTATCTTCCCCAAACCTCTGGAGCCTGGATAGCACCAACGTGGTGGCCGATTGTTGTCAGCGCAAACCAAGAACATACAAGCTCCAGAATTCAGTTCAGGTTCAGTTTTGTAGCTGACGCAATGCAGTTGTGCAATACAAAATCTTATGTAATTTTGGTGCATGTGACATGATCATCTAGTGTGGCTACGTGACAGGTTGCATAGGGCAGTGTCGGTGGACGTCAAGGGAGGGGGTGAACAGCTCAGGAGTTTGTAGTATGGATTGTTTGTTTTTAATAACTTGAATTGGCTGTCCATTATACAGAATATCTCGATAACATTCTTAAAATCGTCACCTGAAAAACTGATATCATGTGTTCACATCAGCTTCAAATTTCGATGATAGATAAGTAGTAATATGGGATTCTATCGAGATACGGTTGGCGCGGCGCGGTGGAATTCCACCGGTGGAAGGTCAAAGGTCAAGGTTGAAAGATAGACGAAAAGGTCAAACGTCAAAAGGTCAAGTGGCGCCATCTGGTGTATGGGTCATGGACTGGTGGCGCCCCTTGCGGAGAGGTCACGAACTAGTAATGTCTAAATTCGTGCGTATTATTTTTAAAATTGTGTCAAATGGGGGTCAGTGGTCACGTAGCGCCCCTCGCGGATAAGTGGTGAATTGCAAACTAGGTCAAAGAACAAGTGTATCAATCTGACGGATATGTCTTCAGCTGATACCCATAAATATGTGTGTCTTATTTTTTAAACTACTTTAAAAAATAGTCAAGAGGTCAAGAGACGATCCTGGCGGGAGCTGTGCGAAGCAAGAGTTATGGTACTACTCTCACGTCCGTGCTGTTTTGGGCGTACTACTACCACGTCCGCGTTATTTTGTACAAAAATAGTTTCTACAAAATAAATTTCAGCACACCCACGTGTCCCTAACGACCACTCGTTTGTGATTGGTTGATAATTTTCGGCACACTCGTTTGTGAAAATACCAGTGTGCCGTATATGACAAGATTGTGCTTTATATTGTAATAATTGTACTGATGGTCATACAAAACAAAATAATATTACCACAGTTTGCTTATACTGAACACATTCATAAAAAACGGAAGTTTTGCTTATCCTTTAATTGTACCAAACCAGCATTGCTGAAATTTATGGATGAGAATGTGATGCGCAGAAGTCTAGATGAAAAGGTCAGAAAGAAGGTGATGAATGAACAGCGGAAGACACAAATGAATACCCGCAGAACTGTGTACAATCAATTAAAAGTGTTTTTATATGTGCAGAAAGTACTATTGGTTGCTTGATGTAGAGTTACACTAAACAGGTATAGCTGTAGCAAACTATTTTACAGCAAAACACGTTTTTAACTTTTCTAACCGCTGATGGTGTATAATAATTGGGGCAAAAATCCATGTGGGTACTGGATTTTGGAAATATTGCAATACAGAACCATAATATGCTGTTTTTGAAATCTTTGAACAACATATCAACATCAGAACCACTAATTTCATCACTGGCATGCAAGCAAAGTGTAAAATGAATATTTTTGGTGCAATACAATATTCCTAAGACTATATTTATTTCATATGACATACGGGTTTTGCCTCATCATGTTCAAAATCAAATCATCATTGTGCGATAGAATGCAAACTATTCAATGTATAAACATTAAACACCACATGCCGTTTGTTAAAATTCGTGTTGTGATCAATGTAAACAGTTGTTTCGAATGTCATCTGATACAGTTTATAAATACATTGCGTTTGTTTAAGTCATTTTCATGAACACAGTTTTGCATTTGCTATGAAAATGTGTCTCAAAACGCTGTATGCATTGCTTAATTTGAGATATGTAGCTTTTTAACTAGTGACAAGGAATCCTGAGGTGGTCAGTGGGCCATGACTAGTGTATTATAATGATATTAGATAATACATTTACATTGTATTATATTATATGGATTATGTGGATTGTATAAATATGTATATATATATATATATTATATATGTTTGGCTGAATACAAAGTTCTTTGATAAACTTGTACCTGCTTTGTTACAGTAAATGAGTCACAATTCCTTAGAAACAAATTCCTTGTCATACATTTAAATAACTTTTCAACAAGTTTGTAAATGTTCATTTGCATACGACATCGTGTTTCTGACTATATTTAATATGCTATACATCCGTATAATCATCGTGAGGCAGAAAGCGATATGTGGCAGAAATCAAATTGTTAACTATACATTTATGACTGCTTTATTGGATTTATAATAACCCACTTATACAAAGAAAGGTCACTGCTACTATCAAAACTTTATTAAATTTGAGGGATCAATCAAATCAATTAGGACAATACATTGGAAAAAGGTAGACGCATATTTAGATTTTCTAGCAGCCATCATTTCTCATTCCCTTAAACTTTAAAGCAACATAGTTCATAACATACAAAGTCCATACAACGTAGCCAGTCCCAGGCAAAACAAAAGGTTTTATTCTACGACAAGTCAGATGTAGCCGTAACGTAAGGCCTAGTAAGGGCTCGTTAAGGATCTGATTAAATCAGTTTAAAATTGTTCAGGAAAATAAGCAAGACACATCAATTCAATGGTAGCAAATTCTTCTACGAATATATGGGACCGTAGCTCTGAAAAGAGCTGTTTTGTTTCTGCACCGATTACCGCCGACGGGGTGTGGGCGATAAAACAGCTCAGTCCTCGCTTTAAGGTCAAACAAACCCCATGGCCAAGTATGAAACATTTTTCACTCCTCTGCGCCATAGTTGTGGCCCAGTTGGACGAGGCTTCATAACGGATTTCATTCCGTCAGTATGGAATCGACACATATTTAAACAGACTTGGAACTGCCTAAAATCACGCAATATTTTCTTAACTCTGAAATCTGTCCGACATTATCGCACTCGTCCAGCTGTATTCTCATAGGCGGTTTCGCGCGTACAATATAGGCGGTTTCGTGGGTATGGCGTGCCAAAATGGATGAATTTGGCATGACAGCTTGCCGTTGACTTTTTTGGGACCACCATTTTGGACCACAAAAATGTTATTTGTAATAAAAGTACATATTTTTCTTTTACACACATAACAACTTAAAGCTAAGCTCTCTTATATGTGTTCTACTAATGTAGTTAAACAAATATGATTTTATATCGTATTTCGTTTTGGTCCAAAATAGTTGGAATGTTGATATATATCCCAAATGGTTGGTATCATATATAGTATATATATATATATATATATATATATATATATATATATATATATATATATATATATATATATATATATATATATATATATAAATATATATATATATATAATATATATATATATATATATATATATATATCAAAATTCCAACTATATATATATATATATATATATATATATATATATATATATATATATATATATATACTATATATGATACCAACCATTTGGGACATATATACATACATAAATTCCAACTATTTTGGAACAAAACGAAATACGATATAAAATCATATTTTTATATATATATCGACACTGAACCTGATGATATTAATAGTGTCAGTTGTCGATTGTCATGGATATTAGTTACTTCTTTTCTTTCGAAAACAGTTAATATAATCCCGTGTTCCGACGTTGGTCATGCCATTTTTATTGTGGCTAGGGAGATCTGTCGGTGAATTGACAGTTGCCAAAGCGTGTCATAAATTATAGATAACTACACGGCTTAACAACGTCGCGGCGCTTGTATGCTTTCCAGAGTTAGCGAGGCATGCGAGGCTCACGTCTGCGCTTGGCTGGACATGTACCCACGCACGGCTATGGTTGATATAATTTAATGTATTATTTAGATGTGCGCGCGTTCCTGTGTGGGCGAGTGCGTATGTGCGTGCGTGCGTGCGTGTGTGCGTGCGTGCGTGCGTGCGTGCGTGCGTGTGCCTTGTCCCCCTTTACCCCGTTTACCCGACGCTAAAAACTCTAGTATCAACTGCGAGCGCAGTCCAAATCAGCTGTGTAATCACCGCGGAACGAATAGTCCTTCGGTAAATGTCAAATAATTCAATCTTGTCTTTTTTTGGTATAATCTTACTAACTGGTTTTAATATCTTCTAAATTGCATTTAGAGCTTAAAAATCCTTGTTGCAATTTTTTCTATTTGATCCCGTACTAATTTAGCGGCCATTTTGAAAATGGTCGCCACAATATTTTTTTCACCGTTCGTTACTAATGTGTCATCTAGAAAAATAATCTTGGTGTATGTGTGTATGTTTTATGGGACACGGATTCCAAATAAACATTTTTTTGAATTTTCCGGCTTTCACGCCCGCCAATTTTTAAGATAGCGGTCGTCATAACAAATGTCACAATATCTCAAAAACGACGTCACATTGAGCAATAATGTTGAAGACATTTGATAGCTTAGTTGATAGCGATATACACCAATGTACATTTGACCTTCACATACCCGCCATTTTAAAAGATGGCGTCTGGCTCAGCCATTTATCATTATCTTAAGAACTACGTACATAATCTAGAGCCAAACAATTGATCAATTGATCGCAATAGGTCAGGTTTTTATATATGATTATTAAAATTGTATTACTTTTAACCTTTATTGACTTTCAAATATCCGCCATTTTGTAAAATCCGCCATTTTTGAAGATGGCGCCCGACAAAATCTATAACATTATTATATGCATAGCTCAAGAACTACGTGGCTTAGAGACCAAAAGTTGATATCAAAATACAAATATTTTAGAAGTAATTATGTTTTGTATTCTTTTGACTTATCCGTCATAAAACCCAAGCTCCATCAAACAGTAATATTTATGTACAATAAGAGAGCCTGTTATCCCTGTGTCTTATGATCTACGTATCGTCGAACTTTGAAGCTGATATGGAATTAGAGACGTTTTGAGGCAACGATTTAAAGATGTAGCCAAGGACATAGTTTACCGACTTCTTGATTTTTCAGTACTATGTATATATATATGTTGAGGGTATTGGTGTGGTGGAGGTTAATAAAGATTGTAAATATGTTCAAAAAAATTGTCTGTAATTCATATCCCTCCGATGAGAGGACACCTGCGATGTACGGACACTTTTGCTCGGTCCCACAGGTGTCCCTAAAAGACAGGTACCACTGTATTGTATAAAACGGACAGAGTTGGCCAATTCAAACATTGGTTTTTTTATTTCAAAATTATGCATGTTCATCCACCCCATCCCCATCCAACATCCACTGTAAACACACGGCATTGTGAAGCGCATGTTGGCTGTTATGCATGGAAACTGTCTTCTACACACTTTCACCTGTCTTCTGGAAACTTTCGTATAACATTTTCACTTGACAATCATATGTTAAGCACTAAGATGACAAAGACAAAGGAAATATTGCTGTCGTGGCATGTAACTGCACAGTAGATGGTATAGAAAGATGGCTCAGAAACTGCGATTCTGAAGGCAACATCACTACTTTTTCCCAGGATGCTAGCGATAACATGGTCTTCAAAAGAAGATTTGACTTGAAAGCAATAATTGACACTCACGAGTTTGAATACAGAAACTGGATGTTGATGGAACGAAATATGTCCAGCTTTCTAACGAATGACAAAGTCAAAGTTGCTGGAGAATGTTGTGCAGGTCAAAAGTAAGCTACTACTTAAATCCATCCAATAGAGAGGCTGTTTCATAGTCGATGAAATGACAGCCTTGTAGGGTGTTGGTGGCAGCCAAGAACCTCAGTAACTACAAAGACGATGACAAATCATATGTTAAGCTCATCCAATAAAAAGGAAGTCTTGACCAAGTGAAGGTTATCTTGGACAATTATATGAAAGTATCCTCACTGAAGGAATCAACAACGTGCATAGGCAATTCAAACGGAATATGATCCAACATAGTAGATGATTCAATGTGCACCAGACTTCTATACCTGGCTCAAAATGTCTTCGACATGAGAACTGCTGAGAACCTAGTGATCGTGACATGCAACGATGTCAAGGCAAACTCCGACTGCCCTGTGTCTACAGGTGTGAGCAAACCCAAAGAAGCAAACAGTCATATGATTCAAAATATTGTGGAAGTTGCAGAAACTGATTAATAGTCTAACTATGCTCCCAACACACGGATGTCGTGCTATTGGCTCTTCGCTGGGTGCCACAATTGGGTACCAGGTTCTCAGTATTTCTCCCATTTTCCAAACTTTACTTGCTGCACTGGCTGGATTTTCAGAAGGAGCCCGAAATGATTTAGGTTGACCCTTGGAACGCAGACGAGAGCCTGGTCAGCCGAACGCAGACTGCGATGGGGAACGTACGGCGTGATTCGATCAGCCAGATAGCGTGGAATGTTAGCATGCACGGCGCTGTGCATAAAAGTCAGCAGTTTGAAATCAATACGCTGTGTCACGGGTAGCCAATGCAGCTCTCGCAGAGCCTCCGTCATGCTGTGTTGGTCACGGCGATGTAAACGTAGGATGACGCGCGCTGCTGAATACTGGACCATTTCAAGTCTATACAACAGCGTTCCAGAAATGCCGTACAGGGCAGCATTACCAAAATCAAGTCGCGACGTGACTAACGCATGAACAAGCGACGCTAGCCAAGCTTTCACTTCGATGACACACCGGGATATCTGGTCGGCTGCAGACGCCGAATCGTTAGGTGGAAAGTCAACATAGAGTTGTGTGTCGTCAGCGTACACATGGTAACGAACACCATGCGTTTCGAAGATATATGACAGGTCAGCGCAGTAAACATGGCGAAATTAAATGTGGCGAGCATTTTAAAAATGGCCGCTAATTCAGTATGGAACCAAATAGAAAAAATGCCAACAAGGGTTTTTAAGTTCTAAATACTATTTAGATGATTTTAAAACCAATTGCCAAGATGATACCAAAAATATGCTTCCTTAACATTTGACGATACACTATAAGACGATCAAGATTGCTTTGGATACCATTTCCACTGCATAGCTAAACCTTAGGGGTGGATCCAGAGAAGGTTTTATCCCATCACCATTTGCACCCACTGAAGTTCGCCGGCGTCCCGCTGTCAGTGACCGGAAAATTGCATTTGACTTTTGGTAAGTAGGGCAAGAACGCACGTAGCCTCGGTAACCCAGACGCCGTGAGAAGGCTGCCAGTTTGAAGCCCGTCTCATCGGCGTGAAGCCTCGTCGCAAGCCAGGGGTAGTTGTGATGCAGTATCCCTGGCTGATCGTCTCCTCAAACCGTGGAAGTTAACGGAGTCGAACTATACAATTATAGCACATGACTTCGCCAGTCGCTACTGTGCCAGCCGTGGGAGCAGCGTCACATGTCGTCAATGTTTTGGATTAATTAACAGACTGTCATAGGTTTAGTAATAATTTATGTTTATGTATTACGTAGAGTCTATGATTCTGATAACGAAACTAAGTTAGAAAATAAAAATGTCTATACACCAAATAAAAAGTAAAACAGGGGATAATAAAAGGGTTTATTTCAGTGTTTCTACCGTGTTATGTGGTAAAGCCGGCCTTGCGGTAACATACAACGCAGAGCATAATTTCCCTACATAGTAGTGATGGACTCAAAAGTGCTGCCACCTCACGGAGCCTGGGTAAACGAGGTTAATCGGCCTGTGGCATCCTCGTCAACCACGGGACGTTGCGTGGCTCATCGTCTCCAGGAAATGACCGGAGATCACGAACTATAACATTATAGCAATTGAATTCGTCAAAGTCGCCATGAACAACGGGAATTCCTGTCCCCATTTGAAGACACGGATACATGTATGACTGGTGGAAATCCCAATATATATATATATATCTATATATATATATATATATATATATATATATATATATATATATATATATATATATATATATATATATATATATATATATATATATATATATATATATATATATATATATATATATATATATATATATACACACATAATTATATATATATCGCATCATAAACATTTAATGTAACACGAACAGCGTGTGGCTGAAATTATCCATAATTATATCACATAGAGAGCGCGGGTGGTGTAGTACAGTAGTTGTTATCAATCCGCCTGCCACGCCGCTGAAGCCGGTGGCACGGGTTCGATCCCCGGTACCGGCAGTTGTGATATAAAAGTCTGGCTCTCAACATTGGGGACTGTGACTCCCTCGTGAATCGGAGAATCACGTTAATGTCGGTCCCGTCTCAATTTGGGACGTAAAGGAATCACTGAGGACGACAAACACCCTGGCAGTGACCATCCACAGTGACTCCTGCGTTAGCCCAAGATTGGGGTGTTAGGAGTAAATAACTTAATAACTAAGAACATAACCGGAGGCCGACCACATATTTATGACCTATATAGTTATGTATGATATGATAGATTTCAAAATATATAGTGTTTATGTTTAAGGTTAACAACAATTTTCTTCCAGATCAAGTTCTTTTGTGAGAGCATGTGATAGTCACAATCATAATATACGCTAATTACAAGATAAAACATAGTCGAACGACAAAGTGGCGTGTATTAATGTTAAAGGCCCTAAGTTGTAGAATAAACAACAGCCACACCTGCAAACATGCAGTACGATTTATCAGTTTAAAAATCATTTAACAAATAAATCTTCTACAATATTATATGAAAGTTTGTAGTAACTGTGGTAATAATAATAGTGGTCAGTATTTTTTTATTTCATATATAAAATATTGGATAATATATGTATACAAAATACTTAGCAGTGTGTATTATATTCTAAGCAACATTTTTGTATGTAATATAAGAAATTTATTTAGAAATTTATTAGGGAATGCAAATAATAATTGCTCAGGTATTTAACTTGATGCATTTGTTTTCAACAAATTTATAGATTGTTTTCATTATGGTATAGTGTTTATGCACGTACAGCAATTAGTTGCTGTGTCTAGATTCATATATGTTACTCCTTGTATATATTTGTTGTGTTTAATAAATTCAATTATATTCAGTAATTTATCCCTTACAGAAAAGAGCCAATGGCATTCCACTGATTACCATTGAATACCATCAGTACCATTAGACCATTCAATGATATTTCAGTAGAACTCAGTGGTACTACCATTCAAAACCACTGAACGGTATAAAGAATCCAAAATATCATTCAAAACACCATTCAGATACCATTCAAATACCCTTGGCCATAATAACCCCAGGACCATTCAAGTACCATTCAATGGAATTTGAATGGTTTGAATGGTATTTTTTGTAAGGGGTACCAGTTTTATTTTCGTATTACTAATTAATTTATTACTTTTACATTGTTTGTTTATTTATTTACACACATCATTCATTTGAAATGCAAAAATATATCACATGTACATTAAAATTATCAAATGACACATACTTCGATGTAGTCGATGTAGGCCTACACAAATATTATTTCTATTTTTTTCAGCAAAAACGTATTGTTTTAATGTTAATATTTCTGTTCAGTTTTTTGAAATAAAATGCACAGTCACAGAGCACTGTAAACACGGAATTGGGAACAATTACGTCTAGTTTGAGTAAAAAACTTTGTTTTTACTATGTGTACAATGTAAACACATTTAAGCAGAACCACGTGGAAACAAAGTCGATTAAGATGTGGCGGAACCTGATTAATAAGTTAAAACGTACAAGCGGGAACTAGCTCAGGTCCGATGAGGAGTATGCAAAAGATGAAATCGATGTACGATACATTATCACATCACTTCACAATATATATATATATATATATATATATATATATATATATATATATATATATATATGCACGTGTCGACGTATACACACTTACAACAAACGTTGTGTCCCAAATAAAAATGAGGCAGACAGGTTTTGTAAATAGCAGACGCCGGACGCAGCCCACGTGACTGAATTACGCCATATTGGGGACGGCGGTGTAAAAGTCGGACTGTAATACTTCAATTTATCGGACGAAATTGTAAGCAACTATTCACACTAACCACCGCAGTATAGTCACAGAACAGTGGTATCTCTACACACGAATGCGTTGCGTATACTGTGATGATCTTGAACACGAATCAGCCTTAGCCTAGCCCTCGGACGCGCGTGAGTAAGTCATCCGCTCACGCCAGTCACGGCCTCGCACTCAGCCTCAGAAGTGATATCGGCTTACGAATGTTGTATGTATTTACTAAAAAACTATTATTTTACTCTTCGGATCCACCTCAATGGTTCCATTATACCTGTATATTGGTCTATATTGGATACCTTACAACTACTGTAATCATAAACATGAATAATCTATCAGCCTAGTCCTAGAGGCTTAGGCTTAGGCCTTAGCCTAGGCAGCCGTAGACGTCTAAGCCTAGTCCCTAGACTTATTGTTATAGGAATATAGCATTATGGCTTATTATGCCTTATATTGGTGTAGTTATTTTTATAACAATTCAATATTTGTGTTGAGATTGTCAAGAAATGATAACCGTACATACTAATAGTAATTCAGGAGTACTATTGTTAGCACGGCCCAGGACCAGGTTCAAGCAATACCCGATCAGAACAGGCATATTGTACACATGTATTCGGTGTAAAAACGTGACTCGTGTTCCAGCAGTGTTCCCCATATGTATGCCAGGTTTGATCTAATTCAGTCTCATCATCAGAACATATTACGTATAGAAAAGTGCATGTAAAAATATATTTTAGTAATTATAGCCTGCATCATCCAGGCTAGGACTACAGTCGATCTATAGTATAGGCTAAATAAAAACATATTGGGATAATTATTCTAATCAATTTATCAGCAGAAAAGTCGTGTTTTAAAATGGGTAATACTTATTTTAATGAATTTGTTTGAATCATTGCAGAGCAACAAGAGTAGAGTAGATTGTTCTGAATTAGTTGGCCTTGTTATAAATTTTTAAAATTTATTTTTTATTTCATAGGTGTTGTTTCTTACGTGTAGTTAATAGAATGGATTATAGGTGGTAGTAGGGTGTTTGGGTGCACCGTAGGTACAGTAGATATATGTTGGGTTGATATATTGGTGGTAGTGATGATGTAGGCAGTTATGACGGTGTTGGTGACTGTGGGTTAGGAATTGGACCGAAGTAAGATGTTACGGTGTATGACAACGGGGCATGTTCTTATGTAGCTAGCAGTGAGGTGGTTGGTATGTAGTAACATATTCATAAGGGCTACATTGTGAAAGCAGCTGAAAGAGGATGCGATGGTCAGTTCTTGTTTATGCCTTCTCACATAATACCACCAATTTGTGGCATACGCTTCGTGCACGTTATTGGTATATCACCACCAGCCATAGGGAGAGTTTTGAGCAGGAGATGGACAGTGCTCTCGCCCAATGGGAGGAGAAGGAAAACTCAACACCAGACGAGGAATGGGAAGCTCTGCAGCAGGTCGTGTACAACACAGCCAAGACATATCTTGGCAAGCCAGACAGAAAACACCAGGACTGGTTCGACCCCAACGACCAGGAGCTACAAACTCTTATGAGCAGAAGAGACCAAGCCCACCAGAGAGTGTTGCAAACCAGGAGCACAAGGTCCACCACAGCAGCATATAAAGATGCCTGCAGACTGCTACAAAAACACACCCGTGCACTGAAGTCAGACTGGTGGGAAAGGAAGGCAGTGTAGCTGCAGAGAGCTGCTGACAGTAACAACATACAGGGCTTCTACAGTGGACTGAAGGAAGTGTGGGGACCCAAAAAGAAGGGACCTGTTCAACTGAAATCAGCAGATGGAATGGAGACCTTCTCTGACAGCAAGAGAGTTGTGGCAAGATGGAGTGAACACTTCCAGAAGCTACTCAACGTCCCTGGAGACATAGATCACGAAGTTTTAGAAAACATCCCGCAGCGCATTATCAAGACAAGCCTAGATGATATTCCAACTATGGATGAGATGGCTAAAGCAATCGCCGGCCTGAAAGATGGCAAAGCACCTGGAGGCGATGGAATTCCTGCAGAAGTATGGAAGCACGGAGGAGACAATCTGTTCAGCAGACTGCACCAACTAATCACCAATGCCTCGGAGGTGGGTTCTGTACTACAAGCATGGAAGGATGCCAGCATTGTAACCATCTACAAGAAAGGTGATCGAACAGACTGTGGGAACTATAGAGGAATCTCTCTTCTTTCCATAGCAGGCAAGATCTTCGCAAGGATCCTACTCAACAGACTATCTACCCACATAACACCAGAGGTAGTTCCAGAGACTCAATGTGGCTTCAGAGGTAACCGGAGCACCGTGGATATGATATTTTGTCTCCGACAACTACAAGAAAAGTGCATTGAGCAGGACCGACCATTGTACATGGTATTTGTCGACTTCAGTAAGGCGTTCGATACAGTTGGGAGGACCGGGCTATGGCAGCTACTGAGGAAATATGGATGCCCAGAGAAGTTCACAACAATGATCGAGGCACTACATACCGGAATGATGGCGAATGTTAGTGTTGGAAGGGAAGTCTCGGAATCGTTCAGTGTCACAAATGGGGTCAAGCAAGGATGTGTACTGGCCCCCACGCTGTTCTCCATCTTCCTATCAGCAATGCTCGATGATGCTTTCCGAGACATGGGGGATGTCGTCTACATACAGTCCAGACAGAGCGCTGACCTATTCAAAGTCGCACACGTCAGAGCGAATACCAAGACTACTCGGATACTGATGAGAGAGCTGCTATTCGCATATGACAGTGCACTGGTTGCACACTCTGCTGAAGAGATGCAGAATATAGTGGATGCTTTCTCCAATGCGTCAAAGAAGTTTGGCCTGAAGATTAACATCAAGAAGACCGAGGTGCTGTACCAACCCAACTCTACAAGAACCCGAGAGGAGGATATCATGGTTGATGGAAACAAGTTGAACTCTGTTCTGGAATTCACCTACCTCGGAAGCTCTATATCAAGTGATGGATGCATTGACGATGAAATACAGAGGAGGATGGCCAAGGCTAGTGCATCTTTTGGCCGACTACGCCAGAGACTCTGGAACAACCACCATGTGTCCATGCGGGTTAAAGGCAAGATATACCGTGCAATCGTGCTGTCCACCCTCCTATACGGAGCCGAGGCCTGGACAGTGTACAGACGACAGGTGAAAAAGCTGCATGCCTTCATGATGCGACATCTGCGATCGATCATGAGGATAACCTGGATGGACAAAGTGACAAACAAGGAAATACTCGAACGGATAGGGTTGCCATCTATGGAAGATCTTCTGATCAGAAAGAAACTCCGGTGGACTGGACACCTCATGAGGATGTCACCAGACAGGCTACCAAAGCAGGTTATCTACTCCCAACTGTCTTCTGGTCAGAGAAAGAGAGGGCGCCCTCGTCTCCGGTTCAAGGATACCATCAAGAACAAAACGGAAGCTGAGAGACATAAAGATCGACTCCTGGACATCACTCTCACAGCAGAGAGCTAAATGGAGAGCAACAGTCAAGTGATGGAAGCAGTCTTTGTCGCTTGGCGACCGACAGCATGATGATTGATATATCACTTCGGTGTAGTTAATAGTGCACAGTGTGGGTGTTGTAGGGTGTGTTGGCTGTTGAGGTTGAGTGATACTGACGGTGTAGGCAGAACTGATGGGGACGTGATTTTGGGTGTGTTTAGCTAAGGATTGTAATGAGATGTTGTGGTGTGTATAATAATCGGGTGTGTTAGAATTTGTTTTGCTAGGTACCCAGTAGTGAGGTTTGTGGCACATAGATGAAATTGTAGTGTGTTGTAGCATAGGTTGCAGGGGGTTCTGTTGTGATATGGGCAGAGGTTGGTGTATTTTGGAGTTGGTGATAGTGGTGGGTATTGTGGTGTGGTGGGTGATAGTTGGTAAGTATTAAACATATGTTCCATCATTAGTGCCACTTATTTGATTATATATATATATACATATATATATATATATATATATATATATATATATATATATATATATATATATATATATATATATATATATATATATATATATATATAACTATTGTTTGCATGTGAAACTGGTAGGTGTGTGTCAAGGTGTGGTAGATCAAGGCTGGAACTGTTACAAGTACATTTATTTCATACTTGGGTAAAAGTATAAATAACTCTTGACAAAGTTAGTCAAGTAAAACGTTTTTGAGAAAATTATTTGAAGTACAAATTCAAGAAAAAAGGAAAAACATGTACCTGAGTTTAACACAAAAGTAATTTTCTCTTTCAACTCTATAAAATGGTTGATATTGCCAGCTTTTGTTGAGCTTCAGTAGCAGAAGCGATTTGGTGCACACAACAAACATATCAACTTGATGTTGTTGCCATTGATCGATTTCTTTAACCACAGCAGACAAACATGGCCACGCATTTTGTTTTGCACATCTCTTGTGACGTTTCCGTAATTAAAATCTGAATTAGAAAACTTGAAACCCAGTTGACAACATGCATGCCACCTTGTGAGCATGCCTGGTAGTGATAACAAAAATTAATAGATAATCAGAAAATTGCTAACGCTTGTTGCACTCGTTGAATACAATAGGTCTGCAAATATTCCTTTGCTTCTGGCACATATAATACGACATAACTATGTTAGGAGCTCAAAATTAGATCACGAAATGTGGATTATTTTGTTACATTTATAATAAATACTTATAGTACAGGAGTGTAGTTAGCACACCCCGGGTTCAATACCCAAGTCATGTTGTGTTTATCCCAAGGAAATACCTGCAGTTATGTGAACTCAGGTGTTTGTGTTGAATTTCTACTACTTAGAAATATTACGAGATATCTGGGAGATACTGAAACTGTTGTATTTTCAGTTGCTGGAGGCTCTCCTCTCTACACGTTGTTCATTGCCACAAAAGAGGCGATCTATAACGTTCCAGTGAACAATTCGGTGACACCTCCAACATATGGACATGGGACAAAGCTGATACAAGGTAAGCTGATATGAATGAAGCTGATTTGTAATCACATGAGTGTCTCGAAGGTTTGGAGCTTTGTTGGCACTGGGCCAACTTTGGGCAACATTTTATATTAGCTAATTAGCATTATTAATGCTAATAAAGCTTGATTCAAGTAAAACGTATCAGAAATGAATTATTCGAGTCAATTTCTAGGTTCGCTGTCCTGCAACTAAACTAAGTGGGTACGTTAAACATGTGCTGAAAACAATTTGGAGTTCTTTGCTGCACCATATCTAACTTTAGTTAAACTAAGTGCTGAGATATAAAATTATGATTTAACCTCATGGATCCCGAACCCCGATCTTTCGGGGTTTTACACTACTCTGTACACTAATCGCTAGATGTCACTAATTTAGGTTAGTATGTCCGATGATCGATTCTGATAAAAATGTAAAATGCAGCAGCGATGTTGACAGCCATGGTTGACATCGTCGATATTTCAGTCTGCTCAGAGATGTCAAATAATTGTGCATTAGCCACTAAGTAAAACTGTTTTCATGTATCTTATCAACCATGTTATATCTTGCCTGGATTGTTGACATCAATTATTATGATTATCTTCAATACGCTTTGTAGTCACACGGCAGTAATTTTGATGACACAGTGTTGGCAAATTATTCTGATTTATACAATATCATTTTGGTTTATACTTTCATATGCTATATTCCATATAGTACTTGTGATGGCAATACAATTTGCTATATGTACTATTTCAATCATAATTTGAGAAAGGCAGGACCAACTTCCTGATTTACTTAATATAGAATACCAATTTATATATGAATGTACTTTGTGTTTCTTATAGAAGATACCTGATATATTGCAATGATACACTAACTGATAAGATAATTGCTTATAATTATGGAGGAATCAACAAAACAAAACTGATTTTCATATTTATTGTTGACCATCTTGGATTTTTGATAATAGGGGCATCCCATGTCAAATCAATCAAGAATTGATATGACAGTCTTCGATTTTGATGTAATTTGGTGTATATTGGGTTATGATAACAAGTCTATGCGTCCCACACATTGTTAAGTCAATGTGAACTTCAGGTTCATATATAGAGGTCATCCAAATTTGACCCGACCTTGATACACGACGACCTTCCAGGTGTCATAACTCCACTTGTAGGTGACCTACATATATGATGTTGGTGTCATTTTAAAGCCAATAGAATGGTCTACATAGAATGGTCTACCTTATTACATATATATATATATATATATATATATATAATATAGATATATATATATATATATATATATATATATAATATAGATATATATATATATATATATATATATATATATATATATATATATATATATAATATATAAGTGTGTTTGGTTATATATATATATATATATATATATATATATATATATATATATATATATATATATATCAGTATATACATGTATATTTATATTGTTGGTAGCTGATGTCCCAATTTCCCTGATATCATGAACATGGATTTATTATGTATTTTCCTTCAACTCTTTCTTGGGTGGACGGCTATCGTATTTTAAACACTGCTGGGGTAGACAATTTGAAAATGGTGGCCAATTGTAAATTTATGTGGTGCTTCTTGCATTAAAATTAGCATATCTATAGTACTGCTGTATGAAATTACATATCATTTATTATATTGTACGTAGAAATGAATGTGTGAATTTATTATCTGATGAATCTGCTGGGTTGCAATCAATAACGTTTCAGGTTGTGAAGCAAAATTGAAAATAAAAAATAAAAACAGTATACATCAACTTCAACATGCTATAAACAAAAGGTTTCAGCCCTTACCATAAGTGATCAAGTGAAGTAAAAGTAGCCATGTGTATCAGTTTTGTAATAGTAAAACATATTCAGTTCGGGTAGCTATATTTCAAATAATACACATTTATGTAAACAATGTCAGTAACGACAAATTTTAATTTAATAGAATGGTCTACCGCACTTTAGTCACATTACCAACTGGAATTGTTCTTAGCTTCTAATACAACATAAAGTTTCAAAATTATGAAAGATAATACTATTTCAGTTTCACAAATACTGTGTGTTCCTTCAGGCTCAAGGCTTAACATAGCAATATGATCATGCTTTTATAATCCAACTAAAATAAAACTAAATATGGTGATCAACAAGATGGCCACACATGTCGGCTGAATGAAAGCGCACCAGTGGGTCATTTACGTAACAATGACCCTGGTACTTACCCAGGTGAAATGATGACCATGGTCGACCACTAATTTTATTTGATGATCGACCATGGTAGTTCATGTTTTTTCATATATTGTAGCCAGCATGAATTTTGTGTGGTGATGATTTAACTATGCATGCCATATTTTAAAGTGGCTTCACCTGCATGACAACTGTGCTTCTCTACTGTTTTTGTGGAAAGTTAAAATATGCCTTAGCCAATCATGGCACTTCATACATTGAACAAACTAACAAGCAGTAACTAACTTTTGTTTGGCGAAACCTCGATCATGCCTAATACTAACAGCTGACCATCTGCATGAATAATTGCATCGAACCAGTTTGACCCAGTTTAATACCATGTGGCCGAGTACTATGTAATCCTCTGCCCACTCAGTGATAAGTGATCCCAGAAATTACCACAAACTGCAAAATGCTGATTCTATTGGACACGACTGCAACACATAATGGCGGATGGATATTTAATGTGATCTTACCCCAAATGATGCTAATTTTTTTATTATCAGATTCACTAACACCGGGGTTTTCCTAACAACCAGATCTAACATGTTAAATAAGATAAATTAAAAGAGGACCTCTGTGACAATATGGCAGTTTTCCATTTGACATTCTAGCCATGATTCATAAAAAAATATAGATTGCTTAATATTTTTATAGTCCGGAATTCATTCCCTATTACAATTAAATCTTCTGAAACTATAGCACTTTTCATAAAAAGCAAAACATTTTTTTTTGAAATTGCTTTTCCACCGTGTATTTATGGTGGTTACATGTTCCAATGAACATTCTTGCCTCTATATTTATGATTACGCCAAATGATTTTGTTTGTTACGCCTCTGACCGAGCTTGAATTTTCTAGGTTATAGGCGCTATATAAGTGTTACAATTGCTTTCTTGATGACCGAGAGCAGTTGTGTTATAAAATTGCATTAATGAAACTGTTTGATAATTGGTGGACCCAGCAGGACTCACATATTTATGGCTTTTTAAAACCTGTTACAGTTCAATATGCTGACGAGGGTATTAACACCATTGCTGTTGATGATGTCCGTGGATACATCTACTGGAATGAAGGCAAGCCCATATACCGTGCCACACTCAATGGCTCCAAGTCAGAACAAATAATAACCAACAGTAAGTTATATATGTGTATCTATATTATAAAATAGTGTTTGTCTGTCTGTCTGTCTGTCCATCTGTTTGTCTGTCTGTCTGTCTGTCTGTCTGTCTGTCTGTCTGTCTGTCTGCCTGCCTGTCTGTCTGTCTGTCTGCCTGTCTGTGGACCCACAGCTCTGTTGGCTCTGCATGTATTGAGCTGAAATGTTGCATGTGATCTATGAGCATTCGTATATTTAGACTTTTCTAAGATCATCTGTGGTGGAGAAAGTTAAGGGTTCAATATGTAAAAAGGCTATGTCCTTTGCATGGATTCTGCCTCCAATATATACATATATATATATATATATATATATATATATATATATATATATATATATATATATATATGTATATATATATATATATATATATATATATATATATAGATATATATATATATATATATATGTATATATATATATATATATATATATATATATATATATATATATATATATATATAATATAATATAATATAACCAGGTGCTGTAACTCTGGAACACACTGAAGCCGTATAATTCAATGTTCATAGTGCCTTTTTCCAGAAGCAAGATTTAAACCTCACTATTTGTTCATATCAGTGGGATCAGAATTTTCAAACATTTCAGGCCCTGACTGCCTTATCCCCCAAGCATCACTGGGATATATGGCTAGTGTTTTCTTGTGTGAGCAAATTAATACTGGTCTACAGGGTGTATCATTAACAGTTTCATGATTGCCAGGGGCAGGTCAATGTCTTCTCAAGCAAACAGATGTAGATTCATATTGGCAAGCATAATTAAAAAAATCAGTTGTGACATCGATTGTTCCACAAGCTTGCTCCACAACTTTGTCATCACCGTTGTTTTGCACGTATTTAAGTTCTTGATGAGCTGCCAGATACAGTCATCGTGTTATAAAATTCATCATCAAAGATGCAAAGGATTGCAGTAATACCTTTTGTCATGTTAGTGTTTCAATCAGACGCACAGTCATAGGAATTCAACACAAATATATTCTTCTACTGTTACTGAAGGAATGAAACCAGTTTAATGTATTATATAAAAAACCAGGGTAGTGGAAACATTGGTTGTTTGCATTACACTCATGAAGGTCTAACGTGTGATTTGGCGCTGTAAGTTGGCATTCCTGGTTATACAAAATGTGTACCTCAGCTTCTGGATCGAAGGGAATACAAAATAATATATGAGCAGCCGTATTCATATATGCAGCATGCAAAACCCGGAACATGACGCAACAAAACTACTCGGCTGTAAAGGGTCATTTTCCAGCACCAAGAACAAGGTCCCCAAATCGATTTGAGTAATCATAAGTATTATATATTGGTTTTACTTATTATATTTAACTAGCTAAGTTACACAGCAATGCATTGGAGTGAAAAAAACATTCACCCATTTCAAATTGTGTTATATTGTTTCAGCATGACCCCAGAAATAGATTGCGTATTCATAAATATGCAAAAGCAACAAAATGCTAATGCTTGGCATCCAGAACTGGTCCTTTGATAAAAGGTCCGCGGAACCGCGGAATTCCGCGGTTCGCGAACCCTTTTTGGCCTTTTCAATTTGTTTTCTAATATGTGTCAATTTATACAAATTCAGGTAGTTAGACTGATTTTGGGAGCTGTTTTGGAGTGGAATTTTAGCAAGTTGCAGGCGAGTAATGTGGGGCATGGGGGCAATGGCGTAGGCGTAACCGGACATAGCAGGGGCCAGGTCGCCACAGATTGTCGAAATGTTCTTGAATATTTTATTCGTGTACCCTGGAATGTTCTTGGATTTCACTGAATGTTTTTGAAGGGTGTCATGAACACACTAGTAGCGAAACTTCGACAAAAGTATTATAGTAATATTTTGCGTAAACAACGTGGCCGTAACATGATTCGCTAGATGACATGTGGACTAGTAACGAACACGATCAATGTCACCACTCGAACACGTGAGCCAATCAGAAGTGCTCTCTTATTACATGTCTGGCCACTCGCCAATCAGGTGCACTCTTTCTTCGCAAATCGCCCACTACCGTACATAATGACTATTTTTATTTAGTTTCCATCACATTATTTACTTTATGGTTGACATAATCGCCAAGCTGCAACTGAAATGTGACTGTAAATTTAGATACAAATAGGTTAGTGGACAATGATTATAAAAAAGGATCGGGAAATATTCGCTCGACATGCAAACAAGTAGTGCACTGCAAGAAGCAATCAATCATAAATATGTCACATACAATGTTTGTGAGCTAGCCTGTGATTTCCATAAATCGGCAACACATTCACAGGTATTGCATTGCAAGTATAACACTCGAGAGGCTATGTCAAATATAACTACATTCGAAATCACAGAAGAACTGGTGAAGAAATGCCTTCTTCAACTGAAGACTGACAAGTCACCAGGCAATGATGGCATCAGCCCTCGAATTCTGAAGGAAATGTCAGAACAACTATGTGTGCCTCTCAGCATCATATTCAAATTACGCATCGATGAATCAACACTACCGAGACAGTGGAGAGATGCAATTATCTGTCCGATCTACAAAAAATCTGAAAAAAGAAACGCAGCAAATTACAGGCCAGTGTTCCTGACATCAATCGTATGCAAGACTCTGGAGAGAGTGATTGTTCAGCAGCTCGTAGAACATATCAAGATGAACCACCTGGATTGTGAACAACAACATGGCTCCACTACTGGGAAAAGCGTAAACACAAATGTATTAGAAGCATTGAACATCTGGAGTGAGGCCTTGATGCACAACATACCCGTTGATGTCATCTACCTCGATTACGCGAAGGCATTCGACACCGTACCACATCAGCGTCTTCTGAAACAAGTAGAAAGTATTGGAATAAAGGACAAGGCCTTAGCTTGGATAACAGCATTCCTAGATGACCGTTGAATTCCCCAGGGGTCTGTCCTGGGACCGATATTGTTCACGATGTTTGTCAGCGATGTACCAGGGATTGTGAACAACCTGACGTCAATGTTTGCAGACGACACCAAGCTCTATGCAACACTAACAGATGACAACAACTCACCACATTCTCTGCAGGAAGACCTGACAAAAGTCAAGAAATGGACAATGAAGATGCAAATGAATTTCCATCCAGATAAATGCCATGTTCTACACCTCGGACAGTCAAACCCGCAGAATATTTACCACATGGAGAATGCCAGTGGCAACATTCATGTGTTAGATGTGGTAACTTCCGAAAAAGACCTTGGAGTAATCATCGACCATCAACTCAAGTTCTCTGACCATATTGAAAATGCTGCCAAGAAAGCCAACCGTGATTTTGGATGCCTAGCACGAAAATTCCGACACCTCAACAAAGAAACGTTTCTACTGCTATACAAAGCAACGGTTAGACCACACCTGGAGTATGCGACATGTATCTGGTGTCCTCACCTGAAAAAAAGACAGAGACCGCATCGAACAAGTTCAGCGGCGGGCAACACGACAGGGCCTATCATACAACAGCAGACTAATACAATTACAGCTTCCTACCTTGAACTTGGGAAGACAGAGAACAGACATCATCCAGACATTCAAAATCAACAAAAGAATAGACTCGGGCAACCAGGATTGCAGATGTACACAGTGCCCATCAAAGCTGATGTTCAAAAAAGCAAGTGGTACAACCAGAGGGCTCAGCAAAAAACTACAAACACAGAGAGCGACTGACTACAGACACCACTTCTTCTCGACCAGAGTGGTTAAAATGTGGAACTCCCTTTCAGAAGACACAGTCCAGTCCAGAACAGTTAACGAACTGAAATCACGCCTCCGAAGAGATTGGAGAGGTCCCCCAGACCTGTACAATTATACTTTTTCAAATTAACCAGCCTTGACAAACAGGATATAAATAAAAATATATGAAAAAACAATACATCAATAGAGACCTACAACTTCAGAATACAAATCTTGAGACGGTCTCAATGCTCAGTTTGGGCAACTACTGACCGGTCTTGAAGGTAAGCTAACCTTTTAGAATGACTGAAGGAATCCCCTGACGAGATATCTATTATATTGAACAATGAACTACTGACAGGGAACCAGTGGACGTGGCAACATTCTGTTTTAAATAACATCACATCTTCAGTGTGACAGTGATCTTGGGTTGTTTCTCCGAGGATCTTAGAACATGTGTGGGTTTTACAAAGCATCATGATTCTTTTTGTTTGTGTTTTGAAAAAGACATACACATTTTCCAACTGTAAACTTTCAGTTTTTATTTGTGGTGTGGTGTTACAATACATATACATGTAAAAGTAATGCGTTTGAGATTTGACCTTAAAGTTGAAAGTGTATTAAAATAAAATAGTCTGAAAATACGTTAGGTTGTACCACAGACAATGGTCATTTTTATCTATCTCTTCTTCAATTAGCCGAGCCGCGTGCTAATATTCCTCGGAAGTAACTTGCCTACTCTCACATGCCTGTTTTGAAATGCCTATAATTTAATCAGTATGCAGACGAATCCGTCATCCAGTTACCTACTTTTAGATGACATAATTTGAACTTTACAGTGATGTAGAAAAACTCGAAATTCAACGGATAGAAGTCAATGCTTAGCAATTTAGATCCCACTGTTCTGTACGTATTGACTACTGGTGGAAAGAAGATAAAGTATTGCTTTGAATGAAGATATGGCTTTTACGTTTGGCAACAGTTGTGATCTAGTAAATACAGCTGCTGTACCATTTAGTTTGGATTGATCTATTTGCGAATAAATAGGAGGGCCATGTGTTTTGTAGATGTCATACCGTTGGGGCTAGATGTTCATACAGCAACTGGCAATCTGTACTTCACTAGACACAAACACCTGATGAGATCAGCAAATAATGGCAACTCCTCGAGATCCATCCATTACGCAAATGCTCCTATTTTTGGCATTGCTATTGATCAACTGAACAGGTAACAAGTATTTTGATTACATGTGTTGGATTGTTTACCCACCAGAGTGAATATGTTGGAATGTTCACTCCATCAGACAGAATGTATGTGTTGGACTGTTCACCCACCAGAGCGAATGTGTGGGACTGTTCACCCACAAGAATGTATGTGTTTGTCTGTTCACCCACAAGAGTGAATGTGTTGGACTGTTCACCCACCAGAGTGAATGTGTGGTACTGCTCACCCATCAGAGTCTATGTGTTTGACTGTTCACCCACGGGAGTGTATATGTTGGATTGTTCACCCACTAAATTGTATGTTTTAAACTGTTCACCAACGTACCAGACAAGAGTGAATGTGTTGGACTGTTCACCCACCAGAGTGTATGTATTGGACAGTTTACCCACCAGAGTGAATATGTTAGACTGTTCACCCACCAGAGTGTATGTGTTAGACAGTTCTCGGACGTAATAATAATAATAATAATTTTTATTTGTAAAGCGCCGTATATCCAAAAATATTTCCGCTCAGGGGCGCATAAAATACATTGTAACACATACAGGTCTATTTAAAATATTCATAATCAGTTAAACTAGCACGTAAAGACGAAATGTTAAATGATAATAAATAGATAATTAAATAAAGCTTCTAAAATTCTAGTTTATAAGCTAAACTTATCAGCAATAAATATATAAAATAAAATAATACAATTAATAAATAATAAAATATAGTAATAACTTAATAATAAAGTAAGTAAAAAAATAGCAAAACTAGAATTACAGTTAAATTAAATTACTTATAAAATACCATACAAGTAGTTCACAAATTCGGCCTTAAAAAGATGTGTTTTCAATTTGGACATAACAAGTTCAAGTGAATTTATTAGGCGCTGACTGTCCGGTAGATCGTTCCACAGGTGCGGAGCCTTCACGGAAAAGCCACAACGACCATAGCGTTCTAAATTGTGGCGTGGTACGCGCAGGAGACGACTTCCGGCGGACCGAAGCTGGCGACCCGGCGTATATTCCGTAATCATGTCAGCGATGTATTCGGGCGCTAGGTCGTGTATCGCTCGAAAGGTCAAAACCAGTTTCTTGTATGTTATGCGCCATGGAACCGCCAGCCAGTGTAGCACTATCACGCGCCGCCGAATTTTGCACTCGTTGCAGTTTCTACAACAATCGTCCACTGGTGCCACATAACACAGCATTTCGTAGCCTCGGTTACCCAGACTCCGTGAGGTGGCAGCACCCTTAAGCCCCTCAACTCCGCCTGGGACATTAATGGGCTTAAGTTTCTACATCCGGGTAGCCTTACCCCAGATTAGGGTAGAGACGCTGATTGGCTCTCAGGCCAACTAGGAAATAAAATTAAAATAACGATATACTTTTACATGATAATCATATCATATTAAAAGTATTCAACATTGAACTTATATTAACACAAAAGTAAGTAAAAATTCAAATTTACAGTTGTTTATAAAATAAGAATTACGGCAGGATTAACCAGTATCCGTGAGGTGGCAGCATTGTCTAGCCCCACATGGATAGCATACCGATTAAATAAGGATACCTTTTTATCAAATAATGCTGTATTATAAAAACTATTCAGAATTAAACTTATATTAACACAAAATAAATAGAAATACAAATTTGCAGTTGTTTATAAAATATATATTACGGCAGTGTCCGTGAGGTGACAGCATTGTATAGATCACGCGGATACCAAACAAAAGCTATAAATGGTACCAGACTGTCTTCTCGGCGTAGTTCCGCAGCCGACCGACAGTCGGTTAAGCGAGACTAAACATTTCCGTAGTCTAGCTTCGATGTCACTAGACCGTGGACGATTGTTTTGCATGCATCAATTTGGAAGTAGGCAGCCTGACATGTACGCGCAACTTCGATCGACATGTCCATTCCGCTGTCCCGGAAAATGCCGATGTCCCGTACTGTGTCGGCTGAGGCGTTATATGACACCCATGCACATCGACTGTCGTAACTGCAGGTGGGACTCTGGCGTTACGGCCGTAGAACACAATTGTTTCGGGCTTCGTCTCATTCAGTAGCAATTGTTGGCTCGTCATCCAGCGCTTAATGTCGGTGGTGTATGCTTCGATTCGGCGAGTAACAATATCTGCGTCACAAGGCTGGTTTCGAGGATACTCAACGTAAAGTTGCGTGTCATCGGCATACATATCGTATTTCAAGTGGTGTTTAGCGAATATGGCAGTGAGTGACATGCAGTAGATGGTAAACAGTACCGGACCAAGTACCGATCCCTGAGGTACACCACAGTTCAGTTGTTGTCGACAAGAAATGGCATCCTCAACCTGAACAGCAAGTGTTCAGTCCGACAAATAGGATGATATCCATGCCAGCGCCAATTCACAAATGTCGATGGATTTCATTTGTTTCAGTAGTATACCGTGGTCCACAGTGTCCAAGGCGGCAGTAAGATCCTGGAGGACGAGTGTCACTCCCTTTCTTCGGTCGAGTGCCTGCATAATGTCATCGTGAATACGCACGAGTGCTGTTTCGGTGCTGTTGTGCGGACGATAAGCGCTCTGAAACGGGTCAAGGAGTTTGTTTTCATCAATGTAGCGTCGAAGGTCAACCGGGACATGTCTCTCTAACAATTTTGAGACAAAGCTGAGATTTGATATAGGGCGGTAATTCTTGATGTCATTTGCATCCAGACCTGTCTTATTGAGCAAGGGAGTGACTAGCGATTGCTTCATTCCAGCTGGTACAGTTGCAGATTTTAATGACACATCGATGATATTCGCTAGCACAGGTGCAATAATATTGATGTTCGTTTTTAACAATGTCGTCGGCCACGGATCTAGAGCGCAAGGTTTCGAAGGGCATTTGTTTACGAGTCGGACAATAGCAGCGGCATTTGTATGTGTGAATGTTGACGTAGTACAATGGTGGTGATGATTGTTGTCAATTGGCAGCACAGGGCGTCATGATGATACATTGTACTGCGGACATCCATAATCTTTTCGGATAAATGTACTCGAAAACGTTCCACCACATTCTCATGAGAATCGTTGCTTTCGGGTAGCACTGGTCGTTGTTTGCGTCCGATGATCTCGTTCGTTACGCGGTACATGGCCTTCACATTATAGGCAGACTCGCGTATGTTCTCACAGAAAAACGAAGATTTAGCAGTTAATAATGATCGACTATATAATCGCGAATAAACTGTGGCTTGTTGCGCATTGTCGTTGATCAACGCCAATGCAGTTGTCTTGGTAGTCGCCTCGCCCGTCACAGCTGTCGCCGGATGTGTCGGTACTGCCATATATGATGTTTCTGCCGTATATTTTGCCGTCGACGCTGTCGCTACTGATGTTATCGTTGTTGCCGCTGTCGCTACTGATGTTTTCGCGGTTGATGCGGTCGCTGCTGACGCTGTAGCTGTTGACGCTGTCGACGTTGTCGACGCTGTCGCTGGTGACGTTATCGCTATTGACGCTGTCGCTACTGACATTATCGCTATTGACGCTGCCGATGTTGACGCTGTCACTGTTGACGCTGTGGCTGTCGACGCTGTCGCTGCTGATGGTGTCACTGTTGACACTGTCGCTGTTAACGTATCAGACCAGAGTGTACGTGTTGGACAGTTCACACACCAGAGTGTATGCGTTAGGCTGTTCACCAACCAGAGTGTATGTGTTGCACTGTTCATTTCACCAGACTGTATGTGTAAGACTGTTCACCCACCAGAGTGAATATGTGGGACTGTTCACCCATCAGAGTGAATGTTTGGGACTGGTAATCCACCGGAGTGAATATGTTTGACAATTCACCCACCAGAGTGAATGTGTGGGTCTGTTCACCCACGAGAGTGTATGTGTTGGACTGTTCACCCACTAGAGTGTATGTTTTAGACTGTTCTCACCAACGTACCAGACAAGAGTGAATGTGTGGGACTGTTCACCCACCAGACTGTATATGTGGGACTGTTCACCCACGAGAGTAAATGTGTGGGACTGTTCACACATCGGAGGGTATGTGTTTGACTGTTCGCCAATTAGAATGTATGTGTTAGACTGATCACCCATATAACAGAGCACAGTGTATGTATTGGATTATCTACCCACCAGAGTGAATGTGTAGGACTGTTCACACACCTATCAATGTAGAGTGTATTTGTTGGACTGTTCACCCTCTAGAATATATGTGTTAGACTGTTCACCCGCGTACTAGAGCAAAATGTAAATGTTGGACTGTTTTCACTCCACTAGGATATATGTGTGGGTATGTTTACCCACCAGAATGAATGTGTGGGACTGTTCACCCACCAGTGTTAATGTTTGGGACTTTTCACCTTAGAGTGTGTATGGTTTGACTGTTCATACACGAGAATGACCGTGTTGGACTGTTCACCCACCAGAGTGTATGTGTTGGACTGTTCACCCACCAGAGTGTATGTGTTGGACTGTTCACTCACCAGAGTGTATGTATTGGACTGTTCACCCACCAGAGTGTATGTGTTGGACTGTTCACCCACCAGAGTGTATGTTTTGGACTGTTCACCCACCAGAGTGTATGTGTTGGACTGTTCACCCATCAGAGTGTATGTATTGGACTGTTCAACCAACAGAGTGAATGTGTTGGACTGTTCACCCACCAGAGTGAATGTGCTGGACTGTTCACTCCACTGGGATGAATGTGTGGGTTTGTTCACCCACCAGAATGAATGTTTGGGACTGTTCACCCACCAGAGTGAATGTGTTGGACTGTTCACCCATTAGAGTGAATGTGTTGGACTGTTCACTCACAGAAATATATATACCGTACTGTTCACACACAAGAAAGTGTGTTGGAATGTTTACCAAACAAATTGAATGTGTTGACCTGTTCACCAACCAGAGTGAATATGTTGCACTGTTCACCTACCGAGTGAATGTGTTTGGGTGTTCACCCACAATAATGTATACTTTAGACTGGCCACTGACAACAATATATTTGTTGGACTGTTCACCCACCAAACTTAATGTGTTGGACTGTTTACCCACCAGAGAGAGTGTCTTGGACTGTTCAAGAATATAGTATATTGTACTGTTCACTCACAAGATTGAATAAGTTGCACTGTTCACCTATTGAGTGAATGTTTTGGACTGTTCATCAAAAAGAATGTATGTGTTGGACTGTTCGCCAACCAAACTGAATGTATTGGACTGTTCACCCACGGAGTGAAGGTGTTAGATTGTTTACCCGCCAGAGTGAATGTGTGGGACTATTCCCTCACCAGAATGTATGTGTTGGACTGTTTACCATCATAGTGAATGTGTGGCACTGTTCATCCACCAGGGTGAATGTGGGGGACTGTTCACCCATCACAGTCTGTGTTTGACTGTTCACGCACGAGAGTGAATGTGTTGAAATGTTTACCCATTAGAGCATATGTGTTCGACTGTTCACCCAATAGAGTGTATATTTTAGACTGTTCATCCACGTACCAGACCATTGTGAATGTGTTGGATTCGTCACCCCCCAAAGTGAATGTGTGGGGCTGATCACCCACTATAGTGAATGTATCGGACTGGTCACCCTCAAGAATGTATGTGTTGGACTGTTCCCCCACCAATGTGAGTATGCTGGACTGTTCATCCACCAAGTTAATGTGTTACGCTGTTCAACCACCGATTGAATGTGTTGGAGTGTTCACCCACCAAAGTGAATGTGTTGGAGTGTTCACGCACCAGAGTGAAGGTGTTGGACTGTCCGCCCACCAGAGGATTAATGTTTTTTTGTATTTAAAATATGTAAATGCCGCTAGATACAGCTATCCCTGGATAACCACTGATACCAGATGAACGATTGGGAGGAAGCAAAGAGGTGATACCAAGGAGAGGAACACCAAGCTAAAGGGAGACTTTGATTGTTATGAGCATTGGAAACGGGAAGTTAAATACATGATCCCCTCAGGAAATAACAACTACATGGAAACCACTATCAACGATGTATACAAAGGCAATCGTAAGAGGTTTTGGAGCTTCAGTATGAGCAGGGAACAGGAGGCTTCAGGGTTCCTGTGTTCAAAAACGAGGATGGATTTTATAAGAAGTGATAGTTCCAGCAAAGCATATTGTACTTAAAGAGCAGTTCAAGTCTGTTTTACAAACATAGATTTCACCAGTACGCCAGACAAAGGGTCAGCCGTTTGACGTTCCCAGTGATTTGAAGAAGGTATGGGTCGTACCCATTTACAAGAAAGTGGAGAAAGACCAAGCAAGCAACTAACGCCCAGTGTCACTCAAGTCCATCACGTGCAAGGTACTGGAGCATATTGTCCACAGTACCATCATGAAACACTTCAACAAGAACAAAGTTCTCTGCAACAGTCAACACGGATTTCGACGCAGGCGCTTCTGTGAATCGCAGCTCTTGGAATTTTTCTCCAGCTCGCTTTCGGTCACCAAGTAGACGTCATTTTGCTTGATTTCAGCAAGATGTTCGACAAGGTGCCTCTCGGTCAGAAACTCAACTACAACAGCATTCATGAAAACACATTCCACTGGATTAAATTGTTCTTCGCCAACAGAATACAGGATGTCTTGTGGAGGGGATACATTCCACCCAGGCGAATGTCAGAACGGAAATGCCCCAGGACACCGACCTAAGCCCTCTGTTTTTAATTTCGTACATTAAGATCTTCCAGATGTCATACAGTCATCTTGTACCAAGGTGTTCACAGACTACTGCCTCCTGTTTAAGAGCATCACTACTGACAGAGACCAGCTGGTTGTCCTGTCAGATCTGTCTGGAGCAGTGGTAGAAGGACTGGCAGCTGGAATTTAGTCCAAGAAAGTGCACAGCCATCAGAGTAATGGCAAACAAAACAATGGCACGTGAAACGTCGCATACCATCGATAACAACATTCCAGAAACATCTGACAGAAGTTAATACCTTGGCATCTCAATCGCTGACAACCTAACATTGTTAAGACATATAGCAATAACAGCAGTGGAAGCAAACAGAGTCCTTGGTTTCCTGCAACGAAACATAAACGATTGTTCAACCAAAGTCAAGGCCATTTCCTACACCACCAACAATATTTGGGTGAAAAGCAAGACTTCACCCATGCTAAAACACTTGGAAATTGCGATACATTGTTGCATTGTGTCACAGAAATAGGTGACGCACTCACGCATAAGACAACAACATGTTTATATTACCAGGTACCTCAAACTACTTTAACAAACATTTTGCTTTTAGTGCTGTCAAAACGTAATACAAATTTGGGTTTTTTGAAACAAGTAAGAAAAACAGTTGTAGGCAGAAACACAATTCCCTTTTCCCTAGACATTTTTATTTCACATGTTTTTGTAAGGTGCATATGCCGTGTGCAGGAAGATGCATGGATGTGTTCAGGATTCATACATATGAAAAGATTTTTACTTTTTCATGTTGTGTTTGTAGGCAGGTGTACCTTTGTCTTCCACTTGACAACAATATTGTTAAAGTCGACCTTGATGGACAGGACCGTACCGTGATGTTAAGCAACCTTGGTCAACCTATTGGGATTGCCATCGACTACTTGCACTCACGTGTGTGCTGGACGTCACGTGGTAAGTATTCAATTCAATTCAATATGATTTATTCAAACAACATTCAACAAACCATTCAATTTAAGACTATACAAACATGCTATACACGTAATGTTGTTTGAAAGGAATACACAAACAGTTAAAAACTTGTAGTAGTATGTATCCCCGCACACAATATTTGTGGGCACAACCATAACATAAGAAATAATTAGTATAATGTAAATATTGCACACATCCTAAGTACACGACTAGGAAAGAAAACAAAACAACATAAACAAAATTAGTGATACAACTCCTAATTCATTAGTCACACTAATCTCACTAATCTCACTTATTCAAAATAAATGGATGCATACAAGGAATTATACTTAGAATTCACATACAGTAATAATCCGAATCAGTTGCAATGAAAGTTGCATTTATATATATTCATTCATGAGTACTGACTTGTACCTGTGTCTAAAATACCTTATGGGTTTTATGTTAGTTAGTTCAACATGCAAGAAATTCCAAAGACTTATGCCATACATAGGTAGAGATATGGCTGTAACATTCAAGGTGAAACAGCGCCTAACTAATTGATTTTTGCGACGTGTTATTACCGAGATATTTTTTTAACAAAATACTCCAAGAAATTTTGCCACACGCACTCTGTTAATGCTCATACCATTGATAGCTATGTCAAACTGTGCACACAAATTACAAATAACATGTAGCCTGTTTTCGAAACATTTAAAGAAAGCTTATTTACAGCAAACCATATATACAATTTGTCAAAAACTGTCCATACTGTTGTAACAAGTTGGTTGATGTTTTTGTCTGCTAAAATAAATTAGTGTGGTCAGCAAACAGTATATATTTCACAAACCTAGATATGTTACATAAATCATTAATATACAGTATAAACAGTTTCGGCCCTAAAATTATTGAGCCCTGTGGAACACCATATGATATATTTAACAGGTCTGAGTGAAATTCATTGTAACAAACAAATTGGGATCTGTTTGATAAGTAACTGCTTATCCAATTGTGCGCAATACAGCTGAATCCATAGAAATACATTTGTTTCACAGAGCAACTCATGATCTATGGTGTCAAGGTTTTCAAGTCAATGAATACACCAATATAATACACCAAGTGTGAAGATGTTTCAGATTTGTAAATTGAAATCGTAACCACTTTTATCTTTAACTCATCCCAAAATAAGTCATTGTTCTATTCTGATTCCAACCACAATATAAGGATTCAGATGCTAACACATTAAAAGTGTACAGACATCCCACGCTTGAATTTGTGACTGCATTCCCAGTAACTTTACATGAAAATCGAGCGTATCACTTCAAATCAAGATTTCAATAGCAAGTATGTATTTGACTAATAGGAGCAATAATAATAATAATATATATATATATATATATATATATATATTATATATATATATATAATATATATATATATATATTATATATATATATATATATATATATATATATATATATATATTTAGTGCCAGTAGTATTGTTCCATCTCGGTTAATCCCCACAAGCCATGTTATGACATGCGTGTGTGGATTCATAACCAATATATATATATATATATATATATATATATATATATATGTAAATATATATAAATATATATATATAGGTAAATTATATACATAAATGAAAATATACATATATATATGCATAAATATATATATGCATATACCAGGTATGTATATATATATATATATATATATATATATAAGATAAATATATATGTATAAATATATATATAGATAGATAAATATATATATATATATATATATATATATATATATATATATATATATATTATGTGTGTGTGGTGCACCAGACTATATATATGGATTGTACCAGAAATTAACTAGTTAAGAAGAATATGTGGACTAAATCGATGCGAGAGGATAGAAGGAAGATGACAGAATTGAGACGATATATGTACACACAGACACACACACACAAACACACACACATATATATATATATATAATTTGTTATTTCGAATTGAAAACAATGATATATAACATATTTACAAAAGGTTAATTGTTTTATTTCAATTTGACAATTCTCCTAAAATATGCAAACGGGTTGTGGCCATTGAATGTTGTTTAAGGCCACACAGGACAGATACATTGTGTTACTTTTTGAAGAGTACAATGGATCTTACTAAGTAAGACCCTCTGTTTACACGGTAGCAAATAAATATCCATTATTTTGAGCAAAGATTGGTAAATTTGAAAACACCAATTCTTTATAAGACATACACACAACACACACTCAACACACACGCACGCATGCACGCACGCACGCGCACACGCGCTCACACGCACACACGCACGCACACACGCACACCCTCATATTCCCTTATGTTTCTTGTGTTTTATCATAATGTCGGCGTAAGCTTAATGCTGTCGAGAGTGTTATTGTAATATCCAAACAATTCTGGTTTAAGACCAGGGGACCGTTTCACTAAGATAAAATTATCTTAAGGAAAACATATACATGAACAGAATCGGACGGTAAATGTAACGAAAACTTTCAAATAAAATTTCACTAAATTAAGTTTGGCAAAACACACTTAATACTTGTCAAAAGGTATTTGATAAAAGCCTGTGGTGTCTAGTCTTAATTCAGTATTATAACACTGTAGAGAGGATTGGACTACGCTGAGAGTATAATAAAACAAACACATGAGAAACATAATATAAATTATTATTAAATTAAATAAATATGCCATGCAATAATGTTCTGCAATAAAATGGGCATTACAATGCAGAACACTGCAATCATCACCTACCTACAGACATATTCTTGTACCCGGTAGTTTGTCTTTAACACAGCAATCATCACCTTGCTACAGACAAATCTTGTACCCTGTAGTTTGTCTTTAAAACAGCAATCATCTCGTAGTTACAGACACCCTGTTGCACCCGGTAGTTTGTCTTTAACACAGCAATCATCACCTAGCTGCATACATCCTCTTGTACCTGGTAGATTGTCTTCAACACAGCAATCATCACCTAGCTACATACATCCTCTTGTACCCGGTAGTTTGTCTTTAACACAGCAATCATTACCTAGCTAAAGATATCCTCTTGTACCCGGTAGTTTGTCTTTAACACAGCAATCATCACCTAGATTTAACAAGATTTAACAAGATTGCCACCTAGAGAATCAACTCTAGATGGCAGGTGGACAAGGAAGCCGTTTGGCTTATCGAGAGTCCAACCTATCTATCTAAGTATACCCTGCCCGTCTTAGGTATATGTCAATTTTATTTTTAAACATATTAACACTTCTAGCACCTACACAATCAGCTGATAATTTGTTCCATTCGTTTACTATTCTTTGGGAAAATGAAAATTTTCTAATATCTAGTCTACACTGCTTCTTTGCTAATGCAACTCCATGTCCTCTAGTCCTTCTCTCTTCCTTGACCGTGAAAAAAATATTTCTGTCAATATTTTCATACCCATTCAATATTTTAAAAACCTCAATCTGATCTCCTCTCAATCTTCTGGTTTCTAGTGTTGTTAGACCACATTCTTTTAGACGCATTTCATAACTAATATTCCTGAGTTTTGGTATCATTTTTGTTGCTCTCCTTTGTACTCTTTCTAGCATATCAATATCCTTCTTGCGATATGGCCTCCATGCTTGTATACAATATTCTAAATGAGGCCTAACTATTGTTTTATAAAGCGGTATTATTAGTTCTTTTTCTTTGTATACTATATTTCGCCTAATTAATCCAAGAATTTGGTTTGCCTTCGCTGCTGCAATTCCACACTGCTCGGATACCTTCATGTCAGCACTAATGGTTAAACCTAAGTCCTTTTCCTTTACAGTAGTATTTAGTACAGTACCACCCATTGTATATTGTGCATTTTCATTCCCATGTCCTGTGTGGAGGCACTTACACTTTCCAAAGTTAAACAGCATTTGCCATTTCTCAGACCATTCTATCAACTTATTTAGATCATCTTGTAAATGCTGTCTATCTGCATCACTTTTTATTTTCCTAAACACTTTTGTGTCGTCCGCAAACTTCAACACCTTGCTTGTTATGTCATCATCCAAATCATTGATATATATTAAAAACAAAATAGGTCCCAATACTGATCCCTGCGGTACTCCACTCAAAACCGATTTCCAGTTTGAAACCTCCCCATCAACTACTACTCTTTGTCTTCTATCAATAAGCCATTTTTCTATCCAGTTAATCATAACATTGCCTATGCCATGGGCCTTTAGTTTAAGTAGTAATCTTTGGTGTGGCACTTTGTCAAAGGCTTTTTTAAAATCTAAGTAGATTATATCTACTGGTGATCCCTCATCTACCCACTTTGTGACATCTTCCAAAAAACATAACATATTTGTTAAGCATGACCTCGCTTTTAAAAACCCATGTTGAGATGTGTTTATCAATTTATTTTTAACAAGAAAATCAACCAAGTGATCTTTAATTAGTCTTTCTAATAGTTTACAAATCACCGATGTTAAACTCACTGGTCTATAGTTCTCTGACTTGCTTCTTGATCCTTTTTTAAATAATGGTATGATGTTTGCTTCTTTCCATTCTACCGGAACCACTCCTTCCTCTAATGCCAAATTGAACACTGTTGCAAGTGGTATGCTAATTTGTTCTACAATTTCCAGTAGTAATTTGGGAGGAATCCCATCCACTCCTGGTGATTTATTATCCTTCATATCTCTTATTTTCATAGCTACCATTTTTGGGGTTACAGTTAGTTGTCCTAAATAGTCACACTCTCTCCCTTCGAACTTAGTCTCTAGTACTGGTAATGTACTAATATCTTCCCTGGTAAACACCGAACTAAAGTATTCATTTAGGTTTTCTGCCATTAAGAATCCCTCCGTTATTATGTTTCCATCACTACCTTCTAGTGGCCCGACCTTATCTTGAACTTTCTGTTTACTTCGAACATACGCATAAAAACTCTTGCTGTCATGTTTTATGTTGAAAGCTATTTTTTGTTCATAGCTTCTCTTCGAATTTCTAATTTCAGCTGTAGCTTGATTAAGTGCTTCTTTATAAATGGCATAGTCTTCTTCACTTCCAGTATGTCTATATGTCTTCCACATCATTTGCTTGTACTTGATTTTTCTACTGGCTTCCTTCGATAAGTGTTTCTTCTTTGACCTTTTCCCTTGTTTTTTCAAGGGGACAAATTTGTCAACGACGCAGTCAATTTCCCTCTTTAAGATATTCCAGCATTCTGTTGCTGTCTTATTCTTCAGTGTGTTATTCCAGTCTATCTTCGCTAAATATTCCCTCATGTCCTTATATCTTCCTTTGTGAAAATTTTTCCTGTACCGTATTTTTCTGTTCCGTTCTCCTTTTACTTTGATGATAAAATGTATCTGGTTATGATCACTACATCCCAGTGGCTCACATATATTGACATTATCAACAAATTCCTTCTGTGAGCTCAAAACTATGTCCAACACGTTCTTGTCCCTGGTTGGTTCTAACACATGTTGAAAAAGGAAACTATCTTGTACTAAATTTAAAAACTCTTGATCCTCTCTCCCAGGACTCTGTAGAGATGTCCACTTTATATGCCCATGGTTAAAATCCCCCATAATAATACAGTCCCGTTTACTCACTTCTTTTATAGCGTTGTGCATTTTTCCATTCTCTTCTATGCTTATGTTTGGACTACGATAAACTAACCCAACAGTTAATGTTGAGTTTCCTGTAACTATGTTACACCAGACAGCTTCACATTCTGCTTCTTTTTCTAATTTTATTTCGTAAGCCTGGATGGATTCTTTAATATATAAAATAACTCCGCCTCCCCTTCTTCCTAATCTATCTTTCCTAAACATTACATATCCTGTCATTCCTAATTCGGCATCTGATATATCGGGGGTGGCCCAAGATTCAGTTATACCTATTATGTGAGGGTCAATATCTTCTACCATAATGTTTAGTTCATTTCTTTTGTTTACTATGCTCCTTGCATTTAAACAAACACATTTATAACCAAATTTCGTAGGGCTTTCCAGGCTGTTTTTTGCTGATTTCTTTTTGCTGTCTTTAGCTATGCCTCTAGTATTTGGCTTCTCTGTGTATCCCCCCTGCGAAACTAGTTTAAAAAATTGCAACCTGTTCCTCTGTCCATAGATTGAAGCAGGTTCTCGGAGAACACTGCTGCGCCCTTTCCGCTTAGATGGAGGCCATCTCTCACGTACATATCTTCCTTCCCAACAAAGTATCCCCACAAATCTACAAATCCAACTCCTTCTCCTTCACACATCTGCTCCACCAGAGCATTGATTGCCATCCTCTTACAGTTTCTATAGGTTGCTCCCCTTCCTCCGATTACTGGCAAGATTCCTGAGATAATGATCTGTTCAACTCTTGTCTTCTTCAGTTTCCCTACCAACTGTCTGTATCTTTGCACTATTCTAGTTGTCCCCTCCCTGTCTGCATTGTTCGTCCCTACATGTACTAATATCGATCCTCCCTGGCCATGCCCCAACACGTTCTCTACCCTATCTGTCACATGCTCAATCCGAGCGCCCGGAAGACAAACAACAACATCTTCTCCTTTGTTTAACGTCTTGTCCGTCTTTCGCAAAATTGAGTCGCCCATAAAAACCCTTTCTGTTCTCAATGCACCCTCGATCACTGCTTCAGAGTAGCTCCTCCGTTTTGCATCTCCCTGGTTGCTGACTTTCCCCCCTGCCGCTTTCTCTGTTCCTTTCTTTCCTGTCTCTTTTCTTCCTGACATCTTCCTTGTTATTGACTTCCGTTTGGTCATATCTACTCTCAGTTCCTTTCTTCCCTTCGTCTTTCCTCCTGTCGCATCTACTTCTATCATCTCCTGTCCCCTTGTCCCTCCCTCCTTCTCTACTGTCACTTTCTCCACTGTCTCCTTCATGCATGGCATGTTTTCTGTTGTTCTTTCTCCATTTGTTTTCCTTGCTATCATCCTCCCTCCTCTCTCCATCCCCTTCACAAGATCCGTTAGCTTAGCTAGCTCTGCCGTCAGACAGTCCACTTTCCAACACCCTAAACATTGGAAACTAAACCCTTCCTCCGTTGTCTCTGACCAAGACTTTCCGCACCCCGATAAGGCAAAATCCACCAAGCTGTGGCAGTGATCACACAGCAAGTGCCTCCTTGCCTTCACTTGCCGCTTGGAAGGTGCCATAATACGATTGATCAAATCAACTTAGTTTATACCAACTTAGTCTTTAGAAAGACTGTTTGTTTATTGTGTACAGCAACTGCAGCACACTACGTGTTATAAACAACTTACTACCTATGCTACCATGAACAATAATTTTATTCTGTACTGGTACCGTTCCCTAGCGGATACTTTGGACACTACCTATATAAACAGACTAGGGCTTTCTGCTAAAACACTTGCTTATTTTTAATAACAATGGCACCGAATCAAAGAATTATCCTATGTATGCAGCTGTTTTGCTTACCACTTTATCTGTTATATATCATATCAATTTATCAGATTTGCTAAATTTTGTTTACAATCTTGTTGAAAGCTAGATTACCCTATTTCACCCACTATAAATAATAGTCTGCACAAACTAAGGATTCCTACTAAAAAGCTTGTTTATTTTTAATAACAATGATACCTATTCAGAGTGTTACCTTACACATATAGTTGTTACGCTTATTGCTTTGTCTCTTATATACGATATCAAATAAACAGATTTTGCTCAGTCTTGTTTACAATTTGTCGAAGGCTAGATTACCCTATTATCACCCACGTATACTAATTTGTTCAAAAATACTGTTTACTAACTAAATTTAACCAAAACTGCCACTCAATATATGTCTAGTACACCCTTATGAATAACCTTAGCACAAAAATAATACTTATCAATCAATACTTCCGCTTGTTTTTCAACTTTTATACACCACCAAATTCAAACATCTGCATCCACCAAGTTTCCGCACCTAGCTACATACATCCTCTTGCACTCGGTAGTTTGTCTTTAACACAGCAATCATTACCTTTCTACATACATCCTCTTGCACTGGGTAGTTTGTCTTTAACACAGCAATCATCATCTAGCTACAGACATCCTCTTGTACCCGTAGTTTGTATTTAACACAGCAATCATCATCTAGCTACAGACATCCTCTTGTACCCGTAGTTTGTCTTTGCGTTGACCTTTAGCCTGCTACAATTTCTTCCCATCCATTTTGGCTGTGTAGATAGTCATCTAAGTTACTACCATAGCCACTTGAAGATGTGTCTTGTTAACGTTATTCATGGTTGTATTGTTAAGGTATCTTTATGTTTTGTTCCAGTCAAGAGTACCTTAAATTGTGCAGATTACACTGGTGAAAAGAGTGTCGTTATTGTTAGCCACACCGCAAACCCTACACATGTTCATATTAAAGATGACACTGTGTTCTACACAAGAATAAGCTCCAGGTAAGACACAAAATACTACCTTGAAGCAGGCATGGTTTAATTTCAGTTGTAAATGTGTTATTTTTATATTCAATTAAGTAAAGTTAATTTAGTAAACATCCTTTTTTAAATCATAGTTTTATTTCATTAATTACGTTTGCCAGAGAGGTAATTTAAAAAAACTACAATTAAATTTGAATAATCATGTTATTAGATATTAATACTATAGAAATGTTACAATTATTATTGTTGTTCTACACAATCCAATGGTGATTGCCCCCTAGTTGTCGAGATCGTAGTGCACAATATACCCCTTCGACACAGCCACTCAGACAATCACCCATCCAGCCCCTTTCACAGTGAGAAGTTAGTCCGGAATAAGTCGAATTACGCTAGGAGAAAACCACAGTGAAAGCCATTGGGTTCATCCAGATTCTTCTTCCTTTGATTCCTTGCTGGGTGGGGCCTATGTGACATTCATGACCTCCTCTGCTCTCCTTGAAAACGCCTTCCATACTGCCAACCCATTAATGGCTATCCATGCCAGCCTTCGTCAAATCTCTTAATCCAGATTATTTAGTCCGCTAAAATCCTTAGGTTAATGTTTCCCTAAGAATAATAACCTCACCATAAATGCACTGGGAAAGGCAGAAACGTTTAGTTGAGTGATATATTGTGCTGTGTGTCAATTGCCATTCAACTTAACACCATGCTTAGACCAATTTCAGGCAAAGAAACTGAATAAGAACCAGCCTGTACATGACCAAATCCAATATTGTAGTAATGACAGGAGGCTGAGTAAAGAATATTATGTTTATTAACTGGCGTGCATTTTATATTTACAATGTATTTTGTATTAAATAATAAAAAAACTCTTTTCGAGACTTTTGACACGTTTATATTATTTCTTTGGATTCCCTTAAGCTACCTAGATGATTGTTTGTTCTCACCAACAAATTATGTCAAATTAAGTTGGACACGTAGCTGGGAGTGTTAATTCAAAGTAAAATTAGTTTCTTTCAATCATGCATTTATCAAGCTGAGATATTGATGACATGCTTAGGATGCTTTCTTTTTCAGATTCAATTCAGTTCAGCTAGATAGTAGCCATTATGCAGAGAGTAGCATTCTCCTCAATGTTGTGGATGTAGCTGGAGCTTCAGGTGAGTCTCTTCTCCAGAGAGTAGCATTCCCCTCAATGTTGTGGATGTAGCTGTGGCTCCAGGTGAGTGTCTTCTACAGAGAGTAGCATTCTCCTCAATGTTGTGGATGTAGCTGTGGCTCCAGGTGAGTGTCTTCTCCAGAGAGTAGCATTCTCCTCAATGTTGAGGATGTAGCTGTGGCTCCAGGTGAGTGTCTTCTCCAGAGAGTAGCATTCTCTTTAATGTTGTGGGTGTAGCTGTGGCTCAAGAAGAGTGTCTTCTCCAGAGAGTAGCATTCTCCTCAATGTTGAGGATGTAGCTGTGGCTCCAGGTGAGTGTTTTCTACTGAGAATAGCATTCTGCTCAATGTTGAGGATGTAGCTGTGGCTCCAGATGAGTGTCTTCTACTGAGAGTAGCATTCTCCTCAATGTTGTGGATGTAGCTGTGGCTCCAGGTGAGTGTCTTCTACTGATAGTAGCATTCTGTTCAGTGTTGAGGATGTAGCTGTGGTTTCCAGGTGAGTGACTTCTACAGATCTAAGTAATGCAGATTGACTAACTGTTATCTCTCAGTTTATTTTTCTCGGTTAGCATTCGTTGGTTGTGATAAGGTTAGAGAGAGAAGAGAGAGAGAGAAGAAGAAGAGGGAGAGAGCGCACGCGAAGTAGAGCGCGAATAAGAGAGCTTCAAAGAGAGAGCGCACGAGAGTGCGAACCCTTGTAACTGTAAATTAGTGTATGTTGCTATAATAATTAGTCACTTGTTATTTTAACCACCCACTTTTTCACTGAACTTCTTTGCCCTCTAATACATAAGTTACTGTTTTATTTTAAAGTTGCATTTATTATTATTTATAAGTATTAGTTGGTCAGTTAATGCATTTGATATGATATAATTTGTCATGGTGGCCTGTAGGTCAGCAATCAGATATCACGTACTGTAAATGTACTACCGGTGTATTGCGTTAATTGTTAACTTGATAAAATTGTCGTCCCATTCTCTCTCCCTCTGCCCCTTTTGCACTCCCTCCATCTCATTTGCTCACCCTCTCTCTCCCTGTCTCCCTCATTCACTCATTCATTCTTTCACATGCACGTACGCACACATCATGCACACACACATGCACACACACACATGCACACAGACATACACACACACACACGCACACACACACACACACACACATGCACACACACACACACACACACGCACGCACGCACGCAAGCACGCGCGCGCGCGCGCACACACACACACACACATTGTCATCTCTTGCAGAAGCATAAAGCTCCCAGGTTCCGGCTACAACAGCTGCATCCTGTACAGTCTTGGCATTTAAGTTATTAGCTTGATTTCTTCTTCCAAGCTTCTTTTGTGGGTACCTAATGATCTACCTCCTTTCCAAGTCGCATCCATTTGAAAATAATTATTTTAAGCGTTTGTGGTGGTACTTTAATTTTCCAAACATAAACTGTGAGTTCTTCAGAGACATCGTCCACAAAAACCTCAAAGTCACTTCTCAGTCATATTGATCCTCCATGTTTCCAGTTAAAGTGTTATCGAAACAGTATTTTGTTTACAGGTTTCTGGTTTTCATTATTTTAAACAAACTGGTTGTATATTGTTTTAGGTTGCATGCATATCTTATATGTGATATTAACTCCAATTTTGATTATGTTTGCTTCAGGAGGAATCGCCTGTGACTCACCTAGTCCAATAGACTATGCCGAAGTAAAGATCAGTGGAATGCGCATTGGTGACACTGCCAATTACACTTGCAATGATGAGTTCTACTTCCCTAGTAGGGCCAGTTGGACTGTTAGTACCTGCACATTGGAAGGTTGGACACCGATCGAGGGGAAATGTAAAGGTAGGCTGACATGGTGACTGAATATACAGATAATCTAAGACAGTAATATTGGCTCACAACAAGATGACAAAGTGAACTGTTAAAGTTCAATTTTTAAGTTTGCTGGCACTGAGACCAGTCCAATAAATAAACAAAACCACTGTTTTTAATCATGGTTTTAATCTGGGCATGAGCAGACTGTGGAATGTTCCTCTAATCAAATACAGAGGTAACCACAATAATGTGAAGAAGAAGATCTCATGTTAACTTATAATAACTTCTTAGCACAAACGTTGACAGCTTACAGGTGGGTTTGTCATCTTTAGTACAATTTAGATTGATATAAAACACCAGTCACGTTTATTAGGAAATATCATGCCATTAATATCTGCAAAAGCATTGCAAAATATACAACCAATATCATAAATAGACATATCTCGTGTTGATGACGGCAATGCAGTATATCACTGTAAGAGACAGACATAAGTCACTGTTACTGCTGTTATTTCGTGCGTTAAACTGTCTTAACCCTGCTCACATTCTGTCGCTGGTAGCACCACACATGCTGACCAGGTCACTTTGATCGGCTGAATAAAGTCTGCTGACTGTTCTGAGACATCTTGGAACATTATGGCCATCGTTCTTTCTTGGTAACTGGCACAACAAAGTCAGGGAGACAAACTGTGTTTTCACGGTCAAGGCTCTGCTAAGGAGTTATTCTAGCAGATCTATAATGAACTTTACAATTTAACCACATTTATAGTTTAGGTGTTTAACTGGTTAAGTCATTTAACTTACTCTTATATTTTATATACTATATGCTATACTATTAGACAAAGAAAGAAAAGACCAAGGCTCAGATGACAGCCTGAAGAGAGACTAGAAAACGGCTGCCATGAACAGAAAAAATGGGTCATCTTTTGGAGAATAGGGGGAAGTTGGAAGGTGCTTACATGGGAAGCAGAGGTTGCAAGAACAGACATAGCTCCTACTGTGGAAGGGATCAAAGTGAAGAAGATAAATAATGACACAGTCTCAGCATTCATTTTCTGGTACTTTGATGACCCTTCATTAATGTGTCTGTTAACATACAGTTAATGCCAGTTTGATGTTGGGGTTGCAGGAGCCATGAATGGATTTGTAGGCTGATCAGATTCTATATCCTGTCTAGATGTTATGTTTTCAAGGTAATTCCAATTCCAAGTAAAACCAATGGTTAGAAATATTGTCAGTCAGGAGACATTGTCGCTGAAGTGTGAAATGCCTCGATTACTCAGACTTACTTTGTCTTTTCAGTTCACACGGAACGCGGCTCTCCTTTGTACACTTTGTTGATCGCCGGAACTAACGGCATCCACAAAGTTGCAGTGAACAGCTCAGTGACACCTCCGGTATTTGGTAGTCCACACGTCCTGATGAACAATAGTAAGTTATATCAAATAGTTGGGACACGACAGTCCCAGAGTAGTATGGTATTGCAGATTCAAAAGGAAAACTTTAATTATGAGATAGATAATATATTGGTCATTCTCAAACATTCATTAGTTGAATTTAGAACAAATATCCTAGATCATACTTCTGGCTATGATGTCAGATTACTTGGTTAATCAAGAATGTGATATGTATAGAGGCCGGAATAGATGTTAAGTAAAGCATATGCAGTATAATTAGCTCAGTAGTGGAAGCACTGATAACACAACAAGCTGTAACGTAGTGGACATTTCTTTGTATAAATTGGCATTCAAGTTAGAAAAGAGTTTGCATTATTGCTCAGTTTTACATAACTATCATTTGTTAATAGCTTAGCATGTTGTGTTGAAATCGTTATGTTCAACAACAAATGATTCAGTATGTTGTCATGGTCACAACGCACACACCTTCATCCTGACCAGCACAGAGTTGTTATCTTTGGCAATACTAATAAGAACATTTATATAGCGCAATCAGTCTAGATACAATTCATGGTGATGACAGTCCTAGAACAGTTGATAATAAATTATATTATGCAGACGACAAATTGCCATTTAAATTGTTATTGTAGATACTGTCAAAAAATATGTTTAAGGCACTGTAAGCATAAGTGTCTGTTGTTTTTTGCCAGCATCGTTTTGTTGGTAGCATGGTAGACACTAGCATGTGTGACATAGTTAAATATGTGCTTGTAATTCACGTTTTTTAGTAGTTATTAGTTTATATTTTATGGTCACTTGCATGTTTCTGCTGTATAAACATTACATGGATTCAAATAAATATGGACACGACATGACTAGTTTTGATGGTGTGGCCACTGCGATGCAAATGTCATGCAATTTTTAGATAATAAATTATTGTAATTATTTATCTTATTACGATATTACCCAAATATGCACTACAGTTCAACTTGTTTTGTAATACTAACCACATATGGTCATAACACAATAACATATATACAATGAATATCTTGAAATCAGAGCCACACAGATATTAAAACTAGGATCTTGTTTAACTAACACATGTATTACATGTTACAGGTGACGTTACTGCTATCACCACCGATGATGTTCGTGGTTACATCTACTTCTACCGTATATATCACATCTTTCGTATTGCAGTCAATGGCACCAATCTAGTAAACCTAAATCCTGTCGGGAGCTGTAAGTTCAAATATTCATAATGCATTGATCTTGTGAGGGTGGACTATTAATGACAAATGTAGCACAGGATAGAGATTTAAATGGGAAACATAGAGCCTACGCTTTCTACATGCTATACTTCATTTCAGCTGTGCACTGTTTTGTGGTTTCTTATGGCATCTCTCTGTGTGCACTGTCCACCCTCTGCCATTAGCTCTCAGATCTCAGAAAAATTATTGACTCATTCTAAAGCCTCCTAGGGTCCTCTAAGGCATAACAAACTGATACAATTTTAACTTTTCATATTAAAAAAAAAAAAAATGTGTAGCTTTTCCTCTACTTTTGCATGCACGGCTCTTATGGTATTTTCATTGCACAGAAGAAATTTGTATTTGACTGGTCTTTTGGAAGGGTATGTCAGCGTATCCCCAGTAAGCAATGCTTTTTTCAGTCTGGACTGTTTCTGCCTGCACTGTAGACTGGCCCTCCTCTGTGAACTGTGTATTCGCTCACCAGAGTTCAGCCCTCACCACAGCTCAAGTAAAACTGAATATTACCTTGATTATATGGCTTGGGGAATCTTGATTAATTGCTCACTGGCAGCAGTGTCAGGGGCTGTATCCGAAACCCAGTAGATCACTTTTAAAGCGAACTGTAGATTGCCTACAACCTATAAGCTAAATTTGAAAAACTACTGAGTTTATATAAATGCAAGTAGTGTTTATTTTGATGATTGTTTAATTATCTTTACAGTTATATGACTACAATGTCTATTGGCTGAAAATATGTTGTCATCTATAAGTGAAAAACATTGGAAATGAATATTCTGGACAAGTAAAATAAAATTCATACACTTTATTGATTTATATATTTATTGATATGTTGCACGCACACAATGTTGCCTGTTTCTGATTGTCTAATATGAATAACCAGAGAAAATGTCAATTAGATGTTTGTGTTGAAGAGACTAGGTAGTGACTAGAATTTACCAAAACATATTTCGTTCATTATTACCAACTCACTATATAGTCCAAATGACTTAAAAGGCCGATTTCTATTAATGAACTATATGTGACTATAATAATGTGCGTGCATTTTTCTTCTAGTACTCTATGTGAACTCACTGGCTGTTGACACTCAAACTGGTGAATTGTTCTTCAGTAAGGGTAAAAGAGTGATAACAGTTGGAAAGACTGGCAATGACTACAGAGTAATCGTGGAAGTAGACCGCTATTCGTTATATGGCATTGCTGTTGATCCAGTGCTGAGGTGAGAAAATATGTTGTAATTCCACTGATCATGTCTTCTATGTTTGTTGACGAGTAACAAGTTAGCCTCCCACTCCCACTCTCCCACCCTTGCATTTCCCAATCCCATGTTTGCCCATAACCAAGGGCCACTTGTCATTGTCTCTTCCTATCCTCGCATTGAAGTCTCCTATCAGCAGTAGCTTATCTGTACGAGGGATGCCACTGAGCACACTTGCCAGCTGGTTGTAGAAGGCCTCCTTGTTTTCATCTGGGTTTGTCATTGTCGGAGCGAACAGAACGCGATATATGTTCCAGTGCTGACACGGTGACACCCGTCATACGAACTGCCAGACCTTATCACACTGTAACAGGTTGTACCCCATCCTCAAAAATGTCCTCCCCGTCCAAAGTTTAAATTGCCTGTCCAAATGATGGGTGGATGGGTCTCTAGATAAAGCTATGCTGTCACGTACATCATCCTATGCACAAAAGGATTGTTACTATGTTAACCGTGTTATTTCTGCAGGCTACTGTTCTATGTTGAATCTAATTCATTCGTGATTCATAAACACAACCTGAGAAGGAATGAAACTACCCAGATTATACCTTATCTTGGTTCTTCAATTGGTTCAATATATAATGGATTGGCCATTGACCGGTTACACTCGTGGGTGTGCTGGAGTGCTGATGCCCAAACCAGTGGGGGTAAGTATAGATTCATGTGCACCAGTGTTGTTAATTATAATTAAATTGTGTAGATCTAGTAATTGTACTTCTTTTGAGTGCCAAATAAATGTTGCACTACACATTCAATTCAATGCAAAGTTTGGATTTAGTGATTGGGTTGCTGAGCATCATATGGTTCCCTCTAATGGCTAAGTTTGTATAATTTGTAAAGACAGTTGGACTTCAGAATCCTTAGTTGTCTGGAGGTCAGTATTATTATTATTAATTAAGGGATCACTGGATGTGAGAATTTGTTTTAAACATGATCAATTTCACCAACAATATATTTTATGAAGTGATTACATTGAAACTATGGATATTTCGTGATTTTCTTTTTTGCTTACAAACATTCATTGAGGGAGGTAGTTAAAAAATAGCTAAAGTTTAAATGAATAGAACTGTGAAACCCGTATGGTAATTTAATCACATTACATACTACTAAATATATAACGAACTATACTAACTTTCTGTGTATAGCCGTTTTTGGATGTTGTCTGGATTTGTTTAGATTTGTTTTCAAACAGAATTGTTTTTCTATCCCCAAATCATTCACCTTCAAAAACAACTGGACTATAATCCAGATTACGATTACAATGCACAGGAAGTTCACTTGAAATGTACATAAACTGTCATAATAGTTCTACAAGTAATATTTTGTTAATACTGACCCACATATTTAAATGTTTACTCCCCCCCTTAATCAATACACATATCCAACACACCCATTCATACTGTGTTCAAATATTATTAACCCTACATATATTTTGACTTGTGGCCAACTTATAACACACCTTTCTAGCTATCTATAATTGTATATAATGACTTCTACACAATGTCTAGATAACATTATCTATGCTATTAAAAGGCTTGTGAAACTACCTTTGTGTCCTTTGTTATAGCGGCTGGTGGACCTGAATCAACGCCTGCACAAATTGCGTGTGCAGACTATAATGGTGGAAATCGTGTAGCGGTCTACAATACATATACATCACAAATGAATATCCATGTTAGAGATGACACAATATTTTTCACTAATACAACTGGAAGCGAGTAAGTCATCAAATGACACTAAAAATAAATAAATATTCTTATATAGCACCAAATTCAAGGCGCTTTACATGTACATGCACATATTTGGTAGTAGATATAGATTATAATAATTACTTAGACCTGTGACTGAAATTATCTCTACTTTATAATTGTGTCATATAAACAGACTCATAAAATAAAATAAAATAAACTTGGCATGGGAGTTATTTATATTGGTGCTGTCCACAGTTGTAAAGTGGTGTACTGCATTGTATATATTGTCATCATTTGGTAGTTAAACAACAGTGACCAGTTCAGAAACCAAAATATAATACATAAACTACTATGTTCCTGCTGAATTGCAAATCATATATAAAAGTATTGCGTTTGTATGGTAATTTCGGAGGTAGTATTTGACTTATACAAATGAAATTGTCACAGATAATGTTATATGTTTAAGAAATAAAACAGGTTTATTTATTAAATCATGCTAATATATTGGTAGAAGAGTTCTTGTCAATTCCCTGTAATATATTGTTTGCATAATCAGTATATGTTTATAACCTTGCTGTTGTTGTCACTGATGACATGCATTGGTGGTTACCATTTGATTGTGCTCTCGAAAGGTAAATCAATTGATGGCATAGTTCTTTTTCAGAATTTTTTGCGTTCAGCAAAATGGAACACACAAGATTGAAGTTGGGGCAGAAGGAAAGGATATAACTGTGATCTCAGGTTAGTGTCTCCTACGGATACACCCAGGTATTTGTTAGAGTTAGATGGTTCAAATTATTTATTTCACTATCAGCTTACCGTATTTTCCATGGTGATTCAACTGCGCTCATCAATTTTACTCAGAAGTGGATGTCTATGGACAATTACTGATAGCAATCACAATGTCACATAAACTAGATTAAGTGGCAGTGACATAAGTAAACATTTCTCATCTTAGTACAATGGTTAGAATATAGTGACTACAGTTGTGCATTTAGACAGCAAACATACACACACACACACACACATATATATATATATATATATATATATATATATATATATACATATATCAGCAAATGTATAGCAACAAATCATATGTATGCATATTCAAAATAAATAGTTAAATAAAATTAAAATGATTTATAACCAACGAAAGATTTTAAATGCCACAGTGCGGTAGTGCAGAATGGGGAATTCCCCTGGATTTGCTAACTGGTTCCTGTGCTGATACGTTTCCATTCGCTACACTACATTATTACCTCATGAATATTATGAGGACTGAGTAGTGTCATGTTTGAAATTCTTTTATTTGTTATAAATCGTAAAGTAATTTCGCTTTTTATTTTGAATACACACACAAAGGATTGGTTGATGTATATTACGCCTACCAGACATAACATGGCCCATGTTCAATAATTAAGTAAATCGGATAAATGTGAATGTTTACATTGATTAAATAGGAGCGACTCAAACCAAATGCAACTCTAGAGTAATTGTGGTCACATATCCTCTAAATGATATGTTCTTATGTTTCAGCAATGGTTGTTCAAGTGTTTCAGCCCCCTTTAATCATAAGCTGAATAGTATTTTTCTGTGGTATTTGTGTAAATGTAGTATTTTTCTGGGATATTGACTATGCTTTTTGGGAGGACATGAAGAGAGATCTGCATGAAGAGATCTGGAAAGAGTGAGAGAAGAAAGGAGAGCAAAAGACTGAGAGAAGAAGGGAGGGCAAAAGACTGAGCGAAGAAGGGAGAGCAAAAGACTGAGAGAAGAAGGGAGAGTAAAAGACTGAGAGAAGAAGTGAGAGCAAAAGACTGAGAGAAGAAGGTATAGCAAAAGACTGAGAGAAGAAGGGAGAGCAAAAGACTGAGAGAAGAAGGGAGAGCAAAAGACTGAGAGAAGAAGGGAGAGCAAAAGACTGAGAGAAAAAGGCAGAGCAAAAGCCTGAAAGAAGAAGGGAGAGCAAAAGACTCAGAGAAGAAGGGAGAGCAAAAGACTCAGAGAAGAAGGGAGAGCGAAAGACTGAGCGAAGAAGGGAGAGCAAAAGACTGAGAGAAAAAGGCAGAGCAAAAGCCTGAGAGAAGAAGGGATAGCAAAAGACTGAGAGAAGAAGGGAGAGCAAAAGACTGAGAGAAGAAGGGAAAGCAAAAGACTGAGAGAAGAAGGGAGAGCAAAAGACTGAGAGAAGAAGGGAGAGCAAAAGACTGAGAGAAGAAGGGAGAGCAAAAGACTCAGAGAAGAAGGGAGAGCAACAGACTCAGAGAAGAAGGGAGAGCAAAAGACTGAGAGAAGAAGGGAGAGTAAAAGACTGAGAGAAGAAAGGAGAACAAAAGACTGAGAGAAGAAGGGAGAGCAAAAGACTGAGATAAGAAGGGAGAGTAAAAGACTGAGATAAGAAGGGAGAGCAAAAGACTGAGAGAAGAAGGGAGAGCAAAAGACTGAGAGAAGAAGGGAGAGCAAAAGACTGAGAGAAGAAGGGAGAGCAAAAGACTGAGAGAAGAAGGGAGAGCAAAAGACTGAGAGAAAAGGGCAGAGCAAAAGCCTGAGAGAAGAAGGGAGAGCAAAAGACTGACAGAAGAAGGGAGAGCAAAAGACTGAGAGAAGAAGGGAGAGCAAAAGACTGAGAGAAGAAGGGAAAGCAAAAGACTGAGAGAAGAAGGGAGAGCAAAAGACTGAGAGAAGAAGGGAGAGCAAAAGACTCAGAGAAGAAGGCAGAGCAAAAGACTGAGAGAAGAAGGGAGAGCAAAAGACTGAGAGAAGAAGGGAGAGTAAAAGACTGAGATAAGAAGGGAGAACAAAAGACTGAGAGAAGAAGGGAGAGCAAAAGACTGAGAGAAGAAGGGAGAGCAAAAGACTGAGAGAAGAAGGGAGAGTAAAAGACTGAGATAAGAAGGGAGAGCAAAAGACTGACAGAAGAAGGCAGAGCAAAAGACTGAGAGAAGAAGGGAGAGCAAAAGACTGAGAGAAGAAGGGAGAGCAAAAGACTGAGAGAAGAAGGGAGAGCAAAAGACTCAGAGAAGAAGGGAGAGCAAAAGACTGAGATAAGAAGGCAGAACAAAAGACTGAGAGAAGAAGGGAGAGCAAAAGACTCAGAGAAGAAGGCAGAGCAAAAGACTGAGAGAAGAAGGGAGAGCAAAAGACTGAGAGAAGAAGGGAGAGTAAAAGACTGAGATAAGAAGGGAGAGCAAAAGACTGACAGAAGAAGGCAGAGCAAAAGACTGAGAGAAGAAGGGAGAGCAAAAGACTGAGAGAAGAAGGGAGAGCAAAAGACTGAGAGAAGAAGGGAGAGCAAAAGACTCAGAGAAGAAGGGAGAGCAAAAGACTGAGATAAGAAGGCAGAACAAAAGACTGAGAGAAGAAGGGAGAGCAAAAGACTGAGAGAAGAAAGGAGAACAAAAGACTGAGAGAAGAAGGGAGAGCAAAAGACTGAGATAAGAAGGGAGAGTAAAAGACTGAGATAAGAAGGGAGAGCAAAAGACTGAGAGAAGAAGGGAGAGCAAAAGACTGAGAGAAGAAGGGAGAGCAAAAGACTGAGAGAAGAAGGGAGAGCAAAAGACTGAGAGAAGAAGGGAGAGCAAAAGACTGAGAGAAAAGGGCAGAGCAAAAGCCTGAGAGAAGAAGGGAGAGCAAAAGACTGACAGAAGAAGGGAGAGCAAAAGACTGAGAGAAGAAGGGAGAGCAAAAGACTGAGAGAAGAAGGGAAAGCAAAAGACTGAGAGAAGAAGGGAGAGCAAAAGACTGAGAGAAGAAGGGAGAGCAAAAGACTCAGAGAAGAAGGCAGAGCAAAAGACTGAGAGAAGAAGGGAGAGCAAAAGACTGAGAGAAGAAGGGAGAGTAAAAGACTGAGATAAGAAGGGAGAACAAAAGACTGAGAGAAGAAGGGAGAACAAAAGACTGAGAGAAGAAGGGAGAACAAAAGACTGAGAGAAGAAGGGAGAGCAAAAGACTGAGAGAAGAAGGGAGAGTAAAAGACTGAGATAAGAAGGCAGAAAAAAAGACTGAGAGAAGAAGGGAGAACAAAAGACTGAGAGAAGAAGGGAGAGCAAAAGACTGAGAGAAGAAGGGAGAGTAAAAGACTGAGATAAGAAGGCAGAACAAAAGACTGAGAGAAGAAGGGAGAACAAAAGACTGAGACAAGAAGGGAGAGTAAAAGACTGAGATAAGAAGGGAGAGCAAAAGACTGAGAGAAGAAGGGAGAGCAAAAGACTGAGAGAAAAAGGCAGAGCAAAAGACTGATGTAAGAAGAGAGAGCAAAAGACTGAGAGAAGAAGGGAGTGCAAAGGACTGAGAGAAGAAGGGAGAACAAAAGACTGACAGAAGATGGGAGTGCAAAAGACTGAGAGAAGAATGGAGAGCAAAAGACAGGGAATTGTAAAATTCTACTCTTTTATTGTGGTTGGGAATAAACTATTTCCCAAAGTATTTGCAGAGTGCCTGACTTGTAAGAACTGACTATCGTGTTTACGTGAGCATCTAGTGTTGTGTTGGATATACAGCAGTGATCTAGTGGGATGTTTGTAACGTTATGTTCCATCTCGAATGTATTGTTTGTTTCAGGAGTCTCCTGCATCTTACCTGAACCAATGGAAAATGCCCACGTAGAGATCAGTGGAACAGACCTTGGTGACACAGCCAATTACACCTGCCGCCCTGGTACAGCCTTCCCCAGTGGCAACCACTGGGCAGTTAGAACATGCGCGAATTTGGCTGAGTGGACAAACATCCAGGGAAAATGTGAAAGTAGGGTGAATGTTTGTTTTTTCAGTCATTGTCAAAATCTGTTAAAGTAAACACAGAAGTATTATATAAATTACACCATTAATATATGATGAATAGTTCTTACTAAACAATAAATGTAACTGCATAGAAAACACTTTGAATATATGTAATCCACTAACATAGTAAAATAAGTAGATACATAAGATTGTTATTGCATAGAAAGGACATGACTGATTGGATTGTTAAAAACAATTCCATTGTGAAAGTAAGTGTCTTGAACCGTTTTTGCTGATTGTTCTCTGGTGAAAATATTCAGATCTATCAAGAAGAACGAAGATTGTTGTTCTAAAGCTAGACAAATAAATATTAATTTAAATCGGTTACCATTAGTTTGATATTACTTATAAGAATAAAACATTGGTGATAACTAGCAACAAAACAGGAGGCAAATATATGTATTGTATGCGATCCGTTTTGTGGACAACAAGCAATGTTTGCGTCCATGTATCAGCAAAAAGTTACTGGGATGCAAACATTTGATAATTTAGGTGAAACATTTGATCATCTGTCTCCAGTGAGCTTATAAAAGTGGTGACCTTGATAAAAATGAAACTTACAATTATTGACTCACCAGTCAATGTTGGCTTTGGCCTGGAGGTCACTGTCACAGTGTCAGAAGCTTCTAAAAGGGGAGTGTAAACTTATTAGGAGGATGTAAGCTACTTAGGAGGAATGCAGTAATATAAATAATCCAGTGCGGTTTGTAGTACTTATTTTTACAGTGCAACAAGTCAACAACATAGTTGTTTTTTTACTAAACATTCTAATGAATTTGTGTTATCATATCTAACAGACCAACCACCATACGACTAGTACATCGCTTATATACTGCAGATGGAAGAATGTGGCCAGAATAACCTTCTGCCAGTTATATATTTACAAGTTATAGTGGACGAGTTATTATGAGCAAATATTTACAAAATAATGTGGGCCTGTCGAGGTCTTTTGACGTCGACAATCCCTCAGTTATTTAGCCTATTGATACATTCTGAAAAAGGCCCACATTATAAAGAACAATATTGACAATATGGTAGGTAATACATTAAAAACTAATTAAAAGATATCTTGTAAATAGTTCCACTGCTAAATCTACTACTATTACTACATTTATGGTTTTTGGTCAAATCTTCCCAGAAACACTGTAAAAAGAACTTTCCTTTTATGTGTTATTAACTACAATTCTTTTGATTAGGTTCATGTATTTGTCTGCAGTTATTAACTGTGGTAGTCCACCAACTCTACCGATTGCCACAGTAAGCCACGGAGAGACAACACTTGGTCACATCGCAAATTACACTTGTCCTAGAGGTCACTGGTTCAACAGGAATCAACGTCAAATTGTGACAAAGTGTGAGGACAATGGAAACTGGACACACATTGAGGACACTTGTAAAGGTCTGTGTTTGCATTCATGTGATTCTTTCTTTAGCTACTCTTTTAATGCTGATCTCAGTAAAGCAAATTAAAGCATTGCAAACGTGTTTACTAAACATTCTAATGAATTGGTGTTATCATATCTAACAGACCAACCACAATACGACTACTACATCGCTTATATACTGTAGATGATGCATCTAATTATAGTCAGTGTACAGTATAATCAAACAGTACTTTTTTGTAATAAATATAAACTTGAGTACTGACCCATGAATCAGACTTACACTTCACATCAGACCTGTTATTGAGGCTATAGTGCCCATTCCAAGACAGACCTTTTTAAATTCTGATTTCGTGTTCACTACGATGATTCTGATTTCAATTCCAAAAATATGTTTTATTTTGATTCCTCACACACTATCACAATCCCTATTGTAAATATTGTTCCTATTGTAAACATTGTTTATGTTCTACATACAAAATCTTTAAAGTTTATGTGATAGTTTAACTCGGAATACTACAATAACAAGTACAAAAGTAAAACTAAAGCCCACGTAACATGTGATTAATTAATTCATGACGTCTTATGTTTTTAAATATACCTGCTATTTTGTCAGGTATATTTGGTTGTTATAAAACACTTGTGAGTTATAGTATCTGGTAGTGGAGTTTATTCCATTTAATACAATTATGATTCCACTCAAACCAATTGTGATCCCGATACTGAATCCGCTGCTTTCCAGTCAACTGATTCCAATTCTGATTCCACACAAACCAATTCTGGTTCCAAATTCCACAACTTTGATATTGTCTCATTTTATTGCCAGAATGATATGAATAGCCTTTAATTCCGATATTGGAATCGCCTTTTGTCTGTGTAACATCACTAACATGTCATAAGGAAATCTTGTCTTAGTTATGGTACGTTTGCCCAGTCATGTACATTAATTAAGAGATGCAAATAAAAATTAACCAAGACAATATTTCTTGTGTAAACCCGTACCTTTTAAAGGACAACAAATGGCAAAAGTTTCTTGTCATACACCTAATAGAGTTTATACAAAGTAACAATTTCCACATATACTCAATTTTTTAACGTCAGCGGTTTACTCAGAATGTGACCTTAAAGTCAAAAATTCTACCGAAATCCACTATGGCCTAGACGCCGCCATCGGTGACGGGTTAACTTAGCTTGGCCAATAAGGGCGCGGCATTCCAGCTTCCTGCGACGTCGTTAAGGGTCAACAACTTCAAGTCTTCGTTCAGTTGGCGTGACATGTAGCAGCTGCTAAGACGTGTATCTAAATCTGTGGTCAAATCTATGGTATAAACTTTAGCAATTATGCCTTACTGTTCGGCATACGGTTGCAGTACTAGTTCCGTGAGAAATTTTGATCTATCTTTTTTTTCTTTCCCGTTGAAACAACCGGTAGTATTGAACATTGGATTCACAATTGCGGGTACTTTTGCAGTTTAGGCCCGCACCTCGAAAAACCATCAACATGATTACCTACGATGACCAAACTTCGCAGGGCGTATCTACTACACCTGTACTATGCGTATGCACTTGTCACGTGATCCAAAACAATTATTAATGCCTGAAATCGATCAAAATGTGTAAGTAAATAACGCCTCGCCGAGTCGCTACTGCAACAGTAAACTCCGTCAGGTGGCGCCACCATCTTGCTGCGTTCAACCGTGGGGTCAGATCTTATTGACTTACACATTTTGATCGAGTTCAGGCATTAATTATAATTGTTTTGATCACGTATCAAGTGCATACGTGTAGTTCAGGTGAAGTAGATACGCCCTGCGAAGTCTGGTCATCGTAGGTGATAATTTTGATGTATTTTTCGAGGTGCGGGCCTAAACTGCGCATGCATAGCGCCTCTAGACGGATTTATAAATAACTAATATGCAGGGAATCTGTCGAGAGCGCCGAAGCTTCGTGACGTCATTCTTCGTCTAACATGGCGTAGCTGATAGTATTCTGATGGCTGGGTGTTCAAAACTATTTTTCTGTTAAACCGCTGGCGTTAAAAAATTGAGTATATGTAGAAATTGTTACTTTATATTTAACTCTATTAGGTGTATGCCACGACACCGTTGCCATTTGTTGTCCTTTAATGACCGCTAAATGATATAAAGTCGTATCAAAACTATTTATATTGCAGTGATTGACTGTGAGGAACCAGGCGACATGAAAAATGCTGCCATATCTTACAATGGAACAACATTTGAAGATACAGTCAACTACACATGTGAAGTTGGGTTCAGGTTCCCCAATGGGGCCAAACTTCTCATGAAGTCTTGCAAAGACTCAGGAAACTGGACGGGGCCCAATGAGACATGTAAAGGTTGGAACATTTGTTACTTTGAATCTAAGTAAATGTTATACACTATTCATCTCAGTATATGAGTGCCATGATATACAGTGGCTTGTAAATATTGTTAATTATTTTAACTGGGTTGATGTATTTTCTCCAGTTGTCGACTGCGGTAATCCTACAGATCTGGCAAATGGCAACGTAACGTTCGAAGAGACAACATTTGGACACATCGCAAATTATACCTGTCGTAGAAGTCACTGGTTCAACAGAGGTCAACGTCAAATTGCCACAAAGTGTGAGGACAATGGAAACTGGACACATGTGGAGGACACTTGCAAAGGTCTGTGTTTGTATTCGTAAGATTCATTCTTCAATGTGCTTTTTATTGCGGATATCAGAATGCATAAATACCGTCGACATATCATGTTGTATTAGTATTATAAGTGCATCTTTTCCATGGTGTGGAGTAGCTGTTATTTAAAGTATGAATTTATTTGCATGTCTTTTCTGGAAGTCTTTCCCATTATACCTAAGACAATTGCGTGACGATCACTTGTATGTTAAACGAAGCGGTATGTTGCTGTATGGGTGTGTGAAACTAGTACACATAATATGCATGCACGCGCACACACACACGCACAGGTACACGCACACGCACACGCACACGCACACGCACACGCACACGCACACGCACACGCACACGCACACGCACACGCACACGCACACGCACACGCACACGAACACGAACACGCACACATGAATACATTACAATTATTATTATCAGCAGTCCTACAGAACAGGTTCTGAGGTGACACAGGAACCCAGGTTGAAATTTGCAGATCATGGAAAAAGAAGGTCGTATTTGGGAGTGACGTTTATGGCTAGTGCTTCCCCTCCTGTTGTCTTATTATCCTGTGTCATTCACAGGGCAGTGTGACACAAAAGATCCACTTGCCTGTGACATCAAAATGGATTGTCACCAACATGGGCCTCCCGTCCCCGTCCCCGTCCCCGTCCCCGTCCCCGTCCCCGTCCCCGTCCCCGTCCCCGTCCCCGTCCCCGTCCCCGTCCCCGTCCCCGTCCCCGTCCCCGTCCCCGTCCCCGTCCCCGTCCCCGTCCCCGTCCCCGTCCCCGTCCCCGTCCCCGTCCCCGTCCCCGTCCCCGTCCCCGTCCCCGTCCCCGTCCCCGTCCCCGTCCCCGTCCCCGTCCCCGTCCCCGTCCCCGTCCCCGTCCCCGTCCCCGTCCCCGTCCCCGTCCCCGTCCCCGTCCCCGTCCCCGTCCCCGTCCCCGTCCCCGTCCCCGTCCCCGTCCCCGTCCCCGTCCCCGTCCCCGTCCCCGTCCCCGTCCCCGTCCCCGTCCCCGTCCCCGTCCGCGTCCGCGTCCCCGTCCCCGTCCCCGGCCCCGTCCCCGTCCCCGTCCCCGTCCCCGTCCCCGTCCGCGTCTCCGCCCCCGCCTCCTCCACCTCCACCTCCTCCACCTCCACCTCCTCCACCTCCACCTCCTCCTCCTCATTCATTCTCCTCCTCCTCCTCCTCCTCCTCCTCCTCCTCCTCCTCCTCCTCCTCCTCCGTCTCCGCCTCCGCCTCCGCCTCCGCCTCCGCCTCCGCCTCCGCCTCCGCCTCCGCCTCCGCCTCCGCCTCCGCCTCCGCCTCCGCCTCCGCCTCCGCCTCCGCCTCCGCCTCCGCCTCCGCCTCCGCCTCCGCCTCCGCCTCCGCCTCCGCCTCCGCCTCCGCCTCCGCCTCCGCCTCCGCCTCCGCCTCTCCTTTATCTATTGCCCATGCCTCTCCCCTCCTCCCTCAATCTCCACCTGTGATATAGAGTATTATATTAATTGTAGTTGATTTAATTACTTTTGTATGTTTTCTGCAGTTATCGACTGTGGTGAACCGCAAGATCTTGCAAATACCAGCATCACTTTCACAAGCACCACATTTAGCCACTCGGCCAACTACAGCTGTGAGAGAGGATTCTGGTTCAGGAGAGACACACGTCAGATGACCACCTGGTGTAAGGGCAGTGGAAACTGGACAAAGATCAACCACACGTGTAAAGGTACGCGTTTTTATTTGTATAATTCAATTTAATTATGAACAGTTGGTTCTTGCACAATTAGTCAGTTTATTAATCTGAGTGGTAAATGACATGGTAGACATTCTGTTGACAGTGATTGACTGCGAGGAACCAACTGACATGATCAATGCAACACTATCTTACAATGGGACAACATTTGAAGAGACAGTCAACTACACATGTAAAGTTGGGTTCAGGTTCCCCAAAGGGGCCAAACATCTCGTGACATCGTGCAGTAACTCAGGAAACTGGACAGGGCCCGACGAGATATGTGAAGGTTAGTTATTATATATATATATATATATATATATATATATATATATATATATATATATATATATATATATATATATATATGACTTGACTTCATAGTTACATGGATTCGTCAGCCTTTATAAGAATTAAATCATATCCTTTGAAAACATGCATGCAGATTTCCGGACAACTTTGTAAATTGTTAATGTTTTAATTTGTTCAGTCGTGACTGAGTTGCCAGGATATTTGCAATGAAACATGAAAATACTTTCAATGTAATTGTGATTTATATCTTTTTACAGTTGTTGACTGCGGCAGTCCGCCAGGTGTAATCAATGCCAACATAATAGTTGATGAGACAACTTTTGGACACACCACAAAGTACACATGTGATAGAGGTTACTGGTTCAACAGAGGTCGATTTCAAATTGTGACCAAATGTGAGGACAATGGAAACTGGACACACTTGGCAGAGACATGCAAAGGTCTGTGTTTGTATTCAAAAGATGCATTCCGCACTATGACTTCACTGCAGGTGTTAGTGATGGGAAACACTGTATACATGTCATTCACATAAGCTCGCACGCACATAGTGTGGACAAAGTGTACGTGATGCATGCATGCATGCATGCACACACGCAATCACACAAACACACTCAGTCAATCACACACACACGCACACGCACACACTCATACACACGTGCGTGCGCGAGCGCGGCCATATCCACACACACACACACACACACACACACACACACACACACACACACACACACACACACACACACACACACACACACACACACATACACACACACACACATACATATACACACACACACACACACACACACACACACACACACACACACACTTACACACGCACGAGCGAGCGGGCGCACACACACACGTGCACACATACACAGTGTGGACAACGTATACATGACACATGCACGCACACACACACATGCAAGCACACACACACACACACGCACACACGCACACACGCACACACGCACACACATACACACATGCGTGCGCGAGCGCGCGCATATCCACACACTCTCACACACACACTCACACACGCACTCGCGAGCGGGCGCACACACACACGTGCACACATACACAGTGTGGACAACGTATACATGACACATGCGCACGCACACGCGCAAGCAAACACGCAAGCACACACGCAAGCACACACACACACACACACACACACACACACACACACACAGACACTCACACACAAGCACGTACGCATGCATATATATGTATGTATCAATATGTACATGTTCTTACTTATTATTACGTCTAGACACATGTATACTGTGCGTATATAATATGCCACATCACCCCCACACACAAATACACACATGCATATGAAAAAAAGACACTCTCACATGTTTACATTATGTATATTTGTAACAGTTGCCTCTTAGTTTGCATAATTGATTCAATGAACGGATTTGAATGATCTGTTCAATATATGTTTCTGTTGACAGTGATTGACTGTGAGGAACCAGCTGACATGAGAAATGCTACAGTTTCTAAAAATGGGACAACATTTGAAGAGACAGTCAACTACACATGTGAAGTTGGGTTCAGGTTCCCAAAAGGGGCCAAACTTCTCGTGAGGTCATGCAGCGACTCAGGAAACTGGACGGGGCTCAACGAGACATGTGAAGGTTAAGACAGTTTTCATAAATGCTGTATTTAAGTGTGTTTTCATCCTCTGGTTGATGTAATTTACTGAAATGGGGTTAATATTGTATACAAGTGTGTTATATTTATCTATCAGACAAGGTAAGCATTGACACATAGGAAATAGTGACATTTGTGTTATCTTGTCTTCTACCCATTGCTACCTTGGGGGGGGGGGGGGAGTCTGTGTCACTACATTGCTGCTTCTGCTTTCCTTGTCAATTCATTCCACATCACATTCTCTCCTGCAATGGCCACCCATCTATGACAGATCTTTCCAGCCTTTCCCAGGTCTCGTTCCAAGCTGCGTTCCCATTTCCACCTTGGTCATCCTCTTCGTCCTTTTCTTCTCTCTTCTGCTCCTATTGAGAGTCTGCCACTGCTCAGTCTTATCTATGCCCAGCCCATCTCATTCTATTTCCGACTATTTTCCTTGTGTGTTTATTCTTTATATTCCTCTCTCAGTTCCTTCATCTTGTCCACTGATTGTGCACATTAATACTAGGTCAGTGTATATAAATAGACCATAAAGTAATTATGTAAAACTATTTATGTTGCCAGTGGTTGACTGTGGGAAACCAGCTAATATGAGCAATGCAACAGCATCTTACAATTGGACAACATTTGAAGAGACAGTCGACTACACATGTGAGGTTGGGTTCAAGTTGCCAAAAGGGGCCAAACTTCTCGTGATGTCCTGCAGTGACTCAGGAAACTGGACGGGGCCCAACGAGACATGTGAAGGTTAGGACAACTTTGTCACAAATACCGTAATTGACTGTATCTTTATTCATAAGTTGACATATTTTAGTTTTCCTTTTTTGAGATTAATGTATTAATGCTTGTATAATTCGTTGTTTCGCGAGGTAAACATTGAATTATAGCAAATAAATATTGATTGCTATATTTTTACAGTTGTTGACTGCGGCAGTCCGCCAGGCTTAACGAATACCCACGTAACAGTTGACGGGACAACTTTTGGACACACCACAAAGTACACCTGTGATGGAGGTTACTGGTTCAACAGAGGTCAATATCAAATTGTGACAAAGTGTGAGGACAATGCAAACTGGACACACTCTGGGGAGCCATGTAAAGGTCTGTGTTCATTTGTATTAAGAAACATTATTTCTCAATGTGCCTTCATTACAGGTATCAGGAGGTAAATGACACATGTTGTAATGTTATAAACTATTTCTGTTGACAGTGGTTGAATGTGAGAAACCAGCTATCATGAGAAATGCTTCGGTATCTTACAATGGGACAACATTTGAAGAGACAGTCAACTACACATGTGAAGTTGGGTTCAGGTTTCCCAATGGGGCGAAAGTTCTCGTGAGATCGTGCAGCGACTCAGGAAACTGGACGGGGCCCAACGAGACATGTGAAGGTTGGAACATTTGTTACTTTGAATTTAAGTAAATGTTGTACACTATTCATCTCTCAATGAGTGCTATGATATACAGCTGCTTGTAAATGTTATTAATTATTTTAATCGGGTTGATGTATTTTCTCCAGTTGTCGACTGCGGTAATCCTACAGATCTGGCAAATGGCAACGTAACGTTTGAAGAGACAACATTTGGACACATCGCAAATTACACCTGTCGTAGAGGTCACTGGTTCAACAGAGGTCAACGACAAATTGCCACAAAATGTGAGGACAATGGAAACTGGACACATGTGGAGGACATTTGTAAAGGTCTGTGTTTGTATTCATAAGATTAATTCTTCAATGTGCTTGTTATTGCAAATATCAGAATGTATGAACACCATCGCTATACCAACTATTTATATTGCAGTGATTGACTGTGAGGAACCAGCTGACATGAAAAATGCTTCCATATCTTACAATGGAACAACATTTGAAGAAACAGTCAACTATTCATGTGAAGTTGGGTTCAGGTTTCCCAATGGGGCCAAACTTCTCATGAGGTCATGCAACGCCTCAGGAAACTGGACGGGGCCCAACGGGTCATGTGAAGGTTAGAAACTCTGGTGTATTAATATGGTACCTTTGGCTATAATTATCTGCATCATCAGTAAACAGTTTTAAGACACTTCTAAAAACTAATTTATTTAGGCAAGATTTTTTTGTAATTAAACTTTTTGTGTTTTACTTGATCATGTTTAAATCAATTAGTGTATTTATAGTTATTTTCCTTTACTTTTGTATACAGTAATTACAATGTAATATATACAGTAATTACAGGTATTATTAGTATAATCAGGCTGATGCATCTTCTGTAGTTGTTGACTGTGGCGCGCCACGAACTCTTCTGAATTCGAAAGTAAAATTCGAAGAGACAACATTTGGACACAATGCGACGTACACCTGTGACACAGGTCATCAGTTTGACGGAGCTGAACGTCAAGTGGTCATAACATGTGAGGCCACCGGAAACTGGACTAAGAATAACCACACTTGTAAAGGTATGTTAATGTGTGTCATTGTTTGATATACTCTCTTTCAGAAAAAGAAACAACATTTACAATCAGGATACATTTTTGTTTGTACATAATTTACGAATGCATTAGACATGAACATTGAAATACATGAACATTTGCTAACTTGTTTGTATAAATATTGACTTATTTTATCTACTAAAACATATTGTATTATTGTTTTGTTAGCCACCTCAAATTTAAACGATTTGCTCTTTGTCGTCAACCACTCTCCAGAGAGCACCATTGTTGATTTTCATTTTCATTACGTGTTATTTATATTTAGCCTACTGTTGTTGACAACTGCAAAAAATAAATGGCCTGTGATAATGAGGCATAAGATGGAAAATATATCGGTTGGTTTGTTGCTCCATGGATTATACAAGTCTGTATTTAACAAGATTTAACCAAATTTTTTAAATGTAAGTGAATGATATTCAATGACATGATATGACGGCAGCTGGAGTGATAATCCGAAGTGTTTCAATTGTTTCTCATTTGCAATAATGCATAACATTTTAAATATTTCTAAATTCAAAAAAGCTAAGCTCTTATCTAAGATAAGTCTGTAAAAATATATAACTGAAATAGAAATTACATAAATTTATTACAAAAATAACATTGCACTTGTTATAATAATCAATTCATTAAGATATAAAAGGGCTAGTGTATGCCACACATGTGTGTATTAATCATATGGAGTATGTCATGTTTTCAGACAAATATATAAAAATCCTTTGTTGTCTTTCATAAAGTAAAACTTCTCACTGATGTCCAATTGCTTGTACTGCTTTTCCGTTAATTATTTTACAGTACAATGTTTTCAGACTTTGGCGAATTAAAGTAATTTTTGGATGTCTAAATAAGCAAATATGTACAGTCGTTACAGTGTAATGTGTACAGTACTTACTGTGTAATATATATATATATATATATATATATATATATATATATATATATATATATATATACAGTCATTAAGTATTATTTGTTTAATGAGGTTGATGCATGTTTTGTAGTTGTTGACTGTGGCATGCCACGAACTCTTCCGAATTCGGAAGTAAAATTCGAAGAGACAACATTTGGACACAATGCGACGTACACCTGTGACAGAGGTCATCAGTTTGACGGAGGTGAACGTCAGGTGGTCATCGAATGTGAGGCCACTGGAAACTGGAGTAAGACTAACCACACTTGTAAAGGTCTGTTAATGTGTGTCATTGTTTTATACGGCTTTGTTATCACACATACACTTATTTTAGCGACTAAGAACTTATTGTACTGTTTTTGTCGACCATCTAAAATGTTGGTTTATTTTCATACAAGGGAAGACACTGCGCTATGTAAGCACTTCACCTTTTGATAATTTTATGTAAACATTATATTTTGTCATTCATATAGCACTGTAAATAATGTATTGAAACTAGCCACTTTGCATACTGCAATTATTCTTTTAGTTATCTATTTCAAGCTGTTAGGAAGGTGTTGTAAATGATGCACTTCTTGCCAATATTTGCATCAATACTAAGTGTGTATTGTACCCTTAAGTGTTATTGAAATACGCTTTACCCTACAGTTATGCATATTTATGCAACATACTCGCGTGGGTTGAACCAATTACTGAAAGACCGTCATACGAGACAGAACAAAGCAAATGAAATTCTAAATTGTAAGTGTCACTTTATGCTCAAGGTGGACCTACGATGAAAACATCAACAAATAAACCAATTACTGAAGGACCATCTACTGAACAACCGACCACTACGGAGAAGCCCTTCAAAATGAAATTCCAAGGTAAATTTCACTTAATGTAAAACATTTTTATTTAATCAAATTACAATTTATTAAAAGAACTCTCCATTCACAAAGAAATGTTACAATATAATTCTTTCTAATGATGTTTATGTTTGTTCTGTATTCCACAGTCATGTTTTGTCTCACAGTGTGTACATGTTGAGTTGTGTTGTGTTTAGAAAGGAAGGCATGCCGTCGCTACCGTCCTGGGAAGCACATGGATGTTGACGGTACAGGGATCAAAGTTGGTGACACTGTCTCCCTCAGTTGTCACGCTGACTACGAGATGCCAGAAGGCGGCACGTCTCGCACCGTCATCTGTCAGAATGACGGCCGCTGGAGTGACAATCCTAAGTGTAAACGTGGGTCATGTTTCAATTGTTTCTCATTTGCAATTGTTTCTGATTATAAATTAGAAAAATAGACATAAGAGGTACCCTAGTTATTATCTCTAAGATTATCTGGCAACCATGGTTATCATGCAAATTAATTAATACATCGCTTTCTTTTAATCTTAGAATCATTACGCACTGGCATTTAGATAATGTGGGATGACAGTTATAAAAAACACTCCATAAAGCGACTGGACAAGGCCAGTACAAGCTGCTGCCATGACGGCGGTACACAATTATTAAACCTTTTTTACAAATAAGACTTGGTAATCATTTATAACCATACATTTACTTTAGAAATTTAAGTAACAAAATTAGATTATAGCAAAACCTGTGGAAAATGTTGAACAAATTGCAACTAACTCAACAGAGATATAATTACTATTTTATCTAAATTTGAATGAAACAAATATTCTATGCAACAGAACATGTGTAATTTAGTTATTTGTTTTCTGTCTAATCACAGCAATAACCTGCGGTAAGGTTCCACACGTGGCAAACGCTGTCCCCAACACCCGAGTCACACGCGTTGGCACCCTTGTCACATACACTTGTAAAGGAGATCTGCTGTTCCCCCATGGCGTCAACTGGGCGGAGACCATGTGTACAGGCCAGCGTGTATGGTATCCACCACTGGAAGGCTGTCAAGGTAAAAGTCAACTCATCTTAGTTCATTAACTTATTTGGTTAATTCTTTACGCAGTGTAATTTATGAATGCTTCCTAGTGAAAGAATTATCCCGGCGTTCCCATCAAATAAGTCTACTGGAAGTCTGCATAACAGTTTAAGACTTTGTAAACAATACAGTAGAAACAAATGAAACATAACAGCTAAAGACAATGTAAACAATACAGTAGAAACAAATGAAACATAACAGCTGAAGACTTTGTAAACAATACAGTAGAAACAAATGAAACATATCAGCTGAAGACTGTGTAAACAATACAATAAAAACAAATGAAACATAACAGCTGAAGACTTTGTAAACAATACAGTAGAAACAAATGAAACGTAACAGCTGAAGACTTTGTAAACAATACAGTAGAAACAAATGAAACGTAACAGCTGAAGACTTTGTAAACAATACAGTAGAAACAAACGAATCGTAACAGCTGAAGACTTTGTAAACAATACAGTAGAAACAAATGAAACATAACAGCTGAAGACTTTGTAAACAATACAGTAGAAACAAATGAAACATAACAGCTGAAAACAATGTAAACAGTACAGTAGAAACAAATGAAACATAACAGCTGAAGACAATGTAAACAGTACAGTAGAAACAAATTAAACATAACAGCTGAAGACGTTGTAAACAATACACTAGAAACAAATGAAACAACAGCTGAAGAATTTGTAAACAATACAGTAGAAACAAATGAAACATAACAGCTGAAGACAATGTAAACAGTACAGTAGAAACAAATGAAACATAACAGCTGAAGACAATGTAAACAGTACAGTAGAAACAAATGAAACATAACAGCTGAAGACTTTGTAAACAATACAGTAGGAACATATGAAACATAACAGCTGAATACTTTGTAAACAATACAGTAGAAACAAATGAAACATAACAGCTGAAGACTTTGTAAACAATACAGTAGGAACAAATGAAACATAACAGCTGAAGACTTTGTAAACAATACAGTAGAAACAAATGAAACATAACAGCTGAAGACTTTGTAAACAATACAGTAGAAACAAATGAAACATAGCAGCTGAAGACTTTGTAAACAATACAGTAGGAACAAATGAAACATAACAGCTGAAGACTTTGTAAACAATACAGTAGAAACAAATGAAACATAACAGCTGAAGACTTTATAAACAATACAGTAGGAACAAATGAAACATAACAGCTGAAGACTTTGTAAACAATACAGTAGAAACAAATGAAACATAACAGCTGAAGACTTTGTAAACAATACAGTAGGAACAAATGAAACATAACAGCTGAAGACTTTGTAAACAATACAGTAGAAACAAATGAAACATAACAGCTGAAGACTTTGTAAACAATACAGTAGGAACAAATGAAACATAACAGCTGAAGACTTTGTAAACAATACAGTAGGAACAAATGAAACATAACAGCTGAAGACTTTGTAAACAATACAGTAGGAACAAATGAAACATAACAGCTGAAGACTTTGTAAACAATACAGTAGAAACAAATGAAACATAACAGCGGAAGACTTTGTAAACAATACAGTAGAAACAAATGAAACATAACAGCTGAAAACAATGTAAACAGTACAGTAGAAACAAATGAAACATAACAGCGGAAGACTTTGTAAACAATACAGAAGAAACAAATGAAACATAACAGCTGAAGACTTTATAAACAATACAGAAGAAACAAATGAAACATAACAGCTGAAGACTTTGTAAACAATACAGAAGAAACAAATGAAACATAACAGCTGAAGACTTTATAAACAATACAGTAGAAACAAATGAAACATAACAGCTGAAGACTTTGTAAACAATACAGTATAAACAAATGAAACATAACAGCTGAAGACTTTGTAAACAATACAGTAGGAACAAATGAAACATAACAGCTGAAGACTTTGTAAACAATACAGTAGAAACAAATGAAACATAACAGCTGAAGACTTTGTAAACAATACAGTAGGAACAAATGAAACATAACAGCTGAAGACTTTGTAAACAATACAGTAGAAACAAATGAAACATAACAGCTGAAAACAATGTAAACAGTACAGTAGAAACAAATGAAACATAACAGCTGAAGACAATGTAAACAATACAGTAGAAACAAATGAAACATAACAGCTGAAGACTTTGTAAACAATACAGTAGAAACAAATGAAACATAACAGCTGAAGACAATGTAAACAATACAGTAGAAACAAATGAAACATAACAGCTGAAGACGTTGTAAACAATACAGTAGAAACAAATGAAACATAGCAGCTGAAGAATTTGTAAACAATACAGTAGACACAAATGGAACATAACAGCTGAAGACTTTGTAAACAATACAGTAGAAACAAATGAAACATAACAGCTGAAGACAATATAAACAGTACAGTAGAAACAAATGAAACATAACAGCTGAAGACAATGTAAACAATACAGTAGAAATAAATGAAATATAACAGCTGAAGACAATGTAAACAGTACAGTAGAAACAAATGAAACATAACAGCTGAAGACAATGTAAACAGTACAGTAGAAACAAATGAAACATAACAGCTGAAGACGTTGTAAACAATACAGTTGAAACAAATAAAACACGACAGCTGAAGACTTTGAAAACAATACAGTAGTAACAAATGAAACATAACAGCTGAAGATGTTGTAAACAATACAGTAGAAACAAATAAAACACGACAGCTGAAGAATTTGTTAACAATACATTGGCATTTGATTAAACAGGCCTGAAAACGAGTGAAATTTAAAAGCATTTTTAGCAGTCCCAAGGGTTGGAGTTTCTACTATACAAGACCACTTTTTAATAGTTCAAGCAAACATGGTAACAAAAGGATTCCAACACAGTATGTCTCGACTAAGTATCTGATGTTGTAATTGGTTACGACAATGCAGTATTAGTTTGACCGTGTGTTGTGTCTTTTGGCAGTGCGATGTCCACCTGTGCCCTATCTGGACCATGCCTTCGTTGATGGACCTTACTCCTCCCTGATTGGGTCAGTGGTCAAACTAAGGTGTCACCCTGGACATCGCTTCCCGTCAGGCGCCACTCAGAGAGAACTGCGATGTCTGAAAAATCAACAGTGGGAAGATGTGGATGACTGCAAAGGTGAACTTATAGTACTCGTTTAATGTGTTCAACCAATGCTCTCTGTTGGGACTGCCTGCTACGTGGTTTGATAGTTGTCATGACAACTGAAGCAGTGAACTTCCTGCTAATAATGATCACCTGGTGATTCTTAATATTGGAACAGACGACCTCGCTATAAAGAACATAAAATAAAAATCAGTTGTATGCCATAGTTGTAAACAAGTGAAACCTGATAGAGGCACAGAGGTGTTGTTAAATTTACGTATTATACAGTTCTTTTTAATGTACTTCTCAAATATGTTAGTGTGTGTTCAGTTTTAACATTTAGTCAGCCAAGTCCCTACTTTCCAAATCAATGTCTATTGCTTGTATCTGGAATTTTTATATCATATTCATGCATGTTTGACAAGAGTTGAGCAGATTATTCTCTCAGGAATTTTGCCAGTGATGGGAGGAAGGGGTGTAAGCCTATAGAAACTGCAAGAGGATGGCAATCAACGTTCTAGTAGAGCAGATGTGCGAAGAAGAAGGAGTTGGATTTGTAGATTTGTGGGGATACTTTGTGGGAAAAGAAGATATGTATATGAGAGATGGCCTCCATCTAAGCGGAAAGGGCGCAGCAGTTTTCTCCGAGAACTTGCTTCGATCTATGGACAGGGGAACAGGTTTCAGTTATTTAAACTAGATTCGCAGGGGGGATTCACAGAGAAGCCAAATACTGGAGGCACAGATAAGGACAGCACAAAGAAAACGGCAAAGAACAGTCTGGAAAACTCTACCACATTTGGTTATAAATGTGTTTGTTTAAATGCAAGGAGCATAGTAAACAAAAGAAATGAACTAAACATTATGGTAGAAGACACTGACCCTCACATAATAGGTATAACTGAATCTTGGGCCACCCCCGACATATCAGATGCCGAATTAGGAATGACAGGATATGTCATGTTTAGGAAAGATAGAATAGGAAGAAGGGGAGGTGGCGTTATTTTATATATTAAAGAATCCATCCAGGCTTACGAAATAAAATTAGAAAAAGAAGCAGAATGTGAAGAAGCTGTCTGGTGTAATATAGTTTCAGGAAACTCAACGCTAACTGTTGGGTTAGTTTATCGAAGTCCAAACATAAACACAGAAGATAATGAGAAAATACAAAACGCTATAAAGGAAGTCAGTAAACGGGACTGTATAATTATGGGGGATTTTAACCATGGGCGTATACAGTGGAAATCTCTACAGAGTACTGGGAGTGAAGATCAAAAGTTTTTAAATTTAGTACAAGACAGTTTCCTTATTCAACATGTGTTAGAACCAACAAGGGGTGAGAACGTGTTGGACATAGTGTTGAGCTCACAGAAGGAATTTATTGATAATGTCAGGATATGTGAGCCACTGGGATGTAGTGATCACAACCAGATATATTTTATCATCAAAGTAAAAGGAGAACAGAATCGAAAAATACGGTACAGGAAACATTTTCACAAAGGAAGATATAAGGACATGAGGAAATATTTAGCAAAGATAGACTGGAATAACACACTGGAGAATAAGACAGCAAAAGAATGTTGGAATATCTTAAAGAGTGAAATTGACTGCATTGTCGAAACATTTGTCCCCTTGAAAAAACAAGGGAAACGGTCAAAAAAGAAACACTTATCAAAAAAAGCCATTACAAAAATCAAATACAAGCAAATGATGTGGAAGACATATAGACATAATGGAAGTGAAGAAGACTATGCCATTTATAAAGAAGCACTTAACCAAGCTACAGCTGAAATTAGAAATTCAAAGAGAAGCTATGAACAAAAATTAGCTTTTAATATAAAACATGACAGCAAGAGTTTTTATGCGTATGTTCGAAGTAAACAGAAAGTTCAGGATAAGGTCGGACCTCTAGAAGATAGTGATGGAAAAATAATAACAGAGGGATTCTTAATGGCAGAAAACCTAAATGAATACCTTAGTTCGGTATTTACCAGGGAAGATATTAGTGCATTACCAGTACCAGAGACTAAATTCGAAGGGAGAGAGTCAGACTATTTAGGACAACTAATTGTAACACCAAAAATGGTAGCTAAGAAAATAAGGGACATGAAGGATAATAAGTCACCTGGAGTGGATGGGATTCCTCCCAAATTACTACTGGAAATTGTAGAACAAATTAGCACACCACTTGCAACAGTGTTCAATTTGGCATTAGAGGAAGGAGTAGTTCCGTTAGAATGGAAAGAAGCAAACATCATACCATTATTTAAAAAAGGATCAAGAAGCAAGTCAGAGAACTATAGACCAGTGAGTTTAACATCGGTGATTTGTAAACTATTAGAAAGACTAATTAAAGAGCACTTGGTTGATTTTCTTGTTACAAATAACTTGATTAACCCATCTCAACATAGGTTTCTAAAAGCGAGGTCATGCTTAACAAATATCTTATGTTTTTTGGAAGATGTCACAAAGTGGGTAGATGAGGGATCACCAGTAGATATAATATACTTAGATTTTAAAAAAGCTTTTGACAAAGTGCCACATCAAAGATTACTACTTAAACTGAAGGCCCATGGCATAGGCAATGTTATGATTAACTGGATAGAAAAATGGCTTATTGATAGAAGACAAAGAGTAGTAGTTGATGGGGAGGTTTCAAACTGGAAATCGGTTTTGAGTGGAGTACCGCAGGGATCAGTATTGGGACCTATTTTGTTCTTAATATATATCAATGATTTGGATGATGATATAACAAGCAAGGTGTTGAAGTTTGCGGATGATACAAAAGTGTTCAGAAAAATAAAAAGTGATACAGATAGACAGCAATTACAAGATGATCTAAATAAGTTGACCGAATGGTCTGAGAAGTGGCAAATGCTGTTTAATTATGGGAAGTGTACGTGCCTCCACACAGAACATGGGAATGAAGATGCACAATATACAATGGGTGATACTGTACTAAATACTACCGTAAAGGAAAAGGACTTAGGGTTAACTATTAGTGCTGATATGAAGGTAAAGGAACAGTGTGCAATTGCAGCAGCGAAGGGAAACCAAATTCTTGGATTAATTAGGCGAAATATAGTGCACAAGGAAAAAGAACTAATAATACCACTGTACCAAACAATAGTTAGGCCTCATTTAGAATATTGCATACAGGCATGGAGGCCATATCGCAAGAAGGATATTGATATACTAGAAAGAGTACAAAGAAGAGCAACCAAAATGATACAAAAACTCAGGAATATTAGTTATGAAATGCGTCTAAAAGAATGTGGATTAACAACACTAGAAACCAGGAGACTGCGAGGAGATCAGATAGAAGTTTTTAAAATATTGAATGGGTATGAAAATATTGACAGAAATATTTTTTTCTCAGTCAAGGAAGAGAGAAGGACTAGAGGACATGGAGTTACATTAGCAAAGAAGCAATGTAGATTAGATATTAGAACATTTTCATTTTCACAAAGAACAGTAAATGAATGGAACAGATTATCGGCTGATTGTGTAAGTGCTAGTAGTGTTAATATGTTCAAAAATAAAATTGACATGTACCTAAGAAGGGCGGGGTACATTTAGATAGATAGGTTGGACTCTCGATAAGCCAGAGGGCTTCCTTGTCCACCTGCCATCTTGAGTTGATTCTCTAGGTGGCAATCTTGTTAAATCTTGTTAAATGTTTACATTGCGTGCATGCTTTATAAATGACCAATTGACTGTTACTTGTATGTTCCAGTTGACCGGTGTCCAGCGTTGTCACTCCCTGCCCACGCCAAGGCCAGTTCCAAACGGGCTGTCTATGGAACTGTGGTGCACGTAAAATGTGACACCGGCTACCAGTTTGTGAACGGAACTACGAGTATGGCCGTGAAGTGTGTGGCCAACAACCAGTGGAACTCAACTCTCCCAGAGTGTCAAGGTAGTGTATACCTGCTATTAAAGGGGAGGTGCCAGCTCCTCTGAACCAGCAGTAATTTGTAATGGGAAGTCTGCTGTTTAGAATGTGGGAAAGTTAAACGCCAAAGGGTATTGCAGTGAACTTGCCTCAGCATTATTGCCAATCAAGTTAGTTTTGAAACTAAGTAAATAAGCACAAATGGGCAGACTCCAACATATGTGTTTATAGTCAACAGCACAACAGTCGAAGAGAAAGTGGTTATGTTGTTTTAATTCAGAAACTATTCAATTTAGGTGTACTCTTCAGTAACAAAAGGTAGTTTGACTTGTTAATGTTTAAGTAGCTTAATTAATATTGGTTGTTTAGATTTCAGTTTCTAAAGGTAGTTTCACTGGTTAATGTTTAAAAGCTTATTTAAAACTGGTTGTTTAGTCTTCAGTTACTAAAGGTAGTTTGACTTGTTAATGTTTAAGTAGCTTAGTTAATACTGGTTGTTCCACATTTGTTTGCCATTTGTGACAGCCATGACACCCTGCAAGGTTTCACGTCAATTTGTTGTGGCTGCTCACATTTGCATCCTGAGAACATCTCAGTCAAGTTGATGTGTGTCTGTATTCCAGAGATACTTTGTCCTCCTCCTGTGAATGTCACCAATGCCAAGAGAGAAGGCGGAAGCTACAAGCTCGGTGCCATAGTCACCTACGGGTGCAATGAGAATATGCGTTTTAAGGACGGCATGACTTCAAAAAACATCAGTTGTGTGGGGAGTGGGGAATGGAATGAGACAGAGTTGTCGTGTGCTGGTAAAACACTGTTTTCACTCGTTCTTCTTTGGTCTTGTGGTGCATAATAGCAGTATAGGATATTAGGGCTAAAATACGAATTTAGGCATGAGTAAGTGAACCACTATTGAAATGAGTAATTACTATGTTGTTGGATGCCTTACTATTGATAAATAGTTGTGTTTATAGGTTGCATGTTGTTCAGATGACGAGAAACTATTTGCGTCATCAAAAGTCCAATTAACTTGAACATATTTAATATTGTTAAATGTACAAATGTTACTAGCTTATTTGTATAACATCTGTCATTGACTGAGGTTAAACCTAAACACTGCCACTGTCTTCCCTCCAGCCGACAGATGTCCCCCTCTTCCCCAGCTTCCCGGCACGATCCCAACGAAGGTGAACACAGACAAGGGAGCTGTCGCCAAGATCCAGTGTCAGCCAGGGAGCCTGTTTGATGACAGCACTGAGACACGGCTGACACGCTGTAATGGCGTTGATTGGGACTACACTGGCACAGGATGCAAAGGCTAGTCATCTCTGTTGTACTAGTACACCTCTCAACAGATCTATTGTGATGTTCAGTTTGTTTCATAAATTGGAGTCCTTTTTAAAACTATGCCGATAGCAGAAAGAAAACATGAACATATATATTGATATTGAATTAATAATAGACAATTATACCAGAAGCAGAGTGACTGCAAGTTAGATGTGTTATTGCTCTCAAACTAATTTGTCTGATATGTAGGTTTAAAGGGTTCTTTAAAATGCTTAGGCTTTGTACTGGACACAATTTTTTATTATAATAATTATTGAGTATAATTCTAAGTACCCAGCTTGACCACATTAACAGTGTGTTATGCGTATGTGAAAAGAAGGGCACTTCTGACATAATGTGAAACAATAACCATTATAGTTACTTGGTTGTTACGTAGTAAATTAACCAAGTATTCACAGAGTTGCTAATGCTGATAGTTTTGCAGGAAGTACCATAACAATGCTAACACATGTAAATAATGTTTTAATGTACAACGTTTTTACAATTAAATAATTCAGTTGCACAAATACATTTTTTAAACTATTATTTTACATTGGTATTTTTATTATGTACATTTTTGTGACATTATGTGATATTTAATTGCAGCCATTTTGTGCCCTGACATAAGCTCCATGTCACATGCGACAGTTGACTCGAGTGAGGTGATGTTTGGGAGTGAGGTGAACGTGACATGTGAGGAGGGCTACACCTTTGACACAGGTCGCTCTGTCATTGCCCGGTGCAATGAGACTGGACAGTGGGATGGACTACAGGACACCTGTCAACGTATGTAGAGTAGACACACAGACATCGTGCAATCTCCAGTATGAAAATTCCTGGTTTTTGTATGTATTATTTTGTATACCCATCTCTCCGGCTTTTTTCCTAATATGTTTGTTTACACATTTTTCTAATTTCTCACTGTCAAGCAAATTGAGGCACCCATTTTTGTCGCAATTACTTGATGTTACAATGTTTTCATTGTGTGTTTTGTAGTGATACTGTATACTCTATTGATCCGAGTCATAACTAAACATCAGTATTTATTAAGATCAGTGTGATGCAGTGGTCACGTGCTGTGAGGTCAGAGTGCTGGACTGTCATTTAGAGGTACCACTGTTTGAATTCGGGTGCCACTATGTGGTGATTTGGCCCGGGTTCATCCAATGTTTTGAAATTTGCACGGGCAATTTTATTTACCACATGTTTCCTGTGTGTTTCGGAAGAGTGACTAAAAGCCACTGATCTCTTCTATCTGGTCTCTATGCCAGGGGAAGAAAAAGTTCCAATGAAGGAAAATGGAGAAAATTTGTTGATTCATTGACCAGAGGATTCATTCCAAAATTCTCTTTAACAGAATAATCAACAAAGATTGTGGTCATGCATTTTTTATAATAGGAAGAAGGAGCTGTATTTGCCAGTGAGTAACAGTGATATTGGTTTACAGTGGTGAAGTGTGGGCCTCAGCCTGTCGTCTACTACGCCAGTAGTAAAGTCACCATGAATGCGACGTACGGAGACTCCATCAACTACACGTGTGTGCCGGGCTACTGGTTCCGTCTCGGTGTCTTCTCTGACACCACAAACTGCTCCGTCAATGGAGAATGGCAGCCAACATTGGTCAACTGCTCTGGTATATTTGAATTTTACAAGTATCCCACCTTATATATATAATGTTTGTTTGTACTGCACCAAACATAACATTTGACATAAAAAGATGAATTAATTGATTGGAATGTTTATGATGTTCGTATACCAATGCTAGTTCCCATGGACCTTTTAGCAGATGGTTTAGCAGTTCCATGTGCATGTAATGCCTGATATATGCTGGGAAATCATGTGTCCACTACCTGCTGGTGGCTGTCTTACGCACACTGCCATTGTGACCGTGTGTATTTGGATAATGTGTTTTCAGACATGCTAACATTCTTCAGGCGATTGTTCTCACTAAACTGCTGGTGACTCTGTTGACCCTAGTGGTGAAATGCAAGTCACTGCCGACATGGAACGGGATGGTTGTGAACACAACCAGTCGCGTCTGGCGTACCGCCGTGAACACATCGTGCAGCGAAGACCAAATGCTGCCCCAATGGGTTGACTACAGGATCCTGACATGTGGGGCCAACGGTGAATGGCAGCCTGCCATGCAAGAGTGTGTCGGTACGCAACAGTTGTCATGTCGGTGTTCACAACAATAATAGAGAGGCTAATGCAGAAAATATGATTTTCACGTGTGGTGATACCGGTTACCAGTTGATTAAAAATCATGTCAGCATGTCAGCACAATTTGTTTTTGATTTGTGACATTGTGAAAATAAAAGTTATGCTTCAGTTTTGGACTAATTCATGTAAAAAAGCACACACATCAAATGCTGCTGTTAACGCGTTGGTAGACGATTATCAACACACTACAATCTGTCAGAATTGCCTTATTTGGAATACTGAATATATGGAAAGCATATTATGTTACAAACAAAACAGAGAGATCACAATGCAAAGTAAATATCTGCAGATTAGGTACTCTGAAGAAATATACTATGTGTATAAAATGAGAATGTCATCACGGAGATGTGTTTCTTTGAATAAAGGACCTGATGGAGGAGTCTATGTTTACAGATCGTGTGGCGCAGCCCAAGTTCGAGCCACAGGTGAAAGAAGCAGCGAAGTCGGAGGTGATCGGAGCTGTATCCCTCGCTCTTGTCCTTGCTGTGGCTGGGGTCGTTGTAGTAGCCGATGCCCCAGCCCTCTTCCTGGCCCTCCAACGCCTGCGTGACGTCATCACCCGCCGATGATGTCATCACCAACTGATGATGGCATCGTCCACCAATGATGTCATCACTCACGGATGATGTCATCGTCCACCAATGATGTCATCACCAAATGATGACGGCATCGTCCACCAATTATGTCATCACCAACTGATGACGGCATCGTACACCAATGATGTCATCACTCACGGATGATGTTATCGTTCACCAATGATGTCATCACCAACTGATGATGGCATCGTCCACCAATGATGTCATCACCAACTGATGATGGCATCGTCCACCAATGATGTCATCACCAACTTATGATGGCATCGTCCACCAATGATGTCATCACCAACTGATGATGTCATCGTCCACCAATGATGTCATCACCAACTGATGATGGCATCGTCCACCAATGATGTCATCACCAACTTATGATGGCATCGTCCACCAATGATGTCATCACCAACTTATGATGGCATCGTCCACCAATTATGTCATCACCAACTTATGATGGCATCGTCCACCAATTATGTCATCACCCACGGATGATGAAATGTAAAACGAGTTGATGAAGTTTGCAGTGGTTGTGTGAATTGTTGTGTGCAGTAGTTGATACATCAGAAACAAATGTATCAATAAGTGAATTGATACATTAATTAAAATTGTGTTATGTTTATGCTAAGCTGATTACTCTGTGTTAGCCCCGTGTGTGGCTGCAGGGATGTTGAGTTGGATGGTGGGTTGAAGGTTTAGGCCTGTTGGTTCAGTAGAACCACGTGTAGTATACACACTTTATTATGGATCTACCAATACCTGAGCGTGTGCCTTTTGACTTCCCACAGTCACCCCCAATATGTCATCTTCGTTTGATTGTGCAACATGCAGCTGTTGAATGTCTTTCAAAAGATACACCTGAAACGTAAATATGTATAAAAACTGGCATACATTCATAGGACATTACATAAATGTTCAATTAAGAATATTGTTATAATATCAATCATCATTTGTTGTCACTAATGAGACAAATGTATTTAATGACCAGCCTATAGGGAAGCATTTTCATTGTGTGATTTTAATAAGAGTGATTTATGTGTGGTTTGTTAAATGTGTGTGCTTTTGTGTTCATTTTTGTTGGATATAGAAGGAAAATTATGTTATCTAACTGCAAGAGATATTTCTTATGCAAGGAAACATATAGCGTTATAACAACTAATTTATTTTTAATGACAACGGTTTTATGCATACGAAACATTGTACATAATAGGTACATATAATCACATGATATTTGGAGATTAGAGTTGATAATTCTTACTGAATCGATATATATGCTAAACGTATGTATATGTTGTTAATTGGTAAAATTTGTCCCAAAAAACCCTGATAATAAATGTAACTGTTTATTTATCCAATTGTGTAAACCCAGCATTTGTGTGAGTATGTGCATATATTTATCTGTAAGTGACAACTTTAATACTGTTTATCGATGTTGAGAATGATTCACTTATCTTGTTGTGTCTCTGAACTTGACTTTCAAGGATTTAGGTGCAAACATGGTTGTACTAATTATTCTCTAATGCGATGACGAGAAGTTAACTGTTGGGTTTGCTGTTGCACAGCTGTTTTGCAGTTGGGCATTTTACATGTGCCATTTGTTGACATTTGTGTGTGATGGTACAGCCTGATAAATGGAATATAAATCATGGCTAGTTTGCTGAATAACAGAAGGTAAAAGTAATTAAGTTGGTATAAAAAGTTTGAGATTTGTCCAAATGGTAATTAAAAAAAGTACAGTGTCCCAAGCCAAATGGAATAGGAATTTGTCCCCAAAAGGGAGGCGATTTAGGCAAAGCATTAACAACCTCCACCCATGTAAAGATTGTTGCAGAAATATCATCAAATACCAGAAATCAACCAAAACAACCGTGTCAGTTAGTAGTGATGTGGCTAAATTGACCAATGTGAAGAATAATATTGTTTGAAACGGATCATAATATCAATGCTAGTTATGTTTAAAGCACATACTATTAAATCCAAATTAACATAATAAAAACTACTTTTTGAGATAATAATTCCAGATTGCATTGTTCAGACATGTAGTAATTTATTATTATTCCTAAAAAGTGTAAATACTATCTCCACTGCAAATGTTGTTTCCTTCCAAACTTGTTTCCTTCATCACACAGTGTTTTCTGTTATACTAAAATATATATATATAATTATACACTTTACATACATTTTAATATGGTGTGATATGAACCTCTAGAGTATTATAAAACGTTTTCAGTGATTCAGACTACTGTGTTCATTATATGTATTGTACCTCTGACTAACATATAATAAACCTCTATCCATGGAAATATGTGGAACAAAACCAGTTATGTATTAAAACAAATAGAATGAACAGAACAATAGATATGGTGAAAATGTGTAATTACACAATTGTTGGTCTGTGATTCCTGATATTATGAACACTTTAAACTGTCTTTTGTGAGTGGAGTGAATTGTGTGTGAATAAATAAAACAAAATATGTCATTATGTTCTCCAATGCGGTCCATTGGATTAATGTTAGCAAGACTGATTTTCTGACCCTTGCGTGACCCAATTTACAAGTACAATGTGAAATGGTGGCTGCATGCCTTGACATTGTGATATTGATTAATAGTAAATATACAAAGCTGTTATAATCTGGCATAACACGTTTTGGGTATCCATTTCACATGTAGTGTCTGGCCTTAATTTGAAAGATAATTTTGAAAATATTGACATGAGATGTTTCCAAGCATTTGTGCATGGAGGGTTAGTCAGACACTCGGTCTCGCATGTTGCCAATCCAACTCCCTCTAGGCATTTTAGAGAAGCAACATACAGTATTATTGTTAATTGTAATATAATTAACTTACTTTGGAGCTTAAAGTCGAAGCTGAGTATGACATTTTTACACGTCATCTACGGGCCTTGTTCACGTACTGGTGTAACGTGTGTTGCCTCAGATTTCGGCGGGATTATTTGGTTAAACATTAATTATCCTGCCGAAATCTGAGGAAACACACGTGAGAGAGATAAAGACGGAGAGAGACAGGGGAGAAGAACAGAGGAGTCGCAGAAAGAGAGAGAGAGAGAGAGAGAGAGAGAGAGAGAGGGAGGGAGGGAGGGAGGGAGGGAGGGAGGGAGGGAGGGAGGGAGGGAGGGAGGGAGGGAGGGCGGGAGGGAGGGAAGGAGAGAGAGAGAGGGCGTGGGCGAGGACGACAGCGATAGAGCGTGACCGTGATTCAACATTTTCCATTGTTTCTTGTCAGCGACGAGTTCTCTGACATTAATATTGCAATGATGAGCCCGTGGCCAGACTATTGATTGACACATCAGTCCTTCAACAACACGTATCTCACACATACATATGTACCAAGCGGTGGAACGAACGAAGGAACGAACGAACGAAGGAACGAACGAAGGAACGAACGAACGAACGAACGAACGAACGAACGAACGAACGAACGAACGAACGAACGAACGAACGAACGAACGAACGAACGAAAGAACGAACGAACGAACGAACGAACGAACGAACGAACGAACGAACGAACGAACGAACGAACGAACAAACGACAGATAAACAGATAAACAGATAAACAGATAAACAGATACACAGATACACAGACTGACTTACCGACATACGAGAGAGAGAGAGAGAGAGAGAGAGAGAGAGAGGAGGGGGGCGACGGCGACGGCGACGGCGACGGCGACGGCGACGGCGACGGCGACGGCGACGGCGACGGCGACGGCGACGGCGACGGCGACGGCGACGGCGACGGCGACGGCGACGGCGACGGCGACGGCGACGGCGACGGCGACGGCGACGGCGACGGCGACGGCGACGGCGACGGCGACGGCGACGGCGACGGCGACGGCGACGGCGACGGCGACGGCGACGGCGACGGCGACGGCGACGAGAGAGCGTGACCAGTAGCTTCAGGCTCAGTCCCTCAATAATCTTTTGTTCCGACACTAATGTACACTGCATGTATAACCGTTATTCACAAAACCTATTTATCGATGATTCGTCGTTTTCCTTTGTTTCTTGTATGCGACGAGTTGTCTGACATTAATATTTCAACGATGAGCCCGTGACTAGACTATTGATTGACAAATCAGCCCGTCAACTACTCGTACCTTACACACACATAGGCACTAGGCGGAAGCGTGAAGAACTGGAGGCGTTGAACTAAGTTGCTACATAGCGGAAATCTAAGAGCATATTGCCGGTGGCAATTTGTAAAACGCGGAACAATTAATATTGTAAAATAATTAACCCTGTCCGTCCCTGTGATTAGCTAATTTAGGCGAAAGTCGGATATCAGTTGGCATACAGCATATTTCATAATATTGTCCTCCCCTCTGTCTGCTCATCCCTATCCTCCCTCCCCATCCCTATCCTCCCTCCCCATCCCTATCCTCCCTCCCCATCCCTATCCTCCCTCCCCATCCCTATCCTCCCTCCCCATCCCTATCCTCCCTCCCCATCCCTATCCTCCCTCCCCATCCCTATCCTCCCTCCCCATCCCTATCCTCCCTCCCCATCACTATCCTCCCTCCCCATCCCTATCCTCCCTCCCCATCCCTATCCTCCCTCCCCATCCCTATCCTCCCTCCCCATCCCTATCCTCCCTCCCCATCCCTATCCACAATCCCTAACCCCACTACTTCCATCCCTATGGCATCTCTCTCTCGCCCTCTCTCCCGCTCTCTACCGTTTTCTCTATCTCTCTCTCTGTCTCTATATCTCTCTTTGTCTGTCACTCTCTGTTTCTACCTCTCTCTTGCTTTCTCGCTCTCTCTCTCGCGCTCTCTCTCACACTCTCTGTTCCTCTTGCTCTCTCTCTCACACTCTCTGTTCCTCTTGCTCTCTCTCGCACACGCACACGCGCACGCGCACGCGCACGCGCACGCGCACGCGCACGCGCACGCGCACGCGCACGCGCACGCGCACGCGCACGCGCACGCGCACGCGCACGCGCACGCGCACGCGCACGCGCACGCGCACGCGCACGCGCACGCGCACGCGCACGCGCACGCGCACGCGCACGCGCACGCGCACGCGCACGCACACGCACACGCACACGCACACGCACACGCACACGCACACGCACACGCACACGCACACGCACACGCACACGCACACGCACACGCACACGCACACGCACACGCACACGCACACGCACACGCACACGCACACGCACACGCACACGCACACGCACACGCACACGCACACGCACACGCACACGCACACGCACACGCACACGCACACGCACACGCACACGCACACGCACACGCACACGCACACGCACACGCACACGCACACGCACACGCACACGCACACGCACACGCACACGCACACGCACACGCACACGCACACGCACACGCACACGCACACGCACACGCACACGCACACGCACACGCACACGCACACGCACACGCACACGCACACGCACACGCACACGCACACGCACACGCACACGCACACGCACACGCACACGCACACGCACACGCACACGCACACGCACACGCACACGCACACGCACACGCACACGCACACGCACACGCACACGCACACGCACACGCACACGCACACGCACACGCACACGCACACGCACACGCACACGCACACGCACACGCACACGCACACGCACACGCACACGCACACGCACACGCACACGCACACGCACACGCACACGCACACGCACACGCACACGCACACGCACACGCACACGCACACGCACACGCACACGCACACGCACACGCACACGCACACGCACACGCACACGCACACGCACACGCACACGCACACACTGCATATTCCTTTTCCCTCGTCACCAACTGTATCGATCGGCAGCGGTGTCTGTTTTCGGCCGCTGGACTCACGAACCGTGTCGTTTGGCAGGTATAGTTGTCGATCGATGTCGCGTCCGACTCGGTCTTCTAGTTCCCCGGTAGTCAGTGTCGAGGCGTACGGCGTACGACTAGCAGCGATGCGGCTCCACGCGAACTGGCTGACACGTCCGCCGTCTATACCAACGTCGCTACTAACTCGAGTCCTGCTCTTCACTTGGCTGTACTCGCTACCGGTTCTCGTCGATACTAACGGTAAGGCGATTTCCTTTATTTGGTTTGCTCACAAAAACGGTGGGTTATGTTGAAGCCAGGTGCCGGCTAAGGCACTCATCGAAAATGAGGAGGTTGTGAAACTGAAAACCAATAGCTGACTGCCTGATTCATTCAACCTACTCCTCACGAATTTCGTCTTTAAACTTTCCTTCATTCCAACCTCCACTCTGAGTTCGTCCATTCTTCTCTTATCGGCTATCTTAACTTCCACGATCACTCTTACCCAGTCGCTTTCGCAAACCTGCACCTACTCTTGATGTTTCTGTGTTAGTGGCATCGTCTCTACACCATAAATTTATTCTGGGTGAGAGAGAAGCTGAATATCTTTCCTTTTAAGTGTACGTGATATGCGTCTATCTTTCATCACCCATTCGACATTCTTCCAAGCTTTTCGCCGTACGTGTCTGCATTTATCATGTTTCTTGTCTGTAGGTTTTGGAGATGCACCGACCGATCTATGGCTAACATTAGCGCGCGCCTGACGCGCATTTTGGCGGCTTCAAACACAGCATACTCATATATATATATATATATATATATATATATATATATATATATATATTACATATATATATATATATATATATATATATATATATATATATATATATATATTACATATATATATATGTATATATATATATATATATATACATATATATATATATATATATATATATATATATATATATATATATATACATATATATATATATACATATATATATATATATATATATATATATATATATATATATATATATATATATATATATATATATATATATATATATATATATATATATATATATATATATAGTGACATCGAACGTGATGATATTAATAGTGTCAGCTGTCGATCGTTATGGATATCAGTAACGTTTCTTTCGAAAACAGTTGCGTATGCAAAATATACCTTCAAACCCTCAGCCTACACGAACTTATTTTAGAAACCGTCGGAACTAGCGAATGGAAAAAACCCAGTCGTAGCAGTATTTTTATATTAAAATTAATGATGTTTTTGTTGCTTACTGTGAATCGACGCTGCTCATGCCATTGTCAATGTGACTGTGGAGGTCTGTCCGTGAATTGACAATTCCCAAAGCGTGTCATAAATTGTAGATAACAACCCGGCGTAACAACGTCACGACGCTAGTATGCTTTACACGGTTAGCGAGGCGAAGCGAAGCTCACGTTTACGCTTGGCTGATCATGTGCCCACGCACGGTTATGGTTTATATAAGTATATTATATAATTTAGATGTGCGCGCGTGCCTGTGTGGGCGAGTGCGTACGTCCGTACGTGCGTGTGGGCGTGCGTGCGTGCGTGCGTGCGTGCGTGCGTGCGTGCGCCTAGTCCCCCATACCCCGTTTACCCGACGCTAAAGACTAGTCTCAACTGCGAGCGCAGTCCACATCTGCTGTGTGATCACCGCGGAACTAATACTCCGTCGTTAAATTTCAAATAATTCAAAGTTGTCTTTTTTGGTATAATCTTCGCAACTGGTTTTAACATCATCTAAATTGCATTTAGAGTTTTAAAAACCCTTGTTGCCATTTAAAGACCGACCGACCGACCGACCGACCGACCGACCGACCGACCGACCGACCGACCGACCGACCGACCGACCGACCGACCGACCGACCGACCGACCGACCGACCGACCGACCGACCGACCGACCGACCGACCGACCGACCGACCGACCGACCGACCGACCGACCGACCGACCGACCGACCGACCGACCGACCGACCGACCGACCGACCGACCGACCGACCGACCGACCGACCGACCGACCGACCGACCGACCGACCGACCGACCGACCGACCGACCGACCGACCGACCGACCGACCGACCGACCGACCGACCGACCGACCGACCGACCGACCGACCGACCGACCGACCGACCGACCGACCGACCGACCGACCGACCGACCGACCGACCGACCGACCGACCGACCGACCGACCGACCGACCGACCGACCGACCGACCGACCGACCGACCGACCGACCGACCGACCGACCGACCGACCGACCGACCGACCGACCGACCGACCGACCGACCGACCGACCGACCGACCGAAACAAACAGTCGTATGATTCAACATATTGTGGAAGTTGCAGAAACATATTAATAGTCTACCTATATTCTCAAAACACTGATGTCGTGCTCTCGGCTCTTCGCTGGGTGCAACAATTGGATACCAGCTTAACAGTATTTCTCCCATCTTTCAAACTGTACTTGCTGCACTGGCTGGATTTGCAGAAGGAGCAGAACAGTCAGATGTCCTGGATGGCTCTACATTACCCATGTGGAAAACGTCTCATGGCATTTTTCAAATACTGAAACATGAACAAGGATTACATAAACTCACACATACCCATGGTGAATGTTTGGAACACACAAGGCGAGCACATGTTCTGGCGAATGTTTGATCACGCGATGTAGTCTTAGACCCAAATCTCGTGAGCCTGGATAACACCAGCATGGTGGCCGATTGTTGTCAGTGCTATCATAAAAAACACCAGCTCCAGAATTTAGTTCAGATTCTGATTTGCAGCTGACGCAATGCAGATGTGCAACAAAAAATCCATGTAATTTTGGTGCATGTCACATGATCATCTAGTGTGGCTACGTGACAGGATGCATTGGGCAGTGTCGGTGGACGTCAGGGCATGGGGGGTGAACAGCTCAGGAGCTCGTAGTATAGAATGTTTGGTTTTAATAATTTGAATTGGCTCTCCATTATACAGAATTTCTAGATAACATCTTTAACAACGTCGCCTGAAGACACATATCATATCTTCACATCAGCTTCAAATTTCGGTGATAGGTAGATCCTACGACACAGAATATAATAGGGTCTCTGAAGATTTGGAAATTATAGGATTTGGTGGGCGCTATTTTTAGTATTGGCAGATATTTGAATGTCTTTGAAATTCAAACGTAATACAACATATCAAAGCTTAAAAATACTTTTTAACCTGAACTTCAACTGCGAAAGTAATAGCTTTTCAATACAGGTAAAAGTAATACAATTTAAATAATCATATCTAAAATCCTTACATCTTGCCGTACATTGATTTGCTCTAGATTACGTGAGTAGTTCTTAAGATATGGATAAATGGATGACCCGGACGCCCTCTTTAAAATGGGGGATATAATTATAAATGTTAATGAAGGTCAAATGTACATTGGTGTATATCGCTATCCACCAAGCTATCCAATGTCGTCAACATTAATATTCAATGTATGTAGTTTTTGAGATATTGTGATATTTATATAGACGACCGCCATCTTTAAAAATGGCAGACACGAAGTTGGAAAATCTCCAAAATGGTTTATTTGACATCCTTGTCATATATAATATGTATCCATACACCACAATTATTTCCCTAGATGAAACAGTTATTTATCTACGGCGAAATGAAATTTGGCGGCCATTTCTAAAATGTCCGCTAAATCAGTCGTGTAGGACCAAAATAGAAAAATGGCAACACGGGTTTTTAAATTGTAAATACTATTTAGATGATTTTTAAGCCAATTGCCAAAATTATGCCAAAAACTATCCTTCCTTTACATTTGACTATACACTATAAGACTATCGTGATTGCTTTGGATACAATATCCACTGCATGGCTAAACCATAGAGGTGGATGCAGCGAGTTGTTTGTGTGTGTGTGTGTGGGGGGGGGGGGGTGGCAGAATCCCATCTCCATTTGCCCCCACTGAAGTTCGCCGGCGTCCCGCTGTTAGTGACCGGAAAATGTCATTTGACTTTTGGCAAGGAGGGCAAGAACGCCCGTAACCTCGGTTACCCAGACGCCGTGAGAAGGATGCCAGTTTTGAAGCCCGTCACATCGGCGTGGAGCATCGTAGCAAGCCAGGGGTCGTTGTGATACAGTACCCCTGGCTGATCGTCTCCGCAAACCTTGGAAGTTACCGGAGTCGAACTATACAAATATAGCACCTGACTTCACCAGTCGCTACTGTGCCAACCGTGGGAGAAGCGTAAACACCTGCGCCAGTTTGAAGATGGATAGGCAGGCCTACACGACTAGTGGTAGTTTCGCTTAACCGACTCTATTTCGTCTGTGGAACTTCTCCTAGAAGATAGTCTGGTGAAACATGCTTTGCTTATGAAATCTTTACATAGTTTCACTGCTCTAAGCCGTCACATGTCATCACTGTTTTGGATTAATTAACAGACTGTCACGACATAGGTTTAACAATAATTTATGTTTATGTATTACGTAGAGTCTATGATTTTGATAACGAAATTAATATAAAAATAAAATGTCTATACACAAAATAAAAAGTAAAAAAGGGAAAAATTAAAGGGTTTATTTTAGTGTTTCAACCGTGTTATGTGGTAAAGCCGGCCTTGTGGTTACATATAACGCAGAGCATAAATTCCCCAGATAGTAGGGATGGACTCAAAAGTGCTGCCACCTCTCGGAGTCTGGGTAAACGAGGCTAATCGGCCTAGGGCATCCTCGTCAACCACGGGTCGTTGCGTTGCGCTACAGTACCACTGGTTCATCGTCTCCAGGAAATCACCGGAGATCACGAACAGTAAAATTATAGCAAAATAATTCGCCAAAGTCGCTATGAACAGCGGGAATACCTGCCCCAATTTGATGACACGGATACAGGTATGACTGGTGGAAATCCCAATATATATATATATATATATATATATATATATATATATATATATATACAAAATTGTATATATGGCATCCTAAACATTGCTTGTAACACGAACAGCGTGTGGCTGAAATTATCCATAAGTATACCACATAACCGGAGGCCGACCACATAGTTATGATCTACATAGTTATGTATGATATGATTGATTTCAAAATATATGGTGTTTATGTCTAACGTTAACAACAATTTTCTTCGAGATCAAGTTATTTTGTGTGAGCATGTGAAGGTCACAATCATAATGTTCGCGATATAAACACTAATTACAAGATAAAACATAGTCGAACGACAAATTAAAGTGGTGTGTATTAATGTTAAAGGCCCTAAGTTGTAGAATAAACGACAGCCACACATACATACATGCAGTACGATTAATCAGTTTAAAATTCATTTAACAAATAAATCTAACGTTGTTAATAATAACAATGATCAGTATTTTTATTACATATATAAAGTATTGGATCATATATGTATCAAAAATACTTAGCAGTGAGTATACTATTCTAAGCAACACTGTGTTTATAAGAAATTGATTTAGATATTTATTAGGGAATGCAAATAATAATTGCTCAGGTATTTAACTTGATGCATTTGTTTTCAACATATTCATAAAGTGTTTTCATTATGGTATAGTGTTTATGCCCGCACAACAATTTTGTTTCTTCTAGATTCATGTTTATATGTTACTCCTTGTATATATTTGTTGTGTTTAATAAATTCAATTGTATTCAATAATTTATCCCTTACAGAAAAGAGCCACTGGTATTCCACTGATTACCATTGAATACCATTCAGTACCATTAGACCATTCAATGATATTTCAGTAGAACTCAGTGCTAATTTAAAATACCATTCAAACCACTGATGTGTTAAAATACCATTCAAAACCACTGTACGGTATAAAGAATCTAAAATATCATTCAAAACACCATTCAGATATGTTTCAAATACTCTTGGCCATAATAACCCCAGGACCATTCAAGTACCATTCAATAGTATATGAATTGTTTGAATGGTATTTTTAGTAATTTTAGCCATGTTTAAAATAAAATGTCCCAGTAAACCAGCTTTATTTTCGTATTACTAATTAATGTATTACTTTTACATTGTTTGTTTATTTATTTACACACTTCAATCATTTGAAATGCTAAAATATATCACATGTACATTAAAATTATCAAATGACACATACTTTCTATTCAAAGTGGATGTACACAAATATTTCATTTTTTTCCCTGCAAAACATTTGTTTTAATGTTAATATTTCTGTTCAGTTCTTTGAGATACAATTCACAGAGCACTGCAAACACTGAATTCGAAACTGTTGCGTCTAGTTTTAGTAAAAACTTTGTTTTCACTAAGTGTACAATGTAAAAACATTTAAGCAGAACCACGTGGAAACAATGTGTCGATTAAGATGTGGCGGAACCTGACTAATAAGTTAAAGTTGCATTCTGACTTCCGCCATGTTTAAAATAAAATGTCCCAGTAAACCAGCATTCTCCATACACTATATATTGTTTTCCTCAACTACCTATCAACTTATTTTCACATAATATGCCATTTTAAGATAAAAAGGAGTAAAAGACGAAAAATTGCCCTGGCGAGCCTCGCCAGTTAGAATTCACTGATTGGTTTAGACCTCGAAGAAGGGCATTCCAGTGAAAAGCGCTGTCAGGAGGTGGCCACACTAAAAGGCGGGCCACAATTGGCAGACCGCACGGAAACGGCATACCACATTCACAAAGATGCCACCGCTCGATACGCTCCATATTTACGGCATGCCCAGTTGCCCACATACAAACTATCGCTGGCTACGCGCCTGTACGGTCAGTGGCTAATTGAGGATGATTTAAACAACTAGGGTCTAGTTGCCTAGTGGCGCCTCTAGCGACTAACGTGGATTTGTGGAACCCCATTTTGGCCCGCCTTTTAGTTTGCCCCATCGTTTACTTACGTTGACCGGAGAGTTCCGATGGTAAAAATAGATCAACGTTTGGGAAACTCTAGAGCCGTTGTTTGTTGCAAACTTATATTTGATCAAATAACGTATAAAACCACAAAGTGAGGCATGTGGTAGGAAGTATACTAATAACCAAATATCGGTCATGGTGTACATTGACTTTTCTAAAATGCGTTAAAAATGGGAAATTATGTCAGAATGCAACATTAAAACGTGCACGCGGGAACTAGCTCAGATCCGATGAGGAGTATACAAAAGATGAAATCGATGTACGATCAATTATCACATCACTTCACAATATATATATATATATATATATATATATATATATATATATATATATATATATATATATATATATATATATATATATATATATATATATATATATATATATATATATATATGCCCATGTGGAAGTATACACACTTGCAACAAAATAAAATGAGGCAGACAGGTTTTTTAAATAGCGGGCGCCGGACGCAGACCACGTGATTGAATTTAGCCATATTGGGGAGGGACGGTGGTGTAAAAGTCGGACTATAATACTTCAATTTATCGGACGAAATTGTGCGGAACTATTCAAATTAACCACCACAGGATAGTCACAGAACAGTGGTATCTACACACTAATGCGTTGCGTATACTGTGTGTGTTGATCTTGAACACGAAGCAGCCTAGCCTAGCCCTAGGACGTGCGTGAAGAAATCACCCGACCACGCCAGTTACAGCCTCGCCCTCAGCCTCAGAAGTGATATCGGCTTACGAATTTTGTATGTATAATGTATTTACTAAAACAATTATTTTACACTTTGTTTGCGTACATGACACTTACGTAAAAATCGGATCCACCTCAATGTTTCCATAATAACCGTATATTTGCCTAAATTGGATATGTCACACAAACTGTAATCGTAAACATGAATGATCTATCAACCTAAAGCTAAGACTAGTTAGCCTTAGCCTTAGGGCAAGTTAGGCTTAGCCTACAATAAAGTTTAGGGGAAGGAAAATTTATGTTTCAGTCTAAATCAAAGGTTCTTAATTATAACACAATCTTCGTGGTGTGTTCCAGCGGTGTTCCCTATAATGTTTTTTTTTATATATATAATGCCAATATAGGTTTGATCTAATTCAGTCTCATCAGCAGAACATATTACATACAGAAAGATGCATGTCAAAACAAAACATTATATTTTAATAAGTATAGCCTGCATCATCCAGGCCAAGACTACAATCGATCTACAGTATAGGCTAAATAAAACAATATTGGGGTAATTATTGTATTCAATTAATCAGCAGAAAATTTGCGTTTTAAAATGGGTAATAATTATGTTACTGCAATGTTAGAACCATATTGCAGCGCAACGAGAGCAGAGTAGATTGTTCTGAACTATATGGCCTTGTTATAAAATGTTCTCTTTCAATTTTTCCTAGCTTGTTAATTTATTTTATTTCATTTATAGTAGGTATTGTTTCTTACGTGTAGTTAATAGAATGGATTATAGGGTTATTGTAGGGTGTTTGGGGGCAGGCAGTTTAAATGGATTATGAATGGATTATGGGTGGTAGTAGGGTGTGTGGGGACAACGTTGGTATAGTAGATATAGGATGGGTTAATGGGTTGATTGGTGGTAGTGATGATGTAGGCAGTATTGAGGGTGTAGGTGATTGTGGGTTAGGATTTGGATTGTCGTAGGATGTTACGGTGTATAACGGGGCATGTTCTTATGTAGCTAGTAATAAGGCGGTTGGCAGCCGAAAGTGGTTGCGATGGTCGGTTATTTCTCACTCAATACCACTAATTTGTGGTAGACGCATCATGCACCTTATTGGTGTATGACTTCGGTGTAGTTAACAGTGCACAGTGATGGTGTTGTAGTGTGTGTTGGCTGTTGAGGTTGATTGATACTGACGGCATAGGCAGAACTGAGACGGAAGGCGATTGTGGGTGTGCTGGGCTAAAGATCATAATGGGATGTTGCTGTGTGTGTAATAATGGGATGTGTTAGTATTTGTTTTGTTAGGTACTCGTAGTGAGGTTTTTGGCATATAGATGAAATTGTAGTGCGTTGAAGCATAGTTGACAACATGCATGCCACCTTGTGATCATGCCTGTTAATGCTAACAAATAGATAATCAGAAAATTGCTAACGCTTGTTGCACACACTGAATACTATAGATGTGCATATCTCCCCTTGCTGCTGGCGCATGTAATTCGACATGAATATGTTAGGAGCTCTTACAGTACATGGCCCCGTTTCATGGAATGTACTTAAGACGTTGTAGCGGGCGATAACCCGTCAAAAACCTGAAACGTCGTAAAGTTGCGCTAGTTGCGTTTCACGAGTCTGCGCCATAGTTGCATTTAGCTGCACCATGTATTTAGTAGGCGTAACTTTACGCTAGTTGAAATACTTACGGTATGCTCCCGAAATTGAAATATACACGGTATGCTCTCGACACGCCCAGTCTGATTTTTTTTTTTATGTTTCTACTGGATATCCTTTACATTCATCATAGCTTCCCATTTGCTATACGAATGACAAAGACGGCCGCGAGAAAGAAAACGCTTGTTCATACACAGCACACATACAGGGATTCACCACAGCGACCTAACTAGGTCAATGCTACGACGATTTAGTGGCGCGAATGCTAAGGTGGTCTCATGAAATCGGTCATAAGCTGCATTGACTATTCGCTGTTAGCTGCGACCAGTAGACCGCGCAACTGCGCGTAAAGTTACACGGCTTCATGAAACTGGACCCAGGAGTGTAGTTAGCACAGCCCAGGTTCAAAACCCAGTCAGGGTAGTCTTGTTATGTTTATCACAATTTAATACATGAAGTTAGGTCGACTCAGGTGTTGAATTTCCACAACTGAAAACTATTACGATATATCTGGGATATACTGAAACTGTTGTATTTTCAGTTGCTGGAGGCTCTCCTCTCTACACTTTGTTGATTGCCACACGTGAGGCAATCTATAAAGTTCTAGTGAACAACTCGGTGACGCCTCCAATATATGGACACGAGACAAAGCTGATACAAGGTAAGCTGATATGAATGAAGCTGAAACCCGATACTTTCATGAATACAGTTAATCTAGTTACCAGCTGTATCCTTTCAATGGAGAACCTAGGAATTATAATTAATGTAAGGTTTTTTGATTGATATGTATTCACATGAGTGTTTGGAAGATTTTGACCTTTGTTGGCACTGTGCCAACTTTGGGGAAATTGATTGATTGATATGATATGCGTTGATATGTTGTATTAACCTTTGAATTTCAAAGACATTCAAATGTCTGCCATTGCTAAAAATAGTTCCTACCAAATCATCTTATTTCCACCTCTTCAGAGAGCCTATTATATTACGTGTCGCAAGATCTACGTATCATCGAAATTCGATGCTGATATGAAAATATAAGTATTCTTATCCGTCATTCTAAAAGATGGCCCCGTCAAACAGTAATATGTCTGTATGTTAAGAGAGCCTGTTATCCCTGTGTCTTATGATCTACGTATCGTCGAACATTGAAGCTGGTGTGGAAATACAGATGTTTAGAGGCAACGATTTAAAAAAATAATCTAAGATATTCTGTAAAACGGACAGAGTTGGCCAATTCAAACATTGGTTTATTGATTTTAAAATGATGCCATCTCTTATTGAAAACTCCCAATATGTTAATCCGAACCGACCCTACTCCATCCAACATGCACTGCAATTGCAAAGCATTGTGAAGCGCATTTTCGCTTTTATGCATGAAAACTGTCCGTTACTAACTTTCCCCTGTCTTCTGGAAATATTCATAACAACTGTTAACTTGACAATCACATGATAAACACTAAGATGACAAAGACATAAGAAATCTTGTTGTCGTGGGGAATAACTGCAAAGTAGATGGAATAGAAAGATGGCTCAGAAACTGAGATTCTGAAGGCCACAGCACCACTTTTCCCAGGACGCTAGCTATGACACGATCTTCAAAAGAAGATTTGCCTTGAAAGCAATAATTGGCACTCACGAGTTTGCATACAGATACTGGATGTTGATGGAACCTAATAAATCGAACCATCTAACAAAATGACAAAGTAACAGTTGCTGGATAATATTGTGCACGCCAAAATTTGGACATAAGCTATTATATAAATCCATCCAATAGTGATGCTGTCTCATAGTTGATGGATTGACAGTCTTGCAGAGTGTTGGTGGCTGTAGGGAACGTCTGTAACTACAAAGACGATGACAAATCATACGTTAAGCTCATCCAATCAAAAGCTTGAGGTCATGACGAGGTGAAGGTTATCTGTGACAGTTATACGAAATTATCCTCACTGAAGGAATCGACACCATGAGAACTGCTGAGAACGTGGTGACAGTGAGAAGAAATGATGTCAAGACAAACTCCGACTGTCCTGTGTCTACAGGTGTGAGCATACCCAAAAAAGCAAACAGTCGCCTGATTCAACATATTGTGGAAGTTGCAGAAACACATTGTGACCCCACCGTACCAAATGAGTAATAAGTCGGGATTTGAAATTTCGTGTGAGAGCCGTTCAAAGTCGGAAACTAAGATTTTATAAATGTTCTGTTCTACGCATAATTGTAGTCTTCATTAACTTATTCATCAATATGTGTGGTACGTTCCACAGCACAGCATAATGACATAAAGCCACTTTTATTGGTATTTAGAAAGAGCCCTGCTACTTAAAATCTACCCAATTACTTAAACAAAAGGGGACTTCCTTCCGTCTATTTTCCTCGCCGGAATGCGCCATTTCTCAATGGGATTCCCCATGACATACGGGTATCACTGGAAAGAGCATGACGTCGTATTTCGCGGGCATTTATCGGTATCCAAGCCTGAGGGATATAAATAACTGAAATACGGCCAATAGGGAGCCCCTCTTTTATTGTTGCTGCATAGTAATGGGGGGTTCACACGATGTGGCTCGTTCATTGCACGACCGTCTGTGCACATGCGCTGTTGTGCCATCCAAATGTAAACAAAGAAGCCATCTTATTAATTATGTGTCATCGTTTCGCGAAGTGTTACACTTCGTAAATTGATGTCATGTCGGATGCGATACTGCGTTTGTTGAACGCACCTGAAGGCGACGAAGCTGCATTGGAGCGGCTATGGAACGACTACGAGTTTTGTACCAGTTACAATGACGAGTCAGACATCAGTGACTCGGAGTCCGAGACCAGCGAAATAACCGGCAACGGTGGACCTGTCGTCGGTGGCGATGTTGTCGTTGACACCGATATGCCCGACAGTGACATTCCTGTCCAGTGACATGCGAGCGATAGATGTCGACGTAGCCATGGAGAAGGCGATGGCTTTGCCCGAATTCGTGTTGCTGGAGGATGACGACATCGTCAAAGCGACTGCTTTCAGGTTTGTTTACATTCAACATGCGCTGTCATTTACTCATTGCCGAAGTTAATTTCAAAAATTTTAGTCCTGCATTATCACTGCATGCAACTTGCACATACATATTTTTCCAAAATGAGTTTAGCTTGTTTGAACGTTGACATTTACAGTGTTTACGAGAACAATACTGCAATTAAGTCTACAACATTGAGGGACGATGATGTTTTTTAGTTTTAGCAGACCTCCTCCGTCCATTTGCAGTTCTAGCTATTCTCAAACTTGCTATGTATGGATGTGATTACTAATTAATAGTTTTGTTGACGTATAGTTACTGCTTAGTCTTATTAACTAGTTATTTATTAATGTCGATGACTTTTGTAGATTGACTGCCACAGTTTGCCTTGCGTGTTTCATAACTGTTATAATACATAATTATTTATCGGTAAAATTACAGATGCGGATGCAAATTATACGATGGCAACCAGTGCTGTTCCCAGTTTTCACCAAAGGAAATGGTTGCGAAGCGGATGGATATGAAGGAAATGAATCCACGTAAGTACATGTAACATAATGTGCATCTAAGCCAATATTTAACAGAGCTAGCGTGTCATCAACGTCAGTGTAATGTTTAGTAAGGTATGTGCAGTCAACAATTAATACTGTGGTATAATCTGTCTCGTAGTATTTTAGTTTAGTTTTTTTAGTCAATACATAACAAAGGAATGGGACTGGATGAGTGTGATTTTTTTTACAATTAATAATTTTACTACGATGTAATTCTAATTAAGCAATGCTATGATGATACATAGTGTATGTTTATTCCCATGTTGGTGATCAGATGCTCGTGCTTCTCGGCAAGCTATCATGTGGCATAAACATGTCGTTGAAGACGTGTGGCACTCACCGCTCCCAAGCATCACTGAAGAAGCGTGAACGCTGCAGAACTACATACATGATTGAAGGGCGGCACATCTGTGTGAACACGTTCAAGTTTCTGCATGCGTAAGTCATTATTGTCACGTTACAAATTGACAAATTAGTAGTTATGTAGGTTATGTCTCCTATAATATCTGGTAATATCTACATCTTTGTCTTGGATTTAATGTATTTCAGTAATGTGCCTGTCTACTTGTGATGTTCGGGTCATATTTCATTATAATTATTTTAAAGTAAGTATGTTACAAACATTATGTTTTATAGTTTCCTATTTGATGTAATTACATAAATAAACCCCATCCAATAATTGCACAATGTCAAGTTATGTGAAAGTATGCTATTGTTAAGTAACTAGTTAAGTATACCTCATTTCACAATCCTGTTTATTTAATTAAATAATTTGTGTTTTTGTTATAACATCAGTACCAACAGACTCGTTGCACAGCAGAAATGGTATCACTCCAATGAGCTACAGCCGAAAGAGAAGCGATACGGAGGCCGAGCCAACAACGTGAGGACTTACATGTTTGAGGACGTGAAGAGGACAGTTGCGTTCGTGTCAAACTACGCCGATGACCATGGACTACATCTTCCTGGTCGGGTACCAGGGTTCAAGCGAGAGGACATCAAGTTGATGCCATCCTCAGAGACAACGTGTTCAAAGCCTACTGAATGGCTATGCATGATTCAGGTATGTACCTGGATGGATAGGGGTACACAAGCTAGAAAATGCACTATCACCATTTAGGAAGCAGTAATAATTGGTTATAAAACATTAAGACTGCCAACTAAAACACCCCTTTTGCGTGGAAATAATAATTCGTGAAATACAATAAGTGAATTAAGATAAATAATTACATGATGATGCACTACAAACTGTATCAAAGTATTGTCTCTTCATTGATGTACCCCTTACACATGTGTTTGTATCATTGTTTTCTTCTAACAATTAATTGTCCATGTAATTTACTGTATTGTAAACTTTTTTTTATACGGGTGTGTATTTCAGAGCACCGCAGCAAACAGTATTCCAGCAGACCTGGAAAAAGCTGCTTCCATTCATTGTCACCGCTCGGCCAATGACCGACTTGTGCTGGACCTGCCAGAAAAGCAATGTGCTGATTTACCGAAGCGCCAACCTGATAGATGCTGACAAGAGTGATCGCCTGATTCAGCAGGAACTTCACATGGAGACAGTGAAGCAAGAACGGTGTGCATACAACAAGATGGTGGGTTCTGCCAAGGACGTCTGCCGCCAGCTGGGAATTGGTGAGTTGTCAGCTAACACTCCCTGTAGCCGTCAGATTGAGATGCACCACAGCTTTGACTACGCGCAGCAAGTCCACCTGCCTAGTGACCCACTCCAGCCGGGGCCAATCTGCTTTCTCGTTCCGCAAAACGTGGGATTGTTTGGCGTCTGCTGTGAGGGGCTCCCTAAGCAGGTGAACTTTCTGATTGATGAAGCCCATCTCATCTCGAAAGGGTCAAACGTGGTGATTTATTTTCTTCATTCTTTTCTTGAGAATTTCGGCCTGGGTGAGACCAACGTAAACCTCCACTGTGACAACTGCCCTGGACAAAACAAGAATCGTTTTGTCCTGTGGTACTGTGCATGGAGGGTTGCTGTCGGTCTCCACAAAACGATAAGTCTAAATTTCGTGATACCAGGACACACCAAGTTTGCCCCTGATGGATGTTTTGGGCTTCTGAAACACGCATTCAGACGCTACGCGGCGTCATCGCTGGAGGAATTTCAGTATGTGGTGAATGAGAGTGCTTGCAGCAACTCTGCCCAGCTGGTGGGGACAGAGGATGGCGCCAGCTTCGTGCCTGTTGGGGACTCGCAGTCGCACCTCAGTCCTTTCTACAGGCCGCTACCTGGTATAAAAGGCTACCAGCACTTTCGCTTCGACAGTGCACAACCAGGAAAGGTGTCAGCAGAGACCACATTTGACATGGAGATAAATGACAGTACTGTGCCAACAACTGCCCCAGCTGCTGTGCCAGCACCTGGCATGAGTGCCCAGCGGCAGTGGTATCTGTACGACAGTATCAGACAGTTTGTTTCAAATGAACAGAAAGACGTGCTATGTCCACTGCCCAGTATCCCTAGAGTTGCTAGGGTAGCAGAAGCAACGACATCTAGTCAGGGAAAGAGTAGCGGTGGCCCTCCTGCAAAACGTGCTCGCTGAGTGTAAATGCCGCCATTTTGAATGCTGATTTGCATAATTTATGCAACATTTTAGTAACAAATATGTACAAATATTCCTTTTTTTCAAAGATGTATATAATTTACTAATTTCACTTGAAATATATGATTGCATAAAAGCATGCATGATGTGTGAGAAATATGAATGCCATACACTAACTAGTTCTAAGAGTTTTCTTACAGAAAATGGATACAAACGTTTAACAGGCGGTTTCTGTTGTTTCAACATTTTGACCCCGACCCAATAGAAATCCTCATGACTTTGTCAATTGTTTACGTAGCAGCATACTTTTTGCAGAAACACATTAATAGTCAACCTATAGTCCCAACACACCGATGTCTTGGCTCTTCGCTGGGAGCCATATTCGGGTACCAGATCCACAGCATTTATTCCATCTTCCATTTCCAAAATTAGATAACCAGGGTATTGGGGACCTCAACATTGCGGGAAACATATTATCAATGACAAGCAAAAAACAGAAGCCTTAGGCAGTCAATTTAAAGGTGTCTTCACACATGAAGGAAATCCCAGGTTGCCAAATATGAAACAATACTCAAACTAATAATTTCACTTAAAGGAGTACATGGCTAACTATCAAAAACTAACACCTCTAAATCGCAAGGACCATATGGCATTCCACCATGGTTTCTAAACAGATATGCCTCCCACCTAACACCAATAATACATGATATCTTCCAATCATTAGTTGACTCTGGTCAAGTCCCCAAAACCTGGAAAGAAGCAAACATAACAGCAATTTTGAAGAAAGGAAATAGGGAAGAAACTTCTAACTACAGAAAAATATCCTTAACACCTGTGATTTATAAACTTCTTGAACACATAATTCATAGCCACATCATGAAACACCTTGACCAACATCACATTCTAACTAACCATCATGGGTTTCGTGCAAAAAGATCAACATAAACTCAATTAATTCAAACTGTCCATGACATAAGCAAATCCCTAGAGGAAAATAAATATGTAGACATGGCCTTTCAACAAAGCCCTTGTATATAATATATCCGACACTACACCACTGACTTGGAGAATAATACATGGCATGGCTGTGACTAAATATAACTCACCGAATCCCGGGACGGAATGCGAGGTGGCCATAAACATACCTGTCAGTGTCACTGATCCACCATCAACTCACTCCGTTGGTGTGATATTTAAATTACCTAACCGATTAGCACTCAAGTCGGGCATTGACAGTCACCTCGAATCTCCTCAGGTCGGCCATAGCCGGCCAGCGAATACAGCACAGCGTTTGAATTTGGTTTACGTGGTTGCATCTAGTGATTAAGACATGCAATAAATGCGACACATATCTAGACATATATCATTAAATTGTGACTATTTTGGATACTTCCGTTCTCAAAAATATCTACCGCGAAATTCAACAGCAATAGTTTTAGTTTTGAACATTTCAAAATCTCCTCCAGCCAGAAGTTGGCCACGTGTACAGCTAAGACATGTAATATATTATAACAAGTTATATACCAGTGTGTAGATCGTTTAATGTTCTTTTAAATAAACCCAACTCGAAGCAGTAGATATCCGAGCATAAAAACGTTACATCGCTACAATGTATGTTAGTTACAACAAGTTTCAGAATGTCATAGTGTCAAACAAGAAATTGTCACATAATGCTACAACATGCATACTACACGCAATTGCGAGAATTGAATACTAAAGTCGCTAGAGGAAAGACAATGGCGCAAGCAATAGTTTTAAGCATCTAGGACAAGTATTTAAGGAGCTACAGGCTTCACGTTAAAATCGGCTGAATGCTAACAAACAATTATTATCCAGCCCGGACTTCATAATGTACATTTAGGCCAACATTTCTTATATTAGACACATAAACACTTAACTTCACCGAGAGGCTCTGCGTGTAGAATAGCAGATTATTGAGTCTTACACAGCTACAGTAACACTAACACTGCATACATTCACCTTTCGAAGTTTCGGCGAGTTTCGACCACTTGTCAATACGCATCGGCTTTTTACTCGCCTCTGCATTTCGGTGTGTCTTCTTTACCAGGTTTACCAGCGTGTTCAGTTCTATCTTGAAAATGTTGGCCCTTATAGTTGCATTCGAAATTCAGCTATTTCTGAACGAAAATCATGTTCGCACACGAGTCGGATGTACACAGCGCCACCTAGCGATTATTTTAAATACAGAATTGCCGGACTGCGACTCATCGCGCCGAACATTAGTTACGTCACAGAGCAGTCAAAGTGGCGCGACTGACGAACTTTGATAGAAAAGGTGTTCAGATTTTTTTATTACTAAACCACTGACTTTAAAAATGTAATTACCGTTCAAAATAGTTCGTGTTTATTCAATATTTCACGTGCATAGCATGTAAATGTTCTCTTTTGGGTCCCTTTAAATTGGACAGCACAATGCAACTCAGTCGCTAGGAAAGCACAACAGACACTAGGAGTCATTAGGATAAATCTAAATAAATGCCCAACCCACATCAAGTCAATAGCCTACACAACGCTTGTCCGACTAATACTTGAATATGCGTCAGCATCGTGGGATCCACACTGCCTAAAACATATTAAAACCTTAGAAAGAATCCAAAAACAAGCTGCCACACTTTGCACACAACACTATTCTAGAGAGCCAGGAACAGTAATCCAACTTTTTAAAGACCTTCAGTGGGACATCCTCCAAACAAGAAGAAACATTAAAAGACTTAGCATTTATACAAGATTGATATCCCGCTAGATCACTTTATCCAACATAACACTAGATTCACACGTAAATATGACAGTCAGTTCTTGCAAATTAGATACTCTGCAAACATATTTGGAAACAGCTTCTTCCCAACCACAATTAAATAATGTAATTTTCTGCCCCCAAACACTGCCTCAAGTAAATCACTAAACTCATTAAAAAAATTGAATCCAACATTTTAACAATTAAGTCAAACGACCCCCATGCGCACTGGCGTGACGTGTGCCAAGGATATTTGACTAGTAACATATACATATACAAGGCGAGCACATATGCAGGCGAATGTTTGATCACGGGATGTAGTCTTAGTTCCAATCATCCACACATATCTGGAACCTGGTTAGCACCAGCATGGTGGACGATTGTTGTTAGTGCAATACTGGTTCAGTTTTGCAGCTGATGCAATGCAGTTGTGCATTAAAAACATCTTTCTAATGTTGATGCATGTATATTATCATTACGTGTGGCTGCATGACAGGTTGCATAAGGCAGTGTAAGAAAACATCGGGGGTAGTGAACAGCTCGGGAGTTCGTAGTATAAATTGTTTGTTTTAAATAATTTGAATTGGCCGTCAGCTGTATAGAATATATAGATAACATCTTTAAAAACGTCGCATGAAAACACTTCTATTTTCACATCAGCATCAAATTTCGATGATACGTACTTCATACGCTTTCTTTAAATCGTTGCCTCCAAATATCTATATTTCCACATCAGCTTCAAGGTTAAACGATAAGTAGATCATAAGACATAGGGATAACAGTCTTTCTTAATATACAGAAATAATCCTGTTTGATGGGACCATCTTCTAGAATGACGGATAAGTAAAAAGTAATACAATATATAATTAATCCTACAATATTTTTATTTTGACATCAACTTTTTGTCTCTGAACCATGTAGTTCTTAAGCTATGGATTTAATAATTTTAGAGATTTTGTCGGGTGCCATCTTAAAAAATATGGCGGATATTTGAAAGTCAATAAAGACTAAAAATAATATAATTTAAATAATAATATCAAAAAAACCTTACATATTGACATCAATTGTTTGGTTTTAGATTAGGAAGTTCTTAAGATATGAGTAAATGGCTGAGTCGGACGCCATCTTTATAAATGGCGCAAATATGAATGCTCATTAAGGTCAAATATACTTTGGTGTATATCACTATCCAAAACAAGCTATCCAATATCATCAACATTACTGTTCAATGTATATTTTGAGATATTGTGACATATGTATTGACCACCGCCATTTATAAAAACGCGAAAGTCGGAATATTCCAAATGGTTTATTTTAAATCCTTGTCCCATAGAACATATATCCACATACCACACTTATTTCTCTAGATGAAACAATTATTAATGTGTGGCGACATTTTATTTGGTAGCCATTTTTAAAATGGCCGCTATATAACTATCGGACCAAATAGAAAAATCGCAACAAGGGCTTTTAAGTTCTATGTAGTATTATTAGAAGATTTTAAAACCTGTTGCCAAGATTATACCAAAAAATATGCTTCATTTATACTTGTCGACTATTTATGTTTATTTTTAAATCCAGGTAGTGAACATAAGGGCCTGTTCGAGTTTCTGTCATAGGTACAAAACCTGGTATTAACTCCATTGCTGTTGATGATGTCCGTGGATACATCTACTGGAATGACTACAACGACATATACTGTGCTACACTCAATGGCTCCAAGTCAGAAGTATTACTTGCCAGCGGTATGTTATATATCTGTATCTATATTATGTAATAGTGTTTGTCTGTGACTCTCTCCAACTGTCTGTCTGTCTGTGTGTCTGTGTGTCTGTGTGTCTGTGTGTCTGTGTGTCTGTCTGTCTGTCTGTCTGTCTGTCTGTCTGTCTGTCTGTCTGTATGTCTGTCTGTCTGTCTGTCTGTCTGTCTGTCTGTCTGTCTGTCTGGACCCACAGCTCTCTTGGCTTTGCATGTATCGAGCTGAACTGTTGCATGTGATCTATGAGCATTAGTATATTTATACGTTTCGAAAATCATATGTGACACACTGAAGCAGTGTAATGCAATCTTCATATTGCCTTTTTCCAGAAGCAAGGTTTAACCCTCACTATTTGCTCAGATAAGCGGGATCAGAATTTTCAAACATTTCAGGCTGTTTGGCTAGCTAGTGTTTTCTTGTGTGAGCAAATTAATAATAATCTACAGGGTGTGACAATAACAGTTTCATGAATGCCAGGGGCAAGTAAATGTCTTCTCAAGCAAACAAATGTAGATATTCACTCGCTGATAATGAAAAACATAATTAAAACATTCAGTTGTCACACTGATTCTTCCACAAGCTTGCTCCACAACCTTTTCACCACAGTGGTTTGGAACGTCTTTAAATTCTTGATGAGCTGCCAGATTTGGTCATAACGTTATCAAATGCATCACCAAAGATGCCAAAGATTGCTGTAACACAGTTTGTCATGTTAGGTTTTCAATCAGACGCACAATAATAGGATTTCAGCACAAATATATTGTTCTACTGTTACTAAAGGAATGAAACCAGCTTAATTTATTACATAAAAAACAGCAGGTGAAACATTGATTGTTTGCATTACACTGGTGGAGGGATCTAAGTTGCTGTAAGCTACATAGATATACTGTAATATATGGAGGTAACAGACAATTATTTGCTCATTAAAACTAATTGTTATTAAATGCAGTCTTCAGACAGCGAAAGAAAATGTTTTGAACTGATTAAGCCTAATTCAATGAAGTCAATTGTTTTGAGTTATGACTTGTTAATACCGTTATTCTCAATATTTCTCATAGCCAGGAAAGCAGTGTTAACGTCATATTTGCTCGCCAATTTTGCTTTGGCGCTGTAACTTATACAAATGTTACCCCCGCATAAGGGAAGCTGTGCTATTATAGTAGGTATTCATGGTTATAAAAACTGTGTACGTCAGCTTCTGGATCGAAGGGAATTTAAAAAAATACTTGAGCCGCCGTATTCATGCATGCAGTATGCAAAACCTGGAACATGATGCAAAAAAAACTACTCGGCTGTAAAAATCATTCATCCATTTCATTTTTTTTATCTCATAAGTAGTGACGGTTTTCCAGGCATGACAAATTTCCACGGAACAGCGGAATTCTGCGGTTCGTGAACCGGATTTGGCCATTTCTGTGATTCGTCCAAATGCGAACGAATTTATGTTCTTCTGATATGGGGGGGGGGGGGGGGGGGGTATGAGGGGGGTAAAGCTGGTCAAAAATGGATAACAAATTACACTTTTGTTTCGATTCCTGGCATGCCGTAGATCGTATTCGCGAAATATGTCCTTTTAAAGTAAACTGAATTTTGATTAGCTAGGAACTGCGAATGAGGGCACAGGTTACAATGTGTGTACGCCTACCACTGAGGAAACTGAATGTCGCCATAGTAGATGTCCAAATAAGGCCGAAGTTACTATGTTCTGTATCGGAAATGTACATTCCCATTCATACGGTCGGAATCGGGAAAGTGTCATACTGGTGGAAAACCTACGGATTAGTTTATCCAATATATATATATATATATATATATATATATATATATATATATATATATATATATATCTATATATATATATATATACAAATACATTTATTTTCAGGTAAAAACCCATAATATACACTTGGTACATACATTAGCACACCTAAGTAGCCTATGAAAGATCAAATATGTTAAGAAATGAGTAGATAAAAAATAAATAAGATTATAAGTTAGATAAATGTAAAATTGTAGAAAAACAGATAACAAAATGAGCAATATACAGGATGTGATTGTATAATAAATATGCAATTAATTCACATCAAAAAGCACCTTTTGAAAAGTAAGTTATATAAACAACTTACTGACTTTAAAAATATATATAAAAATAAATAAATAATAAAGTTATATGCGAGACATGGTGACTATCTTACATATTTACTGTATGCAAGGAATTAGCCCAGCTAATCCACATTGGGCCATTTACTGTTTCAAAACATTTGCACATAACGCTAATCAAGTAATTATTTATGTTAAAAATGCGTCTTTTAAAACCATAAATGTTCTTACCTGATAGGGCGTCAAATGTATCAATAGCTTTATCAGCAAACATGCCGCTCGCACTGTCTTCTCTTCTTCTTCTCATTGTAGCTCAGCACTCTGTAATAGCCACGTATGCACGTGGCTAGAGTATTGTCGAGCTTGGTCGGTCGCAAGTAGTGGGTGGAGTTGTGCGGGGGGGGGGGAGGGTAATAAGACATAAATATGTACTTATGTAGGCCTTGACTGCAAAAGCCTTCTAAACGAATCAAGTGATTGTTTGCTAACTATTGTTGTGTGCATTTGTTCCATGATTTGATGGTGCTTGGAAAGAAGGAGTGTTTGTAGGCTTCGATGCGGGTGAATGGTTGTAAGTAGCGGTGTGTGTTTGCCTCTGGTGCGTGTTTGAGCGGCTGTGAGTGCGGATGTTGTTACGTCTACTAAGTTGTTTGTAATGCGATACAACATTACGAGCTTGGCTTCCGTCCGCCTGCTCGCAAGGGACACCCAGTTAAAGCTTTCCAGCATGGTGGTCACACTGCTGCGTCGACGGTAGGCGCTCTTCACGAAGCGTGCAGCCTGTCGCTGCACGTTCTCCACAGATTTGGTGTTTTTCTCTGTGGACGGGTCCCATACCGTCGAGGCATACTCCACGATTGGCCTAACAAACGTTTAATAGCATAGCGTTTTGATAGCCTCGGGGCATCTGTTGATGTTGCGCTGTAGGAAGGCCCTGGTGTTGTTGGCTTTCTTTGTCACATTGTTGATATGTTCATTCGAAGACAGAGTTCTGTCTATGCTTACTCCAAGGTACATGGCGCCTTTAACTTCCTTTAGTTGATGTTCATGTATGGAGTAATTGGTGACAATTTTCTTTTTCCTTCTGTTAGTGATTCGGATGATTTCGCATTTGTCTGGTTTAAACTCCATCAGCCAGTCCGCTTCCCATGTTTGCAGTTTGTCTATGTCTTCTTGCAATGTCTCTGCGTCATGTGTTGTGTTGATGTTGCGATATAGGAGACCGTCGTCAGCAAAGAGTCGTACAGTTGAGGAAACTTGGTTTGGTAGATCGTTTATGTAGCATAGGAAGAGGATGGGGGCGGGTACAGATCCCTGTGGGACGCCTGAGGTCACTGGGGCCGGTGAAGACTTTTTCCCTTCCAGGATTACTTGCTGTGTGCGACTGCTCAGAAAGCTTTTCACCCATTCCAGCATATTCCCTCGCATACCGTAGTGATGGAGTTTGGTTGCCAGATGGTGGTGTGACACTTTGTCAAACGCCTTTGAGAAGTCCAGCAGGACAGCGTCGATTTGGCCACCCTCATTGAGGCATTTCGCAAGGTCGTCGACAGCTTGAATGAGTTGCCTCTCACATGATCTACATTTACGGAACCCATGCTGATGGTCGGACAGGATGTTGTGACGTTCCAAATGGTTCATTAGGTTACTATGTATGATGTGTTCCAATGTCTTGCAGGCGATGCTTGTGATAGATATAGGTCTGTAGTTCGAAGGTGAGTTTCTCGTTCCTTTCTTGAACACTGGTATGACCCAGGCATGCTTCCATTCTGCTGGAACTCTTCCTTGGCTTAGTGAGGCCTGGTAGATGTGTGAAAGCACCCAGCCAACAGAATACTATCAGCTACGCCATGTTAGACGAAGAATGACGTCACGAAGCTTCGGCGCTCTCGACAGATTCCCTGCATATTAGTTATTTATAAATCCGTCTAGAGGCGCTGTGCATGCGCAGTTTAGGCCCGCACCTCGAAAAAAACATCAAAATGATCACCTACGATGACTAAACTTCGCAAGGCGTATCTACTACACCTGAATTACGCGTATGCACTTGTTACGCGATCAAAAAAATAATAATTAATGCCTGAAATCGATCAAAATGTGTAAGTCAATACGATCTGACCCCACGGTTTAACGCAGCAATATTGTGGCGCCACCTGACGGATTTTACTGTTGCAGTAGCGACTCGGCGAGGCGTTAATTATTTACACATTTTGATCGATTTCAGGCATTAATAATTGTTTTGGATCACGTGACAAGTGCATACGCATAGTACAGATGTAGTAGATACGCCCTGCGAAGTTTGGTCATCGTAGGTGATCATTTTGATGTTTTTTTTCGAAGTGCGGGCCTAAACTGCAAAAGTACCCGCAATTGTGAATCCAATGTTCAATACTACCGGTTGTTTCAACGGGAAAGAAAAAAAAGATAGATCAAAATTTCTCACGGAGCTAGTACTGCAACCGTATGCCGAACAGTAAGGCATAATTGCTAAAGTTTATACCATAGATTTGACCACAGATTTAGATACACGTCTAAGCAGCTGCTACATGTCACGCCAACTGAACGAAGACTTGAAGTTGTTGACCCTTAACGACGTCGCAGGAAGCTGGAATGCCGTGCCCTTATTGGCCAAGGCAAGTTAACCCGTCACCGATGGCGGCGTCTAGGCCATAGTGGATTTCGGTAGAATTTTAAACTTTAAGGTCACATTCTGAGTAAACCGCTGACGTTAACAATTGAGTATATGTGGAAATTGTTACTTTGTATAAACTGTATTAGGTGTATGACAAGGAACCTTTGCCATTTGTTGTCCTTTAACGATCATGTCATACGGAAGAGAGTTGATTTTGTCTGACACATACGTAAGTAGTTCGTTGACAATAATTTGATCGGCTTCTGTGATGTGAACGTTCTCAAGGGGATGTCACACGTACGAGTGCCGCGTACGAGTCACTCGTACGAGTGTCTCGTACGAGTCATCGTACGAGAACATGTCACACGTAGTCGTGGGTAAACAATCGACATTTACACGGTAAAACTCGACAAAATTTGAAGCGAGAGTTTTGCAAATCAGTATCAGAAGGTCGAAGTTAAATTCAGTGCTGTCATCTCATTGGTTGTTAACTCCGAGTCAGTCGTACGAGTGCCTCGTACGAGTGACCCGGTCTACATGTCACACGTACGATTTTACGTCCGATTTTGTGTCACACATACGATTTTCATGGTTTCATCCGAGTCACTCGTACGAGTCTCTTGGACGTATGACAGCACCTTCAGTGTTAGCCGACGGAGTTGGTTGTGCCGGTTCGTCCGACTGCGTCGCCATTGTACGTCACGAGCAATGTTTACGTGAGCGATAGTTGGGGACTTGCGGAGCAGTGTAGACGAGCAAGTAAAAGTTTCGTTCGCTTGTAATCTGTAATAGATTGGAGACACGCTACTGCACTGGACGTTTATAATACGTACTGACTAAAATGTGGTTCTAATAAAGTTCGCTTCGAAGATGTAAGTCGAACTTAATTTAAGTTTCGGCATCAACATATCGCCAGGATACCTTACAGTAGCCATAGGTAAAGCTATGCCAATGTCAGCAGTTAGACTGATTTTTGGGAGATGTTTGGAAGTGGACTTTCAGCAAGTTACAGGCGAGTAATGTGGCCATGGTGTAGGGGTAACTGGACATTGCAGGGGCCAGGTCGCCAAATATTGCCAAAATATTCTTGAATTGTTTGTTCGAGTACCCTGGAATGTTGAAGGGTGTCATGAACAATAGTGGCGAAACGTCGTCTAAAGAATTATAGTAATATTTTGCATAAACAACATGGCAATAACACGATTCGCTAGATGCTATGTGGACTAGTAACGAACATGATCGCTCGATGTCACCACTCGAACGCGTGAGCCAAGCGGAAATGCTCTTTCGTCACATGGCTGGCCACTCGCCAATCAGATGCACTCTTTCTTCGCAAGTCGGGCTACTCGCCCACTAACATCCATGGTGTTTATTTTTATTTCGTTTCCATTGCAGTATTGATTTTATGGTTGACATAATCGCCAAGCTGCAACTGAAATGTGACTGCTAATTTAGATACAAATAGTTTAGTGGACAATGATTATAAAATAGGATCGGGAAATATCACCACGACATGCAAAAAAGTAGTGTTCTGCAAGAAGCAATCAAACATAAATATGTCACATACAATATTTGTCAGCTAGCCTGTGATTCCCATAAACCGGCAACACATTTTTAGGTATTGCGTTGCAAGCATAAAATTCGAGAGACTGTGTCAAATATAACCTTTTATAAAGCGAATGACAGAAGGAATCCCCCGATGAGATATCTATTATATTGAACAATGAATGATCATTTTGATCTTTACAGTGATGTAGAAAAACAAGAAATTCCACGGATAGAACTCAATGCTTAGCCATGTAAATCCCATTGTTCTGTATGTATTGACTATTTGGGGAAAGAAGATAAAGTATTGCTTTGTATGAAAATATCCACCCCCGTGCTATAGTGTATACTATTGGCATCATTTGCGATCTAATAAATACAGCTGCTGTACCATTTAGTTTGGATTAATTTGTGAGTAATCAGGAAGATCATGCTTTTTGTAGGGATCGAGCGCTATGGGCTAGATATTGACACAGCAACTGGCAATCTGTACTTCACTTCTGGACCTAAACTGAAGAGATTCACGAGGAATTACCACACCCAGAGAGTCATCTTTTCTGCACCAGCATATATTTATGCCATTGCTGTTGATCAGCTGAACAGGTATTTTCCACGCATTATAACGTTCTTATTTTTATGTCACATGTAAATTAGAAATGTCATGGGATTCGTTTCGACGCGTTCTTTCAAGCCATGTGTACATTACCTATTGTTTCTAAAAAGAAGGTATACTAATTCGTGATAGAACAGATAAAAACAGCCAAAATACGCTTTCCATTTTTTTGTTTTTATTTATAGTACCTTTGTAAAATTATAAAATAACGGAACTTTATCAATTTATTCGTACAAATCTAAGACGAGTTATAAAATAAAGGAAGGAGAACACGGTATTGTAGTCTCCTTCCATGATTAATTATACCAACAAACCATCATTTGCTAATAGGCCCATTTTTGTTGTTACGCTCGATACCAAACTTCGTCTCCGACGTACTAATATTCCAAATTAATTATTGTTTACACTTAATATCGTCATGGAAGCCGTATATATTCAATTTATTTATGGACATATTTTTTTTCATAATGACCATTATTATAATGTATGTAAATCCTAATGTTGTGCTATTTATAAAACATCAATACATTAACTGGTTACGCCCGATACCAAGCTCTAATGACAACTGAGGATGAAATAATGAACATAACTACTTCCAAATGTATTGATGTGTAAATAATAATGAATAATGTTTACTAAATGCCTGAATTGTTGTAATTGTTTATTTAAATGAGACGCGTTCCATTAAAATGAGAGCATTTAACTAAATTTGTTACCAAGGTATAGCTCTGCTTATCAAAGGGGTAACCGCATGTATTTGAGGCATAAGTTGTGTGGTGCCCTCTTGCCGGAAGTGACATAATTGCTCACATACGCCGAAACGATGGCTTTCCGTAAAACATTAACTAATGCTTCATTTGTTTTCGTTTTATCATAATTTATGTATTGATAAGTTAATGTTGTCAACTACGACGTATGCTCCTAACAAATAATGGAAAAATAGCATATATTGTTTCCGTCCAGACAAAAGCAGAAAAATCAAATAATTACCGCTGGCATATACGATTTATGCGACATAAGTGAAAAAGCATTGTGCATCAAAACATATTTAACAAATATTGTTGGCCATTTACAAGTTTTGATATATAATGTAACAACAAGTAGTACAACCTTGACATGTATGAGATCACATTATATGAACACAACCATATGTTTAGGGTTTATACGTTTAAAACATATATAATTCATCGGTTGCATGACCAAGAACAACATACGTATCGAACAAAAGCAACACGTTTCAAATATAATTGTTTTAAGTATTTATTAACGACGCTTGAACGAGCATGGAACCTTGGTACCGGGCGTAACACACGATAATATTGTTTTTATTATTATGTAGCTGCCATTAGGTGAATTCTCGGATTTAAATGAAAATATTTTGACAATTTATTCCTTAGAGTATACCTCTTAAAGCTACCAAGTTTAACGGAAATCGAAGACTATGACGAAAATTGCATTTCCAATGCCAGCTGTCAGACTTTTTTTCGAGAATGACCCTTCCGTGTGAAATGTTAACCCATCAGTGGTTACACGCCTTAGACTGTTCACTCACCAGAGTGTATGCATTGGTTTGTTCACCAAAGAGTATTTGTTGGACTGTTCACCCACAACAGTGTGTATGGGAATGTTCACCCACAACAGTGTGTATGGGAATGTTCACCCACCAGAGTGAATGTGTGGGACTGTTCACACACCAGAGTGAACGTATGTGGCTGTTTCATCGCCAGAGTGAATGTGTGGGACTGCTCACACACCAGAGTGAACTTGTGTGGGTGTTCACCCGTCAGAGTGAATGTGTGGGACTGTTCTCCCGCCAGAGTGAATGCGTGGGACTGTTCACACACCAGAATGAACGTGTGTGGCTGTTCACCCGCCAGAGTGAATGTGTGGGACTGTTCTCCCGCCAGTTTGAATGTGTAGGACTGTTCACCCGCCAGAGTGAATGTGCAGAGACACAATTCCCTCTTCCCTAGACATTTTAATTTTAGTCTTGTCACATCTTCTTGTTAGGTGCATGTACCGTGTGCAGGAAGATTACTATTTTATTATATTGATGTATATGAAAAGGTTTTTACTATTTTAATCATGTTGTGTTTGTAGGCAGGTGTACTGTTGTATATCGGGTAACAACACGATTTATAAAGTCGACTTTGATGGACATAACCCTACCATGTTTTTATCAAACCTTGGTCGCCCTCATGGGATTGCCATCGACCACTTGCACTCACGTGTTTGCTGGACTTCTATTTGTAAGTATGAAGGTGGTTCAGTTTTGTAAATTGAAATCGTAAACACTAAAAAATAAGCCATTGTTATCCTTAGTTAAAACTAGTTTAGCGTCGTTGTGGTTCTCAGCTGCCGCCATTCATGTTGTCAAGACCCTCTCTGGGGTTGTTCCATATTAATAATTCCTGTTCCGATTCTGATTGCATCCATAATATAAGAATTCAGATGCCAACACATTAAAAAGTCTCATCCTACTACATATTACCCATTGCAGTATTAGACTGCCTTGAAGTAGTGATCACTGTATACAGCATTCCCGGTTTCAATATTTCAATAGCAAATATGTATTTTTTAGTAGGAATATATATATATATATATATATATATATATATATATATATATATATATATATATATATATATATATATATATATATATATATATATATATATATATATAGCGCCAATGGTATGCGTCGTTCGTTAATCTCCACATACACATGTTATAACATGCATATATGGGATTACTAACCAATATATGTAAATTATATATATATATATATATATATAAATTATATATATAATATATATGTATATATATATATATATATAACATGGGCATATGGGGATAATCCCCACGTGTCTATTGTATACATAATTATACACACACATATATATACATATATATATATATATATATATATATATATATATATATATATATATACATATATATATATTATGTGTATGTTACACCGGACTGTATATATGGCATGTGGAACAGTTACTATAATAATAGTAATAATAAATAATACTATTTGTCTACGCCATATGTCTAGCAATAAAGCCAATCAGAGGCACATTACTGTATATTATGAATATACAGATTACTTTAAAATAAAAAATAGAGACATAGTTGTAAAATAAATAGATCAGTAAAGAATGTTCAATATAAACAAATACTATTTATCTAAAATACTAAAACTTATAAATACTAGTTAATTATATTATAATTTAAAAATAAATAAATAATATTTATAAAATAGTTGATAAATAGTAGATATTAAAAGTAGTATATATATATATATTATAAATAAACAATAGTTAATGATATTTCAATTACAAAATAAATAATAAAATAGTTGATAAATATTACATATTAAAACATTTCGTATTAAAAAATATGTTAAAGTGAAAACGCTCTTTTTTAAACATAAGTGTTTTCAGTTTCTTCTTAAAAGAACTGAGGGAGTCTGTTGCACGCATGGCAAGCGGCAGATTGTTCCCTGCGTACGTTGTATGCATCGTAGAACATCCAGCAGGTGGGCGTCCGCGGAGCGTAGCGCACGGTTCGGTTCGTAACAAATTAGTAGGTCGGTTATGTATGATGCAGCTTCGAAACAGTGAAACAGTGAAGGCTTCGAAACAGTAACAGTTTGTACTCACTCCGCTGTTTGATCGGAAGCCAGTGAAGATCGATTAAAACAGCAATGATGTGGTCGTGTTTCTTCGTTTTGGTTATGAGCCGGGCAGCAGCGTTTTGTAAGGTGTCATTTATATGTGGCGCGCACATCACACTAATTTATGTCTTTGTAGCATTGAATTTCAATTTATTTATATTGGTCCAATCTTGTAATTCTGCGACACAATCTTGGATGCGCTTGACTGCCTGGATTGTGTCTTCGTCTGATTGCGGACTGAACGCGAGATACAGTTGGGTGTCATCAGCACACATGCGAACGTTTATCCCGTGTCGACGTGCGACGTGCGATATCACCGAGTGGAGCAGTGCATACGATAGCGATACACACCAATGTACATTTGATCTTCATTAGTATTCATATATGCGCCATTTAAGAAAATGGTGTCCGGCTCAGCCATTTACCGATATCTTAAGAAATACGTAATTTCAAGCCAACAAATTTATGGCAAGATGTAAGGTTTTAAGTATGGTTATTTAAATTGTATTACTTTGAACCTTTATTGACTTTCAATTATACGCCATTTGATAATATCCGCCATTTTTAAGACATTTAGTGGGAGCGTCCCTGTCGAAAATTTATGTTTATAAAATTGCAGAGAGCGCCAATATCTTAAACTGACCTTTTATTGTGGAGCATAGTAATGGGAAGGCAACTGATTGAGCCTATATGAGCTCAAAAAGCGATTAATAAATATCACGACAACCTTGACCTTCGTGAAACCATAAATCTGCACAGCAAACTTCACCGGGTCAAGACACTAACGTCACGTAGACAAATCATTGTTTGGCATCGTTTTAATCACTATCTTTTTGAAGACATATTTGGCAGAGGACATGTGGATATTTGCAAGAAAATGGACTTCAACTAAAATGCCATTTAATAATTTATTATTGTGTTTACCTTTGTTTTAAAGTGTGGTATGGCGTACGTTTAGAAATATGCGTGTCTAGGTGCATTTTTATTGACCGGAACCAGAATGTGAAACGTAATTTTATATTATGAAAACATCATAAATCTATTTAAGACGGTCTCTATGCTCGTCTTGGGCAACAATTGACCGGTCTTGAGGTAATATCTGCAGATAAGATATATATATATATATATATATATATATATATATATATATATAAATATATATGGTGTCAGGTCTTAATTCAATATTGTAACACCGTAGACAGGATTGGTCTGACGCTGACAGTATAATAAAACAAACACATCATAAACAAAAGAGAAGTTATTATTAAATGATATAAATATGCCATGCGATGATGTTCTGCAGTAAAATGGGCATTACAATGCAGAACACAGCAATCATAACCTAGATACAGACAACCTCTTGTACCCGGTAGTTTGTCTTTAACGCAGCAATCGTCACCTAGTTACATACACCCTCTTGTACCCGGTGGTTTGTCTTTAACGCAGCAATCATCACCTACATACATCCTCTTGTACCCGGTAGTTTGTCTTTATCACAGCAAGCATCACCTAGATACATACATCCTCTTGCACCCGGTAGTATGTCTTTGCTTTGTCCTTTAGTCTTGATTCCCTAATAGAATTCCTTCCCATCCATATTCTCTGTGTAGGCAGACATACAACTTACTACCAGAAACACATGAAGAGGTGTCTTGTTTACCTTATTGATGATTGTATTGTTCTCATATCTTTGTGTTTTGTTCCAGACAAGAGAACATTAAATTGTACTCACTACAATGGTGAAAACGGTGCCGTTATTATTAGCAACATGAAAGACCCTAGAAATATCCATATTAAAGATGACACTGTGTTCTACGCAAGACGAAACTCCAGGTAAGACACAAAACACTACCTTAAAGCAGGTATGGTTTAATTTCAGTTGTTAATGTGTCATTTTACTCAATTAAATAAAGTTAATTTAATAAACATCCTTTTTTTAAATCATAGATTCATTTAATTAATTACGTTTGCCAGAGAGGTAATCTTAAATTTGAATAATCCTTTTATTACATATTAATACTATAGGAATGTTACAATTATTATTATTGTTCTACACTACACACTCCAGTGGTGATTGCCCCCTAGTTGTCGAGAACGTAGTGCACAAGATACAAATTCAATAGTGTAGTAATGACAGAAGACTGAGTAAAGAATACTATGTTTTATTAACTGGCGGGCATTTTGTATTTACCATATATTTTTGTATTAAATAATAAAAAAATAACATGTGATTTCGATACTTTTGACAAGTCTGTGTAATTTCTTTGGATTCCCTTAAGATACCTAGATAATCTTTTATTCTCACCACCAAATGTTGACAAATTAATTTGGACACGTATCTGGGGGTGTTAATTGAAAGTACAAATTAGTTTGTTTCAATCATGCTTTTATGCAGCTGAGATATTGATGACATGTTCAGGGTGCTTTATTTTCAGATTATGTTCAGTTCAGCTAGATAGTACCCATCGTGAAGAGAGTAGCATTCTCCTCAATGTTGAGGATGTAGCCGTGGCTCCAGGTGAGTGTCTTCTACTGAGAGTAGCATTCTCATGAATATCGAGGATGTAGCTATGGCTCCAGATGATTGTCTTCTACAGAGAGTAGCATTTTCCTCAATGTTGCGGATGTAGCTGTGGTTCAAGGTGAGTGTATTCTCCAGAGAGTAGCATTCCCCTGAATGTTGAGGATATTGCTGTGGTTCCAGGTGAGAGTCTTCTACTGAGAGCAGCATTCCCCTCAATGTTGTGGATGTAGCTGTGGCTCCAGGTGAGTGTCTTCTACTGAGAGCAGCATTCCCCTCAATGTTGTGGATGTAGCTGTGGCTCCATTTGAGTGTCATCTACTGAGAGTAGCATTCTCCTCAATGTCGTGGATGTAGCTGTGGCTCCAGGTGAGTGTCTTCTACTGAAAGTAGCATTCCTCTCAATGTTGTGGATGTAGCTGTGGTTTCAGGTGAGTGTCTTGTACAGAGAGTAGCATTCCTCTCAATGTTGTGGATGTAGCTCTGGTTTCAGGTGAGTGTCTTCTATTGAGAGTAGCATTCACCTCAATTTGGAGGATGTATCTGTGGCCCCAGGGAGTGTCTTGTACTGAGAGTTCCATTCCCCTCAATTTAGAAAATGTAGCTGTGGGTCCAAGTGATTATCTTCTACTGAGACGCGCCGCTTTTTGCCATGTTGTACTCTAATCAAAGGGTGCAGAAATCAACCCTTTCTACAATACAATACAATACAATACAATACAATACAATACAATACAATACAATACAATACAATACAATACAATACAATACAATACAATACAATACAATACAATACAATACAATACAATACAATACAATACAATAAAACTTTATTGTCCCGAACCGGAAAATTCATTTTGCAGCGTTCGTCGTCATAAAAATATAGGAATGTATGATTACAGATCTCACGAGAAATAAATACACCTGCCTCAGCAGACTGTGCCTTTACATCTAACTGATGCCATGCCATGTCTGCTGTTATCCTCAAGACGTCAAAGCAACAATTAGATTACTTGTCTTTTGTGTGAGACTCCAATATCTAGTCCCTCAGGATAAATTGTGTGTGACGTCTCACCAATTTCCCCAAAATTAGTATTGTCTGTCAGAAACCTCTTCTGACTTATCCATTTGGCAAATTGGAATTATCCGCTAGACAGAATATGTGGCATGATATATAGCTACTAAGGCCCTGCGAGGGCTGGAAATCTGAGCCCGCACCGCCCCGCCCCGCAGTTACTTGGCCCGCAGCCCGCCCCGCAGTTCGGCCCGCATAATTTTTCATTCAAAAGTCGGCCTGCAGCCTATAACAGATTGAACATATAACATGGAATAGTAAAAAAAAATTAATCCTTATTGAATTTTCTTAATTAATGTTATTAACTCAATTTCATTTTTTTTATTACAATATTTTAATTGGGTATCCAAATTAATATATGGCTAGTTATATTTTATATTCACCTTGTCTTTTGTAACTATTTAATTACTTGAAATACAATAAATCAAATTTTTCAGTCATACTAAAGTAATTATGTTGGAAGTCACTGTAGTCATTCACCATGATTTGTAACACTGAGCATACCAGATAAGCTTATATCCACTAACAGGTAGTCAGTTGTCACCTCTGACCTCTGGACCCTGCTGCAATTAGCAACAACATGCCTCTTTTCCTGTGGTCTGCCTGTCTTTTGATCTTGGCTTCCATGCCCCTTGCCATGTTATAACCAGCCCTGCTAGATGGCAACTGCTAACGCCTGCTATTGTGTTAGTGCCTCAGTGGTGGTGCAACGTGATAAGAAATATTTGCTTGAGGGAAGGAAGTGGCACCCCAAGCCAGGTAGAATGTTCAATTGCTTTAGACTGTTTTAGTTTTACAGCTTACCAGATTGGGTAATTGAATATCCTGCCATACATTGTCATTACTCATTAATATATAATACATGAAATAGACACCAGCCAACACTCATCCATTAAGGGAAATTTGTATTAGAACCCCTCAAGAATTGTTTTACTTTTGTTATTAAAGACTTATTACTATATTACAGCCAATGGCTTGTAACAAATGTTGTGATAAATACATTGGACATGGTTATCAAGAAATGGAAAGTTTCTGCTAAGAGTCAGCAATGCCAATGTGAGATCATTCAGACCTTGTTTAGTAATATTTACACAGATTAGCACCTGTGGGTACTGGGCAGTAAAACTGGACACTACGAGCCTGCTAATTGCCTTTGTGAGTTAGAGAAGGTCTGGCTCAGATAAGCAAGCCCTTTGTCCAAGCCAGGTATCCCAAATTAAGTAGGTCTCCTTGAGTGTTGTTCAAACATCACTCAGCCTAGCAAAACAGGGCAGTCTGGTGAATGATGATACTGGTGTTACAGGGAGAACCCAAATCAACTTGGCTGTTAGCTAGGTCTGTCATCATTGCTATGAATGTGTAAAAAGGGCAGTCTGTAGCAATCTGTGCCACAATAACATTATTTTGCTACCTTATTTTTTACTATTGTCAAAGATTCAAAAGTGTTATGGTGCTCGTGTATGCAAGACCAAACCCTTGTATGTTTTGACCTTATTTCCTGTGACTTTCCTAGGCAAAACTTTTATTTTTCTGTGATTTCTTTTACTGTGAATTATTGTACGTACATTGTACACTCTAATGAATGACTAAAGCTGGCAGGGCAAAACAACAAAACAGTGACATATTATGAGTTCAAATATTCGTCGCACAAATGCAGTCGTGCAAGCAACACACAGTGTACACACACACCACACGCACATACGCACAGGCGCACACACACACGCAACGCACACGCACGCACACCCACACGCAGACGCACGCACGCACGCACACACACACACACACACACACACACAAAGAGCTATCAGGTAATCCACCAACTAATAGGCACAGACAATTTGCAAATTTTTAGAGAAACTGCGCGGGCTGAAAAAGTTGAGCCCGTACCCGCCCCGCAACTGTATCAGTCGGCCCGCAGCCCGCCCCGCCCTGCATATTTTGACATATACTGGCCCGCAGCCCGGCCCGCACCGCCCTGGTCTAGCCCGCAGCCCGCACCGCCCCGCAAAAAATAAAAAAATCCAGCCCGCAGCCCGCACCGCCCCGCAACAAATACAAACATCCAGCCCGCGGAGGCCCGCGGGCTGCGGACCTCCGCGGGCTACGGGCCGAAACCCGCCCCGCGCAGGGCCTTAATAGCTACATGCATCTAGATAAACTCTTAACACATTATCTACTACTGTTATTTCAAACAAACACAATGGAATAGCAGACATCCGTATTCCTTATCATTTCATGTCACTTTCAGACCTTGACAGTAAGGCTCGATCTTGGGTTGGAGAAGACATTGGCCCTTCTTGAAATCCTGGCTTTACTGTTGTAGAAAAAGCTGATGCCCGCTGCTTTACAAAAAGTCCACACAAAGTATTGATCTACAGATCTATGTAATGCTGATTGACTCAATCTTATCACTCAGTTCATTTTGTTCGGTTAGCATTCGTTGGTTGTGGTAAGGTTAGAGAGGGAGGAGAGAGAGAGAGAGAATGATAGAGAGAGAGAAAGAGAGCGAGAGACGAAGAGGGAGAGAGGGCACGCGAACGACAGCGCGAACGAGAGAGCGCGAATAAGAGAGCGCATTAGCATGCGAACGCTTGTAACTGTAAATCATTATCTGCTGCTATCAAAATTAGTCATTTGTTATTTGTAACCACCCTCTTTTTCACACACTTTCTTTGCCCTCTAATGCACAAGTTGCTGTTTTATTTTAGTGTTGCGTTTATTATTATTTGTAAGTATTAGTTGGTCAGTTAATGCATTTGATATTATATAATTTGTCATGGTGGCCTGTATGTCAGAGAGAGCCTTCATTTCAGTTATTAGCTTTATTGTCTCTTCCTTTTACAAGTAGCATCCATTTAAAAATAACTATTTTAGACGTTTGTGGTGGTGCTTTAATTTTCCAAAATAAACTGTGAGTTCCTCAGAGACATCTCAAAGTCAACTCTCAGAGTTATTGATCCTCCACGTTTCCAGTTAGAGTTTTATCATAACAGTATTTTGTTTACAGGTTTCTGGTTTTGATTGTTTTAAACAAACTTTTATATTGGTTGTATATAGTTTAGTGTGCATGCATATCTTATGTGATATTAACTTCAACGTTGACTATGTTTGCTTCAGGAATCACCTGTGGCTCACCTAGTCCAATAGACTATGCCGAAGTAAAGATCAGTGGGATGGGCATTGGTGACAATGCCAATTACACTTGCACTGACCAATTCTACTTCCCTAGTGGGGCCAGTTGGACTGTTAGTACCTGCACATTGGACGGTTGGACACCGATCGAGGGGAAATGCAAAGGTAGGCTGATATGGTGATTGAATATATAGAACATCTGAGACAGTAATATTGTCTCACAACAAGTTAACAAATTGAACTGTTAAAGTTCAACTTTTAAGTTTGCTGGCACTGAGACCAGTCCACTATACAAACACAAACACTGTTTTTTATCATTGATATTTTAATCTGCGCATGAGCAGACTGTGGATTGTTCCTCTATTCAAATAGAGAGGTAACCAAAATAATGTGAAGTAGAAGATCTCATGTTAAATTATAATAACTTGTAGCAAAAACAGTTGACAGCTTACAGGTGGTTTTGTCATATTTAGTCAAATTTGATTGATCTAAAACACCAGTCAGGTTTATTAAGAAATATAATGCCATTAATGTCTGCAAAAGCATTGCAAAATAGACAATCAGTATCATAAATAGACATATCTCGTGTTGATGACGGCAATGCAATATATCCCTGTATGAGACAGACATAAGTCACTGTTACTGCTGTTATTTCGTGCGTTAAGCTGTCTTGACCCTGCTCATATTCTATTGCTCGTAGCACCATACATACGAGTATTTCCTTGTTTGCCACTTTGTCTATCCAGGTTATCCTTATGATAGAACGCAGATGTCGCATCGTGAAGGCATGCAGCTTTTTCACCTATCATCTGTACACTGTCCAGGCCTCTGCTCCATAAAGGAGGATGGACAGCACGACTGCACGGTATATCTTGCCTTTAATCTGCATGGACACATGGTGGTTGTTCCAGAATATCTGGCGTAGTCGGCCGAAAGATGCACTAGCCTTGGCCATCCTCGTCTCTTTTTCATCGTCAATGCATCCATTACTTGATATAATGCTTCCGAGGTAGGTGGATTCCAGAACAGAGTTCAACTTGTTTCCATCAACCATAAAATCATCCCCTCGGGTTGGTACAGCACCTCGGTCTTCTTGATGATAGTCTTCACGCCGAACTTCTTTGACGCATTGGAGAAAGCATCCACTATATTCTGCATCTCTTCAGCAGAGTGTGCAACCAGTGCACTGTCATCAGCGAACAGCAGCTCTCACATCACTATCCCAGTTGTCTTGGTATTCGCTCTGAAGTGTGCGACGTTGAATAGGTCAGCGCTCTGCCTGGACTGCATGTATGCGCCATCCCCCATGTCTCGGAATGCCTCGTCGAACATTGCTGATAGGAAGAAGGATAAGTGCATGGGGGCCGGTACACAACATTGCTTGAAACCATTTGTGACTATGAACGTTTCCGATACTTCCCGAGGAACACTAACATTTGCCATCATTCCGGTATGTAGTCCCTCGATTATTGTTATGAACTTCTCTGGGCATGATACTTCCTCAGTAGCAGCCATAGCCAAGTCCTCCCAACTGTATCGAACGCCTTACTAAAGTCGACAAATACCATGTACAGTGGTCGGTCTTGCTCAATGCACTTTTCTTGTAGTTGTCGGAGACCAAACATCGTATCCACGGTGCTCCAGTTTCCTCTGAAGCCACACTGTGTCTCCTGAACTACCTATGGTGCTACGTGGGTAGATAGTCTGTTGAGGAGGATCCTTGCGAAGATGTTGCCTGCTATGGAAAGAAGAGAGATTCCTCTATAATTCCCACGATCTGTTCTATCATCTTTCTTGTAGATGGTTACAATGCTGGCATCCTTCCATGCTTATGGTACAGAACTAACTTCCCAGGCATTGGTTATTAGTTGGTGCAGTCTGCTGAACATATTGTCTCCTACGTGATTCCATACTTCTGCAGGAATTCCATCTCCTCCAGGTGCTTTGCCATCTTTCAGGCCGGCGCTTGCTCTAGCCATCTCATCCATAGTTGGAATATCATCGAGGCTTGGTTTGGTAATGCGCTGCGGGATGTTGTCAAGAGCTTCGTGATCTATGTCGCCAGGGACGTTGAGTAGTTTCTGGAAGTGTTATGTGGATAGATAGTCTGTTGAGGAGGATCCTGGCGAAGATCTTGACTGCCATGAAAAGAAGAGAGATTCATCTATAGTTCCCACTGTCTGTTCGGTCACCTTTCTTGTAGATGGTTACAATGCTGGTATCCTTCCATGCTTGTGGTACAGATCCCACCTCCCAGGCATTGGTGATTAGTTGGTGCAGTCTGCTGAACAGATTGTCTCCTCCGTGCTTCCATACTTCTGCAGGAATTCCATCTCCTCCAGGTGCTTTGCCATCTTTCAGGCCGGCGATTGCTTTAGCCATCTCATCCGTAGATGGAATCTTATCTAGGCTTGTCTGGATAATGCGCTGCGGGATGTTGTCCAGAGCTTCGAGATCTATATCGCCAAGGACGTTGAGTAGCTTCTGGAAGTGTTCACTCCATCTTGCTACAACTCTCTTGCTGTCAGCTAAGGTATCCATTCCATCTGGTGATTTCAGTTGAACAGGTCCCTTCCTTTTGGGTCCCCACACTTCGTTTAGTCCATTGTAGAAGGCCTTCATGTGTTTACTGTCAGCAGCTCTCTGCAGCTCCACTGCCTTCCGTTCCCACCAGGCTAACTTCAGTGCACGGGTGAGTTTTTTTATAGCAGTCTGCAGGCATCTTTATATGCTGCAGTCGTGGATATAGTGCTACTGGTTTGCAGCACCTGCTGGTGTGGTTTGTCTCTACTGCTCATTGAGCTCCGGGTCGTTGAGGTCGAACCAGTCCTGGTGTTTTCTGGCTGGCTTGCCAAGATATGTCTTGGCTGTGTTGTACACGACCTGCTGCAGAGTTGCCCATTCCTCGTCTGGTGTTGAGGTTTCATTATTTTCCCTTTGGACAAGAGCACTGTCCATATTGTGCTCAAAACTATCCCTATGGCTGTTGCAGTGTTGAGCTTGGTCGGCTTACCTTTCCCTTGCCTGTTGTGCTTTTGTCGTATTATGAAAGTCACTTTTGACCTCAGCATGTGGTGATCGGTCCAGCAGTTTGCTCCACGCATGACTCGGGTACTGTGGATGTCCTTCTTATCCCGACACCTCGTGATGATGAAGTCGATCATATGCCAGTGTCTGGAACGTGGATGGATCCAGGTGGTCTTGCGTTCATCCTTCTGCTTGAACATGGTGGTCGTCACTATCAGTTCGAACTCAGAGCACAGAGACAGTAGAAGCTCGCCATTGGAGTTGCATTTCCCAATCCCATGTTCGCCCATGACAAGGGTCTTTTGTCGTTTTCTCTTCCTATTCTCGCTTTGAAATCTCTTATCAGCAGTAGCTTATCTGTATGAGTGATGCCACTGAGCACACTTGCCAGCTGGTTGTAGAAGACCTCCTTGTTTTCATCTGGATTTTTCATTGTTGGAGCGTACACGCTGATAATTGTAACAAAGTTGTCCTTGCTCCGAGGAAATCTCATCGTCATGATTCTGTCACTTACTGGCCGGGGCATTTATGTCAGCTTTGTGACGATATCCTTTTTGATAGCAAAGCCCACTCTGGCCTCCCTTCTTTCTCCTTTGGGTTTGCCACTCCAGAAGTAAGAGTATTCCAAGTCATTGAGACTACCAGACTCTGAGAACCTCATTTCACATACGGCGGCGATGTCGATGTTGCATCTGGCAAGTTCCATTGTTACTAGTGCCGTCCGTCTTTCTGGTCGGTCAACTTCTTTTCGGTCGAGGAGAAACCTGACGTTCCATTGTCCAATTGTCACTAGTTGTCTTCTTTGTTTTCGTCTTCCTAGCTGATTTTCCACTGTCGACGGAAGATGAGGTCGAGCAGCGAGGTCTTTGGTAACCCGGCGACGGCGATCCGGTATGGAGTTTCATGCAGTTGTACATTTCATGAAAGCTTCTAGCTAAAAGTGTTGAAATTCCGCTGGCTTTTGCAATTTACTAGCGACATTCTCTCGGGGAATAAATAGAGGTCTCAAAGGCAAGAACGTTTCAAGACAGGCGCAACCTATTTGCCCCTGCAGTGGCTGATCGAGAGCTGTTGGGAGTTCCATACATCAATCGCCCTTGATGCTCCCACAGTGACATGGTTTTTTGGTTTGGGTTTGCTCCCTTAGCCTTCGGTTCTGTCAAGGCAGTGGTTTACAACTCTGCATGGCAGGGGCGTCAAACTCCCTGAGGTATTGCAATAAATATAACTATTAAAAGTAAACCGCTCTAAATGGAATTAGTAAAAGTAAACACAACAACAGTATTTGATAAATTACGCCATTAAAGATATGATGAATAGCTATTACTAACATTTCGTTTATCACTGCATGGAAAGAATGTTGAGTGTATGTCATCCACTAACAGAGGGAAATCAGTAGTAAATTATATTGTTTTTGCGTAGAAAGGACATGATTGACTTTTAAAACAATTCCACTGAACTTTATAAGTATTTCATGAAATTGAAATGTCTATATTTGGTTTGTTTTAGCCGTTCTTGCTGATTGTTCTCTTGTGAAAACATTAAGATCTACGAAGAAGAATGAAGATTGTTTTGCTAAAGCTAGACAAATAAATACTTATTTATATCGATTACCTTTACTTTTAAACGAATTATGAGAAACAAACATTGATGATAACTATCAACAATGCTGGAGGCAAATGGAGGAATTATATTACATTCCGTTTTGTGGATGACAAGCACATTTTGTGTTCCTGTATCAGCAAAACGTTACTAGAAAGCAAACATTTGATAATATAAGTGGTACCTTTGATCATCTCTCACCAGTGAGCTTAGAAGACGTGTGACATTGTTGGTATAAATAAAAGAACAATTATTGACTCACCAGTCTATGTTGGCTTAGACCTGGAGGTCACTGTCACAGTGTCAGAAGCTTCTAAAACTGATTAGGAGAATGCAAGCTACTTAGGAGAAATGCAGTAATATATATATATATATATATATATATATATATATATATATATATATATATATATATATATATATATATATATATATATATGTATGTATGTATATATATATATATATATATATATGTATATATATATATATATATATATATATATATATATATATATATATATATATATATATATATATATATATATAATCTAGTGCGGGTGGTAATACTTATGTGTACAGCGCAACAAGTCAACAACATATATGGGAGAATATGGCCAGAATAACATTTCGCCAGTTATTTATTTACTAATCATATTGGACGAGTCATTACGTGCAAATATTTACAAACTAATGTGGGCCAATCGAGGTCTTTTGAGATCAAAAATCCCTCAGTTAATTAGCGTATTGATACATTCTGGAAAAGGCCCACACTATAAAGAACAATATTGACAACATGGTATGTAATACATAACAAAATTTAAAGATATCTTGTCAATATTTCAACTACTAAAGCTACTACTATTACTTCATTTATATTTGTTGGTCAATTATTCCCAGAAGTGTGTCCCCTACACCGTAAACGAACTTGCCTATTATGTATAATTTTGGTTGAGCGCAGTGACTAAGGGGTAGAGCTGCGGTCTCTCGACTACGAGAACCCGAGTTTGAATCCTGTGCTGCGGTGTTAAAACCTTCGGGCAAGTTTGTTCACTCTACATTGCTCCAGTTCACTCAGCTGTATACACGAGTACCTGGCTATATATAGTGGTAACTATATGTACGAGCAGCCTTTCCCACATTAGTTGTGGCAAGTGACTGGATGCTTTCCATATAAGTTGAGACGGTGTTTGACTGAATAGGTCTGCCAAGGAAGTAAAGTGTAAAAGCGCTTTGAGCAGTCCTATGGACTGGATAGTGCGCTATATCAAAACTGACCTTTACTTTTTTAATTAAATACAATTCTTTTGATTAGGCTGATGTATTTATTTGCAGTTATTAACTGTGGCAGTCCACCAACTCTACCGATTGCTACAGTAAGCCACGCAGAGACAACACTTGGTCACATCGCAAATTACACTTGTCCTAGAGGTCACTGGTTCAACAGGAATCAACGCCAAATTGTAACAAAGTGTGAGGATAATGGAAACTGGACACACATTGAGGACACTTGTAAAGGTCTGTGTTTGCATTCATATGATTCATTCTTCAGATACACTTTTAATGCTTATCTCATTAATGCAAATTAAAGCATTGCAAACGTTTGATACTAAACATTCGAATGAATTGGTGTTATCATATCTAACAGACCAACTACTACATTGCTTATATACTGTAGATGATGCATATAATTATAGTCACTGTACAGCATAATCAAACAGTACTTTTTTTTAATAATAAATACAAACGTGAGCACTGATGCATGAATCAGACGTACACTTCACATCAGACATGTTATTGAGGCCAAAGTGACTATACCAAAAATAATAAAATAAACAATTCCGAGTCCGCTCTCACCACGTTGATTCTTATTTCAATTCCAAAACAGTTTTATTCTGATACCTCACACACTACCACAATCCCTATTATAAACATAGTTCCTATTGGAAACATTGTTCATGTTATACATACACAATCTTTAAAAGTTTAAGTGATAGTTTAACTCGGAATGCTACAATAACAAGAAATAAAGTAAAACTAAAGCCCACGTAACATGTAATTAATTAATTCATGACGTTTTATATTTTAAATATACCTGTGAGTTGATACGATTTCACTCAAACCAGTTGTGATCCCGATTCTGAATCCACTGCTTTCCAGTCAACTGATTCCAATTATAATTCCACACAAACCGTTTCTGGTTCTAATTCCACAACTTTGATATTGTCTCATTTCAATGCCAGAATAATATGAGTAGCCTTTAATTCCGATATTGGAATCGCCTTGTGCCTGTGTAACATCACTAACATGTCTTAAGAAAATCTTCTTGTCTTTGTTATTGTACTTTTGCCCAATCATGTACATTAATTAAGAGATGCAAACAAAATTAACCGAGAAAGTATTTCTTTTGTAAACCCGTACTTTTTAATCACAGCTAAATTATATAGAGTCACATCAAAACTATTTGTATTGCAGTAATTGACTGTGAGGAACCAACTGACATGAAAAATGCTACAATATCTTACAATGGAACAACATTTGACGAGACAGTCAACTACACATGTGAAGTTGGGTTCAGGTTCCCAAATGGGGCCAAACTTCTCATGAAGTCATGCAACGACTCAGGAAACTGGACGGGGCCCAACGAAACATGTAAAGGTTGGAGCATTTGCTACTTTGAATCTAAGTAAATGTTGTACACTATTCATCTTGTAATATGAGTGCAATGATATACAGTGGCTTGTAAATGTTGTTAATTATTTTAATTGGGTTGATGTATTCTCTCCAGTTGTCGACTGCGGTAATCCTACAGATTTGGCAAATGGCAACGTAACGTTTGAAGAGACAACATTTGGACAAATCGCAAATTACACCTGTCGTAGAGGTCACTGGTTCAACAGAGGTCAACGTCAAATTGCCACAAAGTGTGAGGACAATGGAAACTGGACACATGTGGAGGACACTTGTAAAGGTCTGTGTTTGCATTCATGTGATTCTTTCTTCAGATACTCTTTTAATGCTGATCTCAGTAATATACGGTATATTGCTGCACGGGTTGATGCAACTAGTATGCATAATATGCATGCACGCGCGCGCGCACACACACAGGCACACAAAAACGCGCACACTGAAAGGCATTACAATTATTATTATCAGCTGTCATACAGAACAGATTGAACAGGTTCTGAGTTGACACAGGAGCCCAGTATGAAATCTGCAGATCATATAAAAGAAGGAAAGAAGGTCGTGTTTGGGAGTGAGGTTTGTGGCTAGTGGTTCCTCTCCTGTTGACTTCTCATCCTGTGTCATTCAGAAGGCAGTGCGACACAAACGATACACTTGCCTGTGACGTCAAAGTGGATTGTCATCAATACGGGCCTCCCATCCCAGCAGCTGATGTGTTTTATAGGTAGTTCCGCATGCAAGTGTATATGTAAATATCCCTCCTTCGCTGCCGCTGCCGCTGCCGCCGCCGCCGCCGCCGCCGCCGCCGCCGCCGCCGCCGCCGCCGCCGCCGCCGCCGCCCCCGCCCCCGCCCCCGCCCCCGCCCCCGCCCCCGCCCCCGCCCCCGCCCCCGCCCCCGCCCCCGCCCCCGCCCCTGGCCCTCCTTCATCTATTGCTAATGCCTCTGCCTCTCACCCTCACACTCACCCTCCACTCCATCTGAGTTATAGAGTATTCATGTTAGTTGTAGTAGTTGATTTAATAACTTTGGTGTGTTTTATGCAGTTATTGACTGTGGTGAACCACAAGATCTTGCAAATGCCAGCCTCACTTTCACAAGCACCACATTTAGTCACTCGGCCAACTACAGCTGTGAGAGAGGATTCTGGTTTAGGAGAGACACACGTCAGATGACCACCTGGTGTAAGGGCAGTGGAAACTGGACAAAGATAAACCACACGTGTAAAGGTACGTGTTTTGATTTGTGTAATTCAATTTAATTATGAATAGTCGGTTCTTGCACAATTAATCAGTTTATTAATCTGCGTGGTAAATTATATGGTAATCATTTTGTTGACAGTGATTGACTGCGAGGAACCAACTGACATGATCAATGCAACAGTATCTTACAATGGAACAACATTTGAAGAGACAGTCAACTACACATGTGAAGTTGGGTTCAGGTTCCCCAAAGGGGCCAAACTTATCGTGACATCGTGCAATAACTCAGGAAACTGGACAGGGCCCGACGAGATATGTGAAGGTTAGTTATTATATATATATATATATATATATATATATATATATATATATATATATATATATATATATATATATATATATATATATATATATATATATATATATATATATATATATATATATATATATATATATATATATATATATATATATTGATATTTGACATTTTTAATGGATCAATTCTTATAAAATGTCATATTTTATTACATTTAGGAACCTATATCTTTAAAATCTTTAAAGTGAGGTCAGAGCACTTGAGTTGAAGCTCATTTAATAAAACAAACTTCATAATTTGTACTTAGATACAAATTCAAAATAAAATGATGTGTTGTGATGATGAAAATCTGACATGACTTCATAGTTACATGGATTCGTCAGTCTGTGTAAGAATTAAATCATATCCTTTCAAGACATGCATACAGATTTCCGGACAACTTTGTAACTTGTAAAAGTTAATGTTTAAATATGTCCAGTCATGACTGAATTGCCAGGATATTTGTAATGAAAACTGAAAATACTTTGAGTCTAATGGTGACTGATATATTTTACAGTTGTTGACTGCGGCAGTCCGCCATGTCTAATCAGTGCCAACATAACAATTTATGAGACAACTTTTGGACACACCACAAAGTACACATGTGATAGAGGTCACTGGTTCAACAGAGGTCAAAATCAAATTGTGACAAAATGTGAGGACAATGGAAACTGGACACACTTGGCAGAGACATGTAAAGGTCTGTGTTTGTATTCAGAAGATTCCTTCCTCAGTATGACTTCATCGCAAGTGTCAGTGATGTGAAACACTGTATACACGTCATTCACACAAGCATACACGTCATTCACACAAGCATGCACGCACGCACGCACGCACGCACGCACGCACGCACGCACGCACACACCACACCGCACATACATACAACACACACACACACACACACACACACACACACACACACACACACACACACACACACATGCATACACACACAGTGTGGACAACGTATACATGACACATGCACGCACAAACGCAAACACACAATCACTCACACACACAAGCACGCACGCACGCGAGCGCGCGCACACACACATATGTATATATGTATGCATTAATATGTACATGTTCTTAACTATTATTACGTCTAGACACACGCATATATATATATATATATATATATATATATATATATATATATATAATGTGCATATATAATATGCCACATCCACCCCCATACACAAATACACATATGCATATGGAAAAATATGTTAATGTATGTACACGCATGCAACCAGGCACTCCCATATGTTTACTTTATGTTTATTTTAACTGTTGCCTCTTGGTTTATGTAATTAAGTCAATGAACATATTTGAATGATCTGTTCAATATACTGTTCTGTTGGCAGTGATTGACTGTGAGGAACCAGCTGACATGAGCAATGCTACAATATCTTACAATGGAACAACATTTGAAGAGATAGTCAACTACACATGTGAAGTTGGGTTCAGGTTCCCAAAAGGGGCCACACTTCTCGTGAGGTCATGCAGCGAATCAGGAAACTGGACGGGGCCCAACGAGACATGTGAAGGTTAGGGCAGTTGTCATAGATATTGTATTTATGTGTGGTTTCACCCTCAGGTGGATATATTTGACTAAAGTGGGCCGTGGGATTAATATTGTATACAAACGTGTTATATGTTTCTGTTAGACAAGGTAAGCATTGAATTGTAGGAAATTGTGACATTGATGTTATCTTATCTTCTTCCTTTTGCTACTTTCGGGGGTGGAGTCTGTGTCACTTCATTGCTGCTACTGCTTTCCTTGTCAATTCGTTCCACATCACTTTCTTACCAGAAAAGGGCCACCCATCTATGGCAATTCTCTCCAGCCTTTCCCAGTTCTCATTTCAAACTGTGTTCCCATTTCCATCTTGGTCATCCTCTTCGTCTTTTCTCTCTCTTCTACTTGCCAAGCCTCTATTGACAGTCTGCCATTGCTCATTCTTATCTATGCCCTGTCCATTTCATTCAGTTTCCGACTATTTTCCTTGTGTATTTATCATGATTATCCTCTCTCAATTCATTTGGCTTATCTGCTGATTGTGCACATTAATATTAGGACAGTAAATAGATTATAAAATAATGATGTAAAACTATTTCTGTTGACAGTGATTGACTGTGGGAAACCAACTGCTCTCGAAAATGCCAACGTAGACTACGAAGGAACAACATTTGACGAGACAGTCAACTACACATGTGAAGTTGGGTTCACGTTCCCAAAAGGGGCCAAGCTTCTCGTGACGTCATGCAGTGACTCAGGAATCTGGACGGGGCCCAACGAGACATGTGACGGTTAGGGCAACTGTTGTCGTAAATACAGTAATTTACTGTATCTTTATTCATAAGTTGAAATATTTTAGTTAACCTATTTTGAGATTAATGTATCAATGGTTGCATAACTCCTTGTTATCGAAGGTAAATATTGAATTATAGAAAATAATAACTACTGATTGATGTATTGTTACAGTTGTTGACTGCGGCACTCCGCCAGGTCTAAACAATGCCAACATAACAGTTGACGGGACAACCTTTGGACACACGACAAACTACACCTGTGATAGAGGTTACTGGTTCAACAGAGGTCAATATCAAATTGTAACACAAAGTGAGGACAATGCAAACTGGACACACTCTGAGGAGACATGTAAAGGTCTGTGCTAATTTTTATTCAGAAAATTACTTTCACAATGAGCCTTCATTACAGGTATCGGGAGGTAAATGATACATGTTGTAATGTGATGAACTATTTCTGTTCCCAGTGGTTGACTGTGAGGAACCAGTTGACATGAGGAATGCTACAGTGTCTTACAATGGGACAACATATGAAGACACAGCCAACTACACGTGTGAAGTTGGGTTCAGGTTCCCAAAAGGGACCAAATTTCTCATGAAGTTATGCAGCGACTCAGGAAACTGGACTGGGCCCAATGAGACATGTGAAGGTTGGAACATTTGCTACCTTGATTCTAAGTAAACATTGTACACTATTCATCTGTCAATGAGTTATATGATATACAACGGCTTGTAAATGTCATTGATTATTATAATTGGGTTGATATATTTTTCTCCAGTTGTCGACTGCGGTAATCCTACAGATCTGGCAAATGGCAACGTAACGTTTGAAGAGACAACATTTGGACACATCGCAAATTACACCTGTCGTAGAGGTCACCGGTTCAACAGAGGTCAACGTCAAATTGCCACAAAGTGTGAGGACAATGGAAACTGGACACATGTGGGGGACACTTGCAAAGGTATGTGTTTGCATTCGTAAGTTTCATTCTTCAATGGGCTTTTTATTGCAGATATCAGAATGTAGCAACACAATCAATATACCAATTATTTATGTTGACAGTTGTTGACTGTGAGGAACCAGCTGACATGAGCAATGCTACAGTTTCTTACATTGGGACAACATTTGAAGAGATAGTCAACTACACATGTGAAGTTGGATTCATGTTCCCAAATGGGGCCAAACTTCTCGTGAGTTCATGCAGCGACTTAGGAAACTGGACGGGGCCCAACGAGACATGTGAAGGTTAGAGCCTCTTCTGTATTAATATGGTACCTTTGGTGGTGGTCTGTATATATCTGGATCTCTGTCCATATGCCCAGCTCCTTGTGTCGCTCAGCGTTCAATGGATTTCCTTCAACCACTATCAACACTTTAGTTTTTCATTAGCTGCTCCTGTAAACACATTAGCATGCCATTATTAACAACTGCAGACGTTCTAAGATGAGGCCTAAAAATGGAAAGTATATCGCTTGGTTTGTTGCTACATGGATTATGCAACTCTGAACAATAAACGGGTTAGTGAATGCCATGCGTGTGTTTATTTACTATTGTTGCACTTTAAATGAATCACGTTGAGCATGTTTTCAGACAAATCTAAAACAAACGGTATTATTTGTTCATAAAGTAAAACTTCTCACTGGCGTCATGAATCCAAGTTAATAGCATAGATAGTCAAGTGAAACAACAGTAGCATTTGTTTGTATTGTATATTTGTAAATATTATGACTGCTGATAGTTAAATAATATTTGGATATTTGAATATATACAGTCATTACAGTGCAATACATGCAGTTATTACAGAACACCTATACAATAGTTACAATGTAATACAGTAATTACATTATTATTAGTATAATCAGGTTGATGCATCTTCTGTAGTTGTTGACTGTGGCGCGTCACGAACTCTTCTGAATGCGAAAATAAAATTCGAAGAGACAACATTTGGACACAATGCGACGTACACCTGTGACACAAGTCATCAGTTTGACGGAGCTGAACGTCAAGTGGTCATAACATGTGAGGCCACCGGAACCTGGACTAAGAATAACCACACTTGTAAAGGTATGTTAATTAATGTGTGTCAATGTTTGATATACTCTCTTTCACAACAGGAAACAACATTTACAATCAGGATACATTGTTGTTTGTCAATCATTTATGAATGCATTTGACATGAACATTCAAATGCATGAACACTTGCTAAATTGTTTGTATAAATGTTGACTTATTTAACTACTAAAACGTATTGTATTATTGTTTTTTTCAGGCACCCCAAATTTAAACTATTTGCTGTTTACCGTCAACCACTACTTCCCACAGAGCACCATTGTTGTTTTTCATTTGCCGTACCCTTTAAAATATTTAGTCTACTGTTGTTGACAACTGCAGAACTTAAATGGCCTGTGATAATGAGGACTAAGATGGAAAATATATCGGTTGGTTTGTTGCTCCATGGATTATACAAGTCTGTGCTTAACAAGATTTAACAACATGTTAAACCTGAACGTGAATTAATACCATGCATTAAATTATAAATATTTCTAAATTCTAAAATGCTAAGCTATTAACTAAGTTACGGGGTCTCTAAAAATAAATAACTAAAATATAACTTACATAAATGTATTACAAAATATCATTACATTTGTTATAATAATAAATTCGTGAAGATATAAAAGGATTAGTGTATGTCATACATGTGTTTATTAATCATGTGGAGTATGTCTTGTTTGCAGACAAATCTGTAAGAAAACCTATATTGTATTTCATAAAGCAAAACGTCTCACTGATGTCCAATTAATAGCATACATGGTCAAGTGAAACAATAACTGCACTTGTTTGTTTGTTTTCATAACATTTCACACTGCTTGTTCGTGAATTATATTTCAGTATAATTTTTGAGACATTGGCGAATTAAAGTAATTTTTGGATGTCTAAATAGGCAAATAAGTACAGTCATTACATATACAGTTATTATAGTGTAATATATACAGTCATTAAGTATTATTTGTTTAATAAGGTTGATGCATTTGTTTAGTTGTTGACTGTGGCACGCCACGAACTCTTCCGAATTCGGAAGTAAAATTCGAAGAAACAACATTTGGACACAATGCGACGTACACCTGTGACAGAGGTCATCAGTTTGACGGAGGTGAACGTCAGGTGGTCATCGAATGTGAGGCCACTGGAAACTGGACTAAGAATGACCACACTTGTAAAGGTCTGTTAATGTGTGCCATTGTTTTATATGGCTTTTTTTTATTACACATATATTTGTTTTAGTTACTAAGAACATATTGTATTGTTTTTGTCGGCCATCTAAACTGTTTGTTCATTTACATACAAGGGAAGACACTATGCTATATAGGAACTTAACCTTTTGATAATCTAGTATAAACATAATATTTTGTCATTCATATAACACTGTAAATAATGTGTTGATATCAACCATGTTGCATAATGTAATTATATGCTTCTAGTTATATATTTCAGGTTGTCAGAAGGTGTTGTAAATGATTCTTGCCAATATCATCATTAATGCTATGTTTGTGTTGTAGCCTTAAGTGTTGTTGAAATAAGCTTTACCCTGCAGTCACGCATATGTATGCAACATACTCACGTTGGGGAACTTTAGTTTAACCAATTACTGAAAGACCGTCTTTGGATCATAAGAGATAGACCAAAGCATATGCAATTTTAAGTAGTAAGTTTCACGTTATGGTTATCGATATTTTGTGCAGAAATAGAAATAATATTAGTTACAGCTCAAGGCGGACCTACGATGGAAACATCAACAACTGAACCAATTACTGAAGGACCATCTAATAAACCAATTACTGAAGGACCATCTAAGAAACCAATTACTGAAGGACCATCTACTGAACCAGTTACGTATGGACCATCTACTGAACAACCGACCACTACGCAGAGGCCCTTCAAAATGAAATTCCAAGGTAAATTTCACTTAATGTAAAATATGTTTTATTTAATCAAATTACAATTTATAAAAAATCTCCATTCACAAGGAAATGTTACAGTAGAATTCTTCCTAATGATGTTTATGTTTGTTCTGTATTTCACAGTCATGTTTTGTCGCATGGTGTGTACGTGTTATGTTTTGTTGTGTTTAGAAAGGAAGGCATGCCGTCGCTACCGTCCTGGGAAGCACATGGATGTTGAGGGTACAGGGATCAAAGTTGGCGACACTGTCACCCTCAGTTGTCACGCTGACTACGAGATGCCAGAAGGCGGCAAGTCACGCACCGTCATCTGTCAGAATGACGGCCGCTGGAGTGACAATCCTAAGTGTAAACGTGGGTCATGGTTCAATTGTTTCTCATTTGCAATTGTTTCTGATTATCAATAAGAAAAAATATGTATGAATTCAATACTCTGTGCGACTTCCTTATAAGATACCCTAGGTGTTATCTCGAAGATGTTCTAGCAACCATGGTTATCATGCAAATTAATTATTATCTCGCTTTCTTTTAATTTTAGAGCAATTATGCACTGGAAATTAGGTAGCGCAGGATGACAATTAACAATAAACTCCAAAAGGGGCTGGACAAAGCCAGTACAAGCTGTTGGCATGGCGGCGGTTCACAATTGTTAAACTGACAATTATTGTATTGTGCCAGTAACAATTTAGTTTGTCATGAAAATGTTTACAAATAACTCTTGGTCATCATTTATGACCACACCTTTACTCTAGAAATCTAAATAAACAATAAGATTGCAACAAAACCTGTGGAAATATAGACCAAGTTGCAACTCGTACAACATATATAATAATTATTTTATCTCAATTTAAATTTAACAAATAATAAAAGCAACATAAAATGTATAATTCAGATGCCTTAATCCGAAAGCTAATGTTTGTAGTATTTGCACAAAAAATACTTTATTTTAAATGATAAATTCTTAGCTTGAGAAGCAATACCGTCGCATACAATAACAGTCTGAGAATGTTATTGAATTTACCATGATGATATGCTAGTTTTATGTTTGCCACCAACAATATTAAAACTTTCAATGAACGCATTCATTCATCCACATTTCGCCTTTTATGTTGTCTTCGACAGCATGAAAACCCTATTGTTGTTACTTCCATATTGACATACATTTTAGAAATTACATGTACTCATACTGTAGATCCCAATTGTACACATGACATTTATATTGTATGTTTAACCTAGTTTTAATAATTATTTTAATTACCTATTAACCTTTCTCATGACCTTTTTATTTTTTTATTCATTTTCATTACCCACTTGTGTATTATTTTACTTGTACCCCATAATTGCTTTACTTGAATTTTATGTATTGTACTTTTTTATTTTGTTAAATTGTATTTTATGTATACATATGGACTTTTTGTCCGAAATAAACATTATATATTTGTGTTCTATCTTATCACAGCAATGACCTGCGGTAAGGTTCCACACGTGGCAAACGCTGTCCCCAACACCCGAGTCACACGAGTTGGCACCCTTGTCACATACACTTGTAAAGGAGATCTGCTGTTCCCCCATGGCGTCAACTGGGCGGAGACCATGTGTACAGGCCAGCGTGTATGGTATCCACCACTGGAAGGCTGTCAAGGTAAAAGTCAACTCATCTTAGTTGATGAAGTTATTTGGTGAATTATTTAGAGAAGGTAATTTATGAATGCTTCATAGTGAAATTATTCCGGCGTTTCAATCAAACAACTCTAGTGGAATTCTGCATAACATCTGAAGACTTTGTAAACAACACAGTAGAACAAATAAAACGTAATAGCTGAAGACTTTGTAAACAATCCAGTAGAAACAAATGAAACGTAACAGCTGAAGATTTTGGCAGTGCGATGTCCACCAGTGCCCTATCTGGACCATGCCCTCGTTGATGGACCTTACACTTCCCTGGTTGGGTCAGTGGTCAAACTAAGGTGTCACCCTGGACATCGCTTCCCGTCAGGCGCCACTCGCAGAGAACTGCGATGTCTGAAAAATCAACAGTGGGAAGATGTGAATGACTGCAAAGGTGAACTGATAGCACTCGTTTAATTTGTTCAACCAATGCTCTCTGTTGGGACTGACTGCTACGTGGTATGATGGTTGTCATGACAACTGAAGCAGTGAACGTCCTGCTAATAATGATCACCTGTGATTCATAATATTGGAACAGACAACCTCGCTATAACGCAAATTAAATACACATCAGTTGTATGCCATTGTTGTAAACAAGTGAGACCTGATAGAGGTACATACGTGTTGTGTTATTTATATATTATATATTTCTGTTTTAATGTACTTCTCAAATATGTTAGTGTGTGCTCAGTTTTATAATTTATTGTAAAATGTGTTGGGGCCAGCCAAGTCCCTACTTTTTAAATCAATGTCTACTGCATGCATCTGTAATATGTATATCATATACGTGCATGTTTATATTACCTGCATGCTTTATAAATTACCAATTGACTGTCACTTGTGTGTTCCAGTTGACCGGTGTCCAGCGTTGTCCCTCCCTGCCCACGTCAAGGCCAGTTCGAAGTGGGCTGTCTATGGAACAGTGGTGCAAGTAAAATGTGACACCGGCTACCAGTTTGTGAACGGAACTACGATTATGGCCGTGAAGTGTGTGGCCAACAACCAGTGGAACTCAACTATCCCAGAGTGTCAAGGTAGTGTATACCTGCTATTAAAGGGGAGGTGCCAGCTCCTCTGAACCAGCAGTAATTTGTAATGGGAAGTCTGCTGTTTAGAATGTGGGAAAGTTAAACATCAAAGGGTATTGCAGTTAACTTGACTCAGCATTATTGGCAATCAAATTTGTTTTGAAACTAAGTAACTAAGCACAAATGGGCATACTCCTACATGTATGTTTATAGTCAACAGCACAACAGTCGAAGAAAAAGTGGTTATGTTATTTTAATTCAGAAACTGTTCAATATAGGTGTACTCTTCAGTAACGAAAGGTAGCTTGACTTGTTAATGTTTATCTAGCTTAGTTAATATTCGTTGTTTACTCTTCAGTTTCTAAACGTAGTTTGACTTGTTAACGTTTAAATAGCTTATTTAATACGGGTTGTTTAGTCTTCAGTAACTAAAGGTATTTTGACTTGTTAATGTTTAAGTAGCTTAGTTAATACTGGTTGTTCCACATTTGTTTATCATTCGAAACAGCCATGACTCCCTGCTAGGTTTCATGTCAATTTGTTGTGGCTGCTCACATTTGTATCTGAGAACATGTCAGTCATGTTGACGTGTGTCTGTATTCCAGAGATACTTTGTCCTCCTCCTCTGAATGTCAACAATGCCAAGAGAGAAGGCGGAAGCTACAAGCTCGGTGCCATAGTCACCTATGGGTGCAATGAGAAGATGCGTTTTAAGGATGGCATGACTTCAAAAAACATCAGTTGTGTGGGGAGTGGGGAATGGAATGAGACAGAGTTGTCGTGTGCTGGTAAAACACTGTTTTCACTCGTTCTTCTTTGGTCTTTTGTTGCATAATAGAAGTGTAGGGTACTAGGGCTAAACATTTAGTCATGAGTTAGTTGACCACTATATGAAATAGTTTGCTGTAATTACTGTGTTGTTGGATGCATTAATATTTATAAATAGTTGTATTTATGTGTTGCATGATGTTCAGGCAACTAATGTTAAAAAAATTCCAAATATATGCGGTACAAAGTGACTGTTTTGGGATAAAAAATAATTTGTGTGTGCATTGTATGTTTTTGAAAAAAACGGATAATTTTTTATTCTATCTAGGTGTCTGAATACATAATCATTATGATAATTTGTGGAGAAAAGGTGCCAGTCCAGAATATTTATCTTCAGTTTTTCTTAATGTTAATCGTCCACCAGTTTAATTACCTTTCAGGCTATCTGAAGTAAGGTTTCCATCCAGAAGGAATACCTCCAATGGAGATGGCAAGGAACTCTTTACTTCATCAAAAGTCCAACACAAAGTATTTAATATTGTTAAATGTAGAAATTTTGCTAGCTTATTTGTATAATATCTGCCATTGACTGAGGTTAAACCTAAACACTGCCACTGTCTTCCCTCCAGCCAACAGATGTCCTGCTCATCCCCACTTTCCCGGCACGATCCCAACGAAGGTGAACACTGACAAGGGAGCTGTCGCCAAGATCCAGTGTCAGCCAGGGAGCCTGTTTAATGACAGCACTGAGACACGGCTGACACGCTGCAATGGCATTGATTGGGACTACACTGGTGCAGGATGCAAACGTTTGTCATCTCTGTTGTACTAGGACATCTCTCAACATATCTATTGTGGTGTTCAGTTTGTTTCATACAATGGAGTCCTTTTTAAAACAATGCCAATAGAAGATAGGAAACACGAAAATATATATTGAGATTGAATGTATAATGTGTCAGTAGCAGAGTGACTGCACGTTAGATGTGCTATTGCTTTCAAACTAATTTGCCTGCGATTTAGGTTTACAGGTTCTTTAAAATGCTTAAACTTTGTAATGGACGCAATTTTTAATTAATCCTGTTAACATAATTATTTCGTATAATTCTAATATCCACTTTGACAAATTAACAGTGTCTTGTGCGTATGTGAAAAGAAGGGCACTTCTGACATAATGTAAGACAGTAACCATTATAGTTATTTGGTGGCTATGTAGTAAATTAACCACATAATCACAGAGTTGCTAATGCAGATAGTTTTGTTCACGAAGTCCCATAAAAATGCTATCACATATAAACAATGTTTTAATGTATAACATTTTACAATTAAACAGTTCATTTGAACACATATAATTGTTTAAATATTATTTTACATTGGTATTATTATAATGTAAACTTTGGTGACATTACGTGATATTGAATTGCAGCCATTTTCTGCCCTGACATAAGCTCCATGTCACATTCGACAGTTGACTCGAGTGAGGTGATGTTTGGGAGTGAGGTGAACGTGACATGTGAGGAGGGCTACACCTTTGACACAGGTCGCTCTGTCATTGCCCGGTGCAACGAGACTGGACAGTGGGATGGACTGCAGGACGGCTGTCAATGTATGTAGATACACATACATCGTATGTATGAAACAGTATGAAAACTCCTGTTTTTTTGTATGTATATTTTTTCATACCCATCTCTCCTGCTTTTTTTCCTAATATCTTGGTTTTGTTTATACATTCTCCAAATCTCCCACTGTCTAGCAATTTGAGGCTACCATTTTTTGTCGCAATTTTTTGATGTTACAATGTTTTAATTGTGCGTTTTGTTGTGATACTGTACACTCTATTGAACCGAGTCATAACTAAACAACAGCATAAGTCACACAGCTGTGATGCAGCGGTCATGTGCTGTACGGTCAGAGTGCTGGACTGTCATTTAGAGGTACCACTGTTTGAATTATGGTGCCACTATGTAGTGGTTCGGCACTGGTTCAGCCACTGTGTTTACATTTGAATGGGTAATTGTTTTACCACATGTTTCATGTGTCTTTCGGAAGAGACCCTAAAACCTGCTGGTCCCTTCTATCTGGTTTCAACGCCAGGAGAAGTAAAATATCCCATCCAGTAAAATGGAAACAAACTTGTTGACTCATAGACCAAAGGAGACATTCTAAAAACATTTTACAACAGCATAATCAACAAATGATTGTGGTCATATATTTGTGTAGTAGGAAGAAGAAGCTGTGTTTGCCAGTGAGTGGTAGTGATGTTGGTTTACAGTGGTGAAGTGTGGGCCTCAGCCAGTCGTCTACTACGCCAGGAGTAAAGTCACCATGAATGCGACGTACGGAGACTCCATCAACTACACGTGTGTGCCGGGCTACTGGTTCCGTCTCGGTGTCTTCTCAGACACCACAAACTGCTCCATCAATGGAGAATGGCAGCCAACTTTGGTCAACTGCTCTGGTATATATGAATTTTAAACGTTTCCCACCATACATTAGTAATGCTTGTGTGCTTGTACTGCGTCAAACATGAAACCTGACATAAAAAAAGATAAATGAATTGATTGGAATGTTTACGATGTTCGTATACCAATGCTAGTTCCCATGGACCTTTTAGCAGATGGTTTAACAGATGCATGTGCATGTGATGCCTGATATATGCTGGCAGATCATGAGTCCACCACCTGCTGGTGGCTGACTTATGCACACTGCCATTGTGACTGAATGTATTTGGATACTGTGTTTTCAGACATGCTAACATTCTTCAGGCGATTGTTCTCACTAAATTGCTGGTGACTCTGTTGACACTAGTGGTGAAATGCAAGTCACTGCCGACATGGAACGGGATGGTTGTGAACACAACCAGTCGCGTCTGGCGTACCGCCGTGAACACATCGTGCAGCGAAGACCAAATGCTGCCCCAGTGGGTTGACTACAGGATCCTGACATGTGGCGCCAACGGTGAATGGCAGCCTACCATGCAAGAGTGTGTCGGTACGCAACAGTTGTCATGTCGGTGTTCACAACAATAATAGAGAAGCTAATGCAGAAAATATGGTTTTCACATGTGGTGATACGGGTTACCAGTTGATTAAAAATCATGTGAGCATGTCAGCACAATTTTTTTTGATTTGTGACATTGTGAAAATAAAAGTTACGCTTCAGTTTTGGACTAATTCATGTAAAAAAAACACACATCAAATGCTGCTGTTAACGTGTTGGTTGTCGATTATCAACACACCTCAATCTGTCAGAATTGCTCTATTTGGAATACTGAATATAGGTAAAGCATATTATGTTACACATAAAACAGAAAGATCACAATGCAAAGTAAATATCTGCAGATTAGGTACTCTGAAGAAATATACTATTTGTATAAACTGAGAATTTCATCACGGAGAGCTATTTGTTTGAATAAAGGACCCGATGGAGGAGTCTTTGTTTACAGATCGTGTGGCGCAGCACAAGTTCGAGCCACAGGTGAAAGAAGCAGCGAAGTCGGAGGTGATCGGAGCTGTATCCCTCGCTCTTGTCCTTGCTGTGGCTGGGGTCGTTGTGGTAGCCGATGCCCCAGCCCTCTTCCTGGCCCTCCAAAGCCTGCGTGACGTCATCACCCGCCGATGATGTCATCACCAGCTGATGACGGCATCGTCCACCACTGATGTCATCACTCACGGATGATGTCATCGTCCACCAATGATGTCATCACTCACGGATGATGTCATCGTCCACCAATGATGTCATCACCAACTGATGATGGCATCGTCCATCAATTATGTCATCACCAGCTGATGACGGCATCGTCCACCACTGATGTCATCACTCACGGATGATGGCATCGTCCACCAATGATGTCATCACTCACAGATGATGGCATCGTCGACCAATGATGTCATCACCAACTGATAATGGCATCGTCCACCAATGATGTCATCACTCACGGATGACGGCAGCGTCCAACAATGCTGTCAACACCCGCCGATGATGTCATGGCCAACTGATGATGGCATCGCCCACCAATGATGTCATCACCAACTGATGATGGCATCGTCGACCAATGATGTCATCATCAACTGATGATGGCATCGTCCACCAATGATGTCATCACCAACTGATGATGACATCGTCCACCAATGATGTCATCATCAACTGATGATGGCATCGTCGACCAATGATGTCATCACCAACTTATGATGGCATCGTCGGCCAATGATGTCATCATCAACTGATGATGGCATCGTCCACCAATGATGTCATCACCAACTGATGATGGCATCGTCCACCAATGATGTCATCACCAACTGATGATGGCATCGTCCACCAATGATGTCATCACCAACTGATGATGGCATCGTCCACCAATGATGTCATCACCAACTGATGATGGCATCGTCCACCAATGATGTCATCATCAACTTATGATGGCATCGTCCACCAATGATGTCATCACCCACGGATAACGAAATGGAAAACGAGTTGATAAAGTTTGCAGTGGTTGTGTGAATTGTGTGTGCACTAGTTGATACATCAGAAACAAAATGTATCAATAAGTGAATTGATATATTATTAAAATTGTGTTATGTTTATGCTGAGCTGATTACTCTGTGTTAGCCCCGTGTGTGGCTGCAGGGATGTTGAGTTGGATGGTGGGTTGAAGGTTTAGGCCTGTTGGTTCAGTAGAACCACGTGTAGTATACACACTTTATTATGGATCTACCAATACCTGAGCGTGTGCCTTTTGACTTCCCACAGTCACCCCCAATATGGCGTCTTCGTTTGATTGTGAAACATGCAGCTGTTGAATGCCTTTCAAAAGATACACCTGAAACGTAAATATGTATAAAAACTGGCATACATTCATTGAACATTCATAAATGATCAATTAAGAATATTGTTATAATATAAATCATCATTTGTTGTCACTAATGAGACAAATGTATTTAATGACCAGCCTATAGGGAAGCATTTTCATTGTGTGATTTTAATAAGAGTGATTTATGTGTGGTTTGTTAAATGTGTATGCTTTTGTGTTCATTTTTGTTGGATATAGAAGGAAAATTATGTTATCTAACTGCAAGAGATATTTCTTATCCAAGGAAACATATAGCGTTATAACAACTAATTTATTTTTAATGACAACGGTTTTATGCATACGAAACATTGTACATAATAGGTACATATAATCACATGATATTTGGAGATTAGAGTTGATAATTCTTACTGAATCGTTATATATGCTAAACGTATGTATATGTTGTTAATTGGTAAAAGTTGTCCCAAAAAACCCTGATAATAAATGTAACTGTTTATTTATCCAATTGTGTAAACACAGCATTTGTGTGAGTATGTGCATATATTTATCTGTAAGTGACAACTTTAATACTGTTTATCGATGTTGAGAATGATTAACTTATCTTGTTGTGTCTCTGAACTTGACTTTTAAGGATTTAGGTGCAAACATGGTTGTACTAATTGTTCTCTAATGCGATGACGAGAAGTTAACTATTGGGTTTGCTGTTGCACAGCTGTTTTGCAGTTGGGCATTTTACATGTGCCATTTGTTGACATTTGTGTGTGATGGTACAGCCTGATAAATGGAATATAAATCATTGCTAGTTTGCTGAATAACAAAAGGTAAAAGTAATTAAGTTGGCATAAGAAGTTTGAGATTTGTCCAAATGGTAATTTAAAAAAGCACAGTGTCTTAAGCCAAATGGAATAGGAATTTGTCCCCAAAAGGGAGGCGATTTAGGCAAAGCATTAACAACCTCCACCCATGTAAAGTGTGTTGCAGAAATATCAACAAATACCAGAAATCAACCAAAACAACCGTGTCAGTTAGTAGTAATGTGGCTAAATTGACCAATGTGAGGAATAATATTGTTTGAAACGGATCATAATATCAATGCTAGTTATGTTTAAACACATACTATTAAATCCAAATTAACATAATAAAAACTACTTTTTGAGATAATAATTCCAGATTACATTGTTCAGACATGTAGTAATTTATTATTATTCCTAAAAAGTGTAAATCCTATCTCCACTACAAATGTTGTTTCCTTCCAAACTTGTTTCCTTCATCACACAGTATTTTCCGTTATACTAAAAAAACATAATATAATTATATACTATACATACATTTGAATATGGTGTGATATGAACCTCTAGAGTATTATAATAAGTTTTCAGTGGTTCAGACTACTCTGTTCATTATATGTATTGTACTTCTGACTAACATATCAATAGACCTCTATCAATGGAAATATGTGGAACAAAAACAGTTATGTATTAAAACAAACAGAATGAACATAACAAAATATATGGTGAAAATGGGTAATTACACAATTGTACGGCGGTGATTCCTGATATTATGAACAATTTAAACTGTGTTTTATGAACATGAGTGAAATACGTGTGAATAAATAAAATCTGCTTGATGAAAACTAACTGCTTGAAAATATGCCCATATGTTCTCCACTGCGGTCCATTGGACTAATGGTTAGCAAGATTTATTTTCTTACCCTTGCGGGACCCAATTTACAAGTACAAGGTGAAATAGTGACTGCATGCCTTGACATTGTGATATTGATAAATAGTAAATATACAAAGCTATTATAAATTGGCATAACACGTTTTGGGTATTCTTTAAAAAAAACTCCATTTCACCCGGAATGTCTAGCCTTAATTTGAAAGATACTTTTGACAAGATTGACATTATATTTTTCCAAGCATTTGTTCATGGAGGGTTAGTCAGGCACTCGGTCTCGCATGTTGCCAATCCAACTCCCTGTAAGCATTTGAGAGCAGCCACATACAGTATTGTTAATGATTCGTCAGATTAAAACTAACTGTCAATTTAAAATATGATATTTCTACACAGCCACGGTCATGTCAGTGATAGACTGATCAAGTTTTGTTAAAATAAAACGTCACCTCGGCCACCTTTACAACATGGACCTTCAAAAACTAATGGACAGATTCTCCCACGCCTCGAAATAGTTTGAATTGACAATCAGTATCAATAAGACGAACGTTATCGGTCAGGATGCCTTAGGACTACCATCAGTCAGAATTGACAATGTGACACTTGATGTCATTGATCAGTTCACATATCTCAGATCAGCAATCACAAGTAATTTAGTAATTTGTCCCTAGATGCTGAAATTCGTATGCACGTAACCAAAGCTGCAGCTGTCATGTCCAAGCTGAATAAGAGAGTGATGCAATAACAATTTGCAGAAAATACTAAACTATTTGTTTACCAGGCATGTGTCAGTAGCACCCTTCTTCATGGCTGTGGCAGCATGTAAGATGTCTACAACATACGCAATAGAAGAACTGGATAGTTTTCTTCTTGGTACGTTGTCTTAAACGCATCCTTGGCATATATCCTGGGTGGAGACGGTCACAAACACAGAGGTCTTGGAACGTGATTCATGCACCAACATATTCATACAATTAAAGCCAGCGACGTCTGCGATGGCTTATCAAGTCCACCGAATTGCTAATGGCGTACCTAAAGACATCATGTATGGCTAACTTGTCACTGTGACACACACCGTTAGCCAACCATGTCTCTGTTACAGACATATGCACGACATTAATAACTGGGAGACCGCCGCATCTGCGCCAGACATACACAGTTGGCTGTGAAGAAAAGGCAGCATTGGTAGATCTCTGCTTCCGGTGATCTCACCTCTCAGCCTATTGTGCCCTAGCTTCTATCTTCTCCCTTTTTATGTCAGTTTTGACAACTTATATATATATATATATATATATATATATATATATATATATATATCATCATCATCATCATGCTGTCGGTCGCGAAGCGACAAAGACTGCTTCCATCACTTGACTGTTGCTCTCCATTTGTCGCTCTGCTGTGAGAGTGACGTCCAGGAGTCGAACTTTATGTCTCTCAGCTTCAGGTTTCTCTTGATGGTATCCTTGAACCGGAGACGAGGGCGCCCTCTCTTTCTCTGACCAGAAGACAGTTGGGAGTAGAGAACCTGCTTCGGTAGCCTGTCTGGTGACATCCTCATGAGGTGTCCAGTCCACCGGAGATTCTTTCTGATCAGAAGATCTTCCATAGATGGCAGCCCTGTCCGTTCGAGTATTTCCTTGTTTGTCACTTTGTCCAACCAGGTTATCCTCATGATCGATCGCAGATGTCGCATCATGAAGGCATGCAGCTTTTTCACCTGTCGTCTGTACACTGTCCAGGCCTCGGCTCCGTATAGGAGGGTGGACAGCACGACTGCACGGTATATCTTGCCTTTAACCCGCATGGACACATGGTGGTTGTTCCAGAGTCTCTGGCGTAGTCGGCCGAAAGATGCACTAGCCTTGGCCATCCTCCTCTGTATTTCATCGTCAATGCATCCATCACTTGATATAGTGCTTCCGAGGTAGGTGAATTCCAGAACAGAGTTCAACTTGTTTCCATCAACCATGATATCCTCCTCTCGGGTTCTTGAAGAGTTGGGTTGGTACAGCACCTCGGTCTTCTTGATGTTAATCTTCAGGCCAAACTTCTTTGACGCATTGGAGAAAGCATCCACTACATTCTGCATCTCTTCAGCAGAGTGTGCAAACAGTGCACTGTCATCTGCGAATAGCAGCTCTCTCATCAGTATCCGTGTAGTCTTGGTCTTCGCTCTGAAGTGTGCGACGTTGAATAGGTCAGCGCTCTGTCTGGACTGTATGTAGACGCCATCCCCCATGTCTCGGAAAGCATCATCGAGCATTGCTGATAGGAAGATGGAGAACAGCGTGGGGGCCAGTACACACCCTTGCTTGACCCCATTTGTGACACTGAACGATTCCGAGACTTCCCCTGCAACCCTAACATTCGCCATCATTCCGGTATATAGTGCTTCGATCATTGTTGTGAACTTCTCTGGGCATCCATACTTCCTCAGTAGCTGCCATAGCCCGGTCCTCCCAACTGCATCGAACGCCTTACTGAAGTCGACAAATACCATGTACAGTGGTCGGCCCTGCTCAATGCACTTTTCTTGTAGTTGTCTGAGACAAAATATCATATCCACGGTGCTCCGGTTACCTCTGAAGCCACATTGAGTCTCTGGAACTACATCTGGTGTTATGTGGGTAGATAGTCTGTTGAGTAGGATCCTGGCGAAGATCTTGCCTGCTATGGAAAGAAGAGAGATTCCTCTATAATTCCCACAGTCTGTTCGATCACCTTTCTTGTAGATGGTTACAATGCTGGCATCCTTCCATGCTTGTGGTACGGAACCCACCTCCCAGGCATTGGTGATTAGTGATCACCTTTCTTGTAGATGGTTACAATGCTGGCATCCTTCCATGCTTGTGGTACGGAACCCACCTCCCAGGCATTGGTGATTAGTTGGTGCAGTCTGCTGAACAGATTGTCTCCTCCGTGCTTCCATACTTCTGCAGGAATTCCATCTCCTCCAGGTGCTTTGCCATCTTTCAGGCCGGCGATTGCTTTAGCTATCTCATCCATAGTTGGAATCTCATCTAGGCTTGTCTTGATAATGCGCTGCGGGATGTTGTCCAAAGCTTCGTGATATATGTCTCCGGGGACGTTGAGTAGCTTCTGGAAGTGTTCACTCCATCTAGCCACAACTCTCTTGCTGTCAGAGAAGGTCTCCATTCCATCTGCTGGTTTCAGTTGAACAGGTCCCTTCTTTTTGGGTTCCCACACTCCCTTCAGTCCCTTGTAGAAGCCCTTCATGTTGTTACTGTAAGCAGCTCTCTGCAGCTCCACTGCCTTCCTTTCCCACCAGTCTGACTTCAGTGCACGGGTGTGTTTTTGTAGCAGTCTGCAGGCGTCTTTATATGCTGCAGTGGTGGATCTAGTGCTCCTGGTTTGCAACACTCTCTGGTGGGCTTGGTCTCTTTTGCTCATAAGAGTTTGTAGCTCCTGGTCGTTAGGGTCGAACCAGTCCTGGTGTCTTCTGTCTGGCTTGCCAAGATATGTCTTTGCTGTGTTGTACACGACCTGCTGCAGAGCTGCCCATTTCTCGTCTGGTGTTGAGTTTTCCTTCTCATCCCATTGGGCGAGAGCACTGTCTTTCTCATGCTCAAAACTCTCCCTATGGCTGGTGGTACTTAGTTTTGCTGTGTTGAGCTTGGTCGGCTTACTTGTTCCTTGCCTGCTGTGCTTTTGTCGTATTCTGAAAGCCACTTTTGACCTCAGCATCTGGTGATCGGTCCAACAGTTTGCTCCACGCATGGCTTGGGTACTGTGGATGTCCATCTTATCCCGACACCTCGTGATGATGAAGTCGATCATATGCCAGTGTTTGGAACGAGGATGCATCCAGGTGGTCTTGCGTTCATCCTTCTGCTTGAACATGGTGTTCGTCACTATCAGTGCGAACTCAGAGCACAGAGCCAGTAGAAGCTCGCCATTGGAGTTGCATTTCCCAATCCCATGTTTGACCATGACCAAGGGCCACTTGTCATTGTCTCTTCCTATTCTCGCATTGAAGTCTCCTATCAGCAGTAGCTTATCTGTACGAGGGATGCCACTGAGCACACTTGCCAGCTGGTTGTAGAAGGCGTCCTTATTTTCGTCTGGGTTTGTCATTGTCGGAGCATACACGCTGATAATTGTAACAAAGTTGTCCTTGCTCAGAGGTAGTCTCATCGTCATGATTCTCTCACTTACTGGCCGTGGCATTTCTGTCAGCTTTGTAACGATATCCTTTTTGATAGCAAAGCCCACTCCGGCCTCCCTTCTTTCTCCTTCGGGTTTGCCACCCCAGAAGAAAGAGTATTCCAAGTCGTTGAGACTACCAGACTCTGAGAACCTTGTTTCACATAGGGCGGCGATGTCGATGTTGTATTTGGCAAGTTCCATTGCTACTAGTGCCGTACGTCTTTCTGGTCGGTTAGCTCCTTCTCGGTCGAGGAGAGTCCTGACGTTCCATTGTCCAATTATCAGTAGTTGTCTTCTTTGTCTTCTTCTATATATATATATATTCTTCTATATATATATATATATATATATATATATATATATATATATATCATCGTTATTTGGTTTTACGTCATTCAGAGTATGCATTACATCATATATATATATATATATATATATATATATATATATATATATATATATATATATATATATATGTGAATATATTATTACATGTCTTGTTCTGTATCACGCCATGTATCATGCCCCGATGTACCTGTATCAGCCCGAGTCCGAAGGACGAGGGCTGATACAGGTACGAGGGGCATGATACAGGGCGTGATACAGAACAAGACATGTAATAATTGATTTATCACATATATACAAAAAAAACATTGTATCACACATGTGCTCAGTTGCATGTATGGGGCAGCTTTTGTTGTAGATGTGTGATAAAAATGTATTATTACATGTCTTATTCTGTATCACAACCGCAATGCTGCTAGGTGTTCATTCGTCTTCGTTCATAACGTCGCGGATTACTTACGTCACAATCAAAATTATGCGCGAGACGATCAAGAACAGGGGGATATTTTTCCTGTATCGCCCTGTAAATGTGTTTGTATTGCCCTAGAAATCTAGTAAATGACTTATTCTCAAATGACACCTATGTAAAAGCAATATTTTATCAGCCCTGAGAAAATTTGTATCACACATGTGCTCAGTTGCATGTATGGGGCAGCATTTCTTGTAGATGTGTGATAAATATATATATATATATATCACACACACACACACACACACACACACACACACACACACACACACACACACACACACACACACACACACACATATATATATATATATATATATATATATATATATATATATATATATATATATATATATGATATATATATATACATAATTTTATATATTAACAATTATATATACATATAAATATATATATGTATATATATAAATTATATATATATGATATATATATATATATATATATATATATATATATATATATATATATATATATATATGACGTAATACATACTCTGAATGACGAAAAACCCAATAACGATGACGTTGCGTCATAATGCACGGGCTATCCTGGCTCATAGAACTACTGTTACCCATGGCGATGAACAGTTACACTAATATATCGTACTTCTCAAATAAAATGTTAATGTCTCCCATTCGTTTGGAATATTGTATTGTTGGCAAAGCATTTCTTTCAAACGGCCCCGTCACGTGACTGCGACGGAGTGACGTCATAATCAGTGGACGATAACGTCAATTAGCTCGGAAAAAGGAAACGGAAAGACGACGGAAAGCGAATTGCAACCAGTTTTACGGACAGTTAGCAGATAAGTTCAGATTTGCAATACATAGCTCAGGCGTCACATATTTACATATGTGACGCCTGTTTGGCTTAAAGTTTGACTTTCTACCTGGAACAGAATTTGCTAGGGGACTGTCGATCGATTGATCATCCAAGAAGCAAAGTTGTGGGAAAAGGAGGAGAATCAACCACGGGGAACGTTTCAAGAAGCTACACGAACATTTTAGTAATGTAATTCACCAGTAATGGGCTTCCACAAATCCACGTTAGTCGCTAGAGGCGTAATACGCAACTAGACCCTAGTTGTGTCTCAGCGCCTCCAGCGACTAACGTGGATTTATTTGCATGTTTTGCTGAACGCTTGTTTCAATCACGGACGTATATACACTGGACTGCTGTCTCCGGGTTCAAGGCCGCTAGAGTAGCGCAGCAAGGTCAACTTCGCACAAGAGGTTACTTCCGGTTGTCTGCTGGTTGCCGGCAATTTCGCAGTTGACCGCAGGAAAAAATCGTATAAATAAGACATTTGGATAAAATCTTCCATGACATGTATGTTTAATAGAATCCTAGCAAATACATTGTTCGAAAGTGTTTTTGAGTGAATTATTGACAACTTTAAACGGCTAAAATGCGTTGCCGCGAAAACGTAACTGACCCAGTCCCAACTACGTCTACGAAGTCGAAGTACTACGACTAGTCTGTGTTGCAATTTATCAGTAAATGAAACCGTGGCTGCATTGGTGGTTAGGGCAAACCCAGACTAGGGAAGGAAACAATATTCACCAGTTTTAATCAATATTAATGACTTGGGATTTGGTTACAGTCACGAAATGGACTTTAGGACAAGGGCCAACATTACACAGATGGTCCCGAGACAAGCCTTCCCCTCCACACTAGCTACTCCTGCACGTTAACAGGCCAAAACATTCTAATTACGTCCAGCAGAGTCCATAAATATGAAGATATTTATACATATTATGCGGGATGCATAACCACATTGATTATGAGAATAAGTATATATTAACTAGTCATGTAATAATAAATGAGTTGATAGGTGATAATTAGTAGGCAACCTCGAAAGACAGAAACCTTTTTTGTAAAATGCCACAATTTCTATGAAGATATTTATAATATTATATAAACATGACATTTGTAAAAACCACCTGACTTATGGTAAGAGATATAAATTAAACAATTATGTAATAAAAAAGTATTAAAAATAAAGCAATTAATAAATCAATATATAATTAGTAGCCGTGCTTCATACATATACACATGAATAAAAGGCCATAATTATTAAGACATTTTCACATTAATTACGGTAGTAAATAGACATTAGCCAGTCATTTCATATTAACACTACTTTAATTAATAAGTTAATATTGGCTAATGTTAGCATGCTAACTCAATTAATGGTTATGTTTTTTTATGAAAGCCTGCAGTAAATAATTATGAAGTAAATATAATGTATGCAGTGTTTAGAACCACATGAAACATTATGATCAACCATCAATAAATACATGTCATTACAACATAAATAATAACTTTATTAATACATATTATCTAAATAACAAACATACTAATCCATGACAATGAAGCCCAGTTGTCACACTTCACTTGTTTATGGGTGACCGTGTGTTTACAGGTTGGACAAATGCTGCAGGCTCAGTAGAGATCAGTAATACATTGTTACCGTTTCATGATATTCTGCATTTCAACATGAACTTGATGAAGTAATGTTTATAAATGTTCACAGTGTTTCGTCACCGACTCCAACATCTCGTGTGCCAAATGCAAGACTTCTTACTGCGTTACCCTCCATAGGGATAAAGTGCACGATGAAGAAGCTGCTCACATTACTCCACCTTACAATACTGTCTTTTTGCAATATTCACAATATTCTGCAAGATCTACCCAAGAATGTTCATAATCCAGTGTGTCCCGTATCGTACAGAAACTGTCTAATACCAGTGTCTTGTAATTAAGTTTGTATTATTCAACGTGTATTAAGTGTCACATTCAGTGAGATAAATTATGTAAAATTATTTAGTGTATGCAAATGACGCCTATGATATATTGATGATTTTGTAAGCTATGTACCTTCACAGTTAACTGACAGATAGTGTTGTTCAGACAATACAATAATGCTGTGTTCTTGTCCATTAAAACTGCAATGCACATGTCATGTTCACAGGGACTGTATCTTTAGACGGCCTAGATATGCTGCTGTGTCATCTTCAGCCAGATGAAGCTTGTAATTATGCACACACGTATTGTGTGTAACTTTCAGGTGCGAGATTTCTGAAATAAAATAATTCAAAGTGCATGTAATAACTACAATAATTAATCAAACACATGACAGAATTATTGTATATCCATCCCAAGGATTTAAATAAATAAACTAAAAATAACAAATACACAATTCTTAGTAATGTTTACATTTCTAGAAGTAATTGCATTATTATTTATTATAATTAGCAATAGTTGTAGTGATATTTTATTCACAACAATGTCATCAAACAGGACCAGAATAAATAAATTGCATATGAACATTCATCAAAATAAAAATTACCCAAATAAATAATAAATACAAGCGAATGGCAGTCAATATTGAAAACAGTTAGCAATGCCTAACTGGGCCTAGCCCTAGCCCTAGCCCTAGGCATAGCCATGGGCATAGGCCATGGGCAGGTATATTAATAACTGACAGCACAGAATGACAGATCGGTTAAATAAAATTATTATGAGTATTTAAGCATTACATATAATTCAAATCTATGAACTTACACGCATGGCAAGACAGTGGACTGGTTAAAACTTGCGTCACTTGCCCAAGAAAAAATCTGCCTTGCCTTCGGAAGTTCGGTATTGTTTACACCATTAATTTACGCTGGCACCCCGGTGCATATTATAGGTCATGTACGACGAAAATAAACCATTTAGAACTACACTGGAGATAGCCACAACATTTACCAACCTAGGTACAGTCATCGTTTAGAAAAATTCTCACTATTATTGAATTAAACAGTTTTATTTACCGCAAGAATTCTGTCGATGTTCGGCAACTCCATGCAGTGGCTAGCAGACCGGAAGTCAGGAATACCTCTTCTGAGCTCGTGACCTTTGCAGCTAACTCCGCCGCTCGCGAAGCGCCGCGAGCGGCAGAAGACAGCAGTCCAGTGTATATAAGTCCGTGTTTAAATCATCCTCAATTAGCTATTTACCGTGCAGGCGCGTAGCGAGCGAGAGTTTGTATGTTGGCATGCCGTATGCGTGGTCAATAGACAGAACAGCATGCAGTATGTTCAATCACGGACGTATATACACTGGACTGCTGTCTCCGGGTTCAAGGCCGCTAGAGTGGCGCAGCAAGGTCAACTTAGCAGAAGAGGTATAAGTTACTTCCGGTTGTCTGCTGGTTGCCGTCAATTTCGCAGTTGACCGAAGGAAAACATCGTTTTAATAAGACATTTGGATAAAATCTTCCGTGACATGTATGTATAATAAAATCCTAGCAAATACATTGTTTGGAAAGTTATTTTGAGTGAAGAATTAACGACTTTAAACGGTTAAAATGCGATGCCGGGAAAACGTCATCGACCCAACTACGAAATACTAGTCCGTGTTATAATTTATCAGTAAATGAAACCGTGGCTTCTTTGTGGTTGGGGCAAATCCAGACTAGAAAAGGGAATAATTCATAACTGTTAATCAAAATTAATGACTTGGGATTTAGTTACAGCCACGAAATGGACTTTAGGGCCAGGGCAAACATTATACAGATGGTCCGGAGACAACCCTTCCCTGTCATATCCCATGATCGGCACGGAAAATATAGTAGGCAGCCGTGGTGTTTCCGTGTATGTAAACATGCTTTTCTCTTTGTAAATTGTGACACGGGCAATGCAAATGCAATGCAAAGAAAAAAAAGGTAATGCCAGTGGTTCACATTGTTGTATCGTTGGTTGCCATGCGACTCAGGCAAAGTGTAGAGGCCTGAGTTTTATATTCATTCCAAGAGCAGGTTTGACCACGGAGCAAGACAGATGGAGAGCGGCTTTACTGCATGCAGTAAATCGGGCAGATACAACCTTTAATCCAGACAAGGGAAAAATATGTTCAAGACATTTCGAGGATGGTTGCCTGAAATATGGTACGTATACATTTCAATCATAGACAGTTCTTTATGCAATACAATAAAAACTGTATTCAATGTATTCCATCTCAATGTTTTTTGCTTTCTACCCCACATCTTGCGCTGTATTTCTATTCTGTGATTGCACAATAAAGTTATTATTTTATTATTATATCCCTCTTTCTACTCTGCCCACAGTATCTCAACTTTATTTTCTCTGTCTCCATTCTCCTTCCTCTGCCTCACCTCTCTCTCACCCCCTCCCTGCCCCAATCTTTATATCCCCTTCTATCTTTGCCCCACCCCTCTCTTCCCACCATTTTCTTTATTTTCCTCTCTGTCTGTCTAGTATTGACAGGACAAGGTAAACATTGCCAGACTGTGGTATATAATAATATTTACCTACACAAAAACGACATGATTTCACAAATCTGAAATGTTGGTTGTAATATAACACAATCAATGGTATTATGCACTTTCATTTAAAATGGTCATTGTACATAAACTTAAGCCAACTAAAAATACTTCAGTAGAAAGCTACCAGTATGCGGATAACTACATCCTCCCAATATATTGCACACTCTAATTCTGTGTTTGCGAATTTATAACTGGATGACCTATGCGAACATTAATTAGGTATTGTTTGCATAAAGCAACAAACAACTTCTATTAGCCTATCATCAATATTTTGGTGAGCCAATAATGACCTTAAACCATCATATATTTGTTGAATATGTATACCTGAGACACTAGAATACATATTCAACAACTATATGGAAATTCACAACTAATTATTCAGGACAAAAAATCTGGAATACACTGTCATAATCTTCAACCTGTCAATCAGTTTAAAAGGAGACTTAGAGCTGTTATTGTCAAAATAGTATACATTTGTTTATCTGTGTGCCTCACCAATCTCCCTGCTCCCGCCCTCTGTTCCACTACCTGTCCCTCCCTCCCTCTGCCCCCCCCCCCCTCATTCAAAGGTTGACCGTGTCGTCAGAGCTCTTTGTTTTTAAGCCTTTTCGCAAACCCTTTCTAGATGAAATCTTTTGAGATGAAAATTTGTCCATGAATAGCCTGCACTCATGATGGATTCTAATTTTGAAATATAACTTTACTATATTTGCGAACACTGCCTGCTTGCTGTCATCCGAGGAATCACTTTCATCTGCCAGATGATGGAAAACTGAGGTCATGGTTTCATCTTCACTACATATGGTTTCGAAGTCTAGCAGGGTACATTCAGCTTGTTCATGAGATTTACAGATTTTCAGTACTTTAAATTCAATTAACTGAAACAGTTCCTTGGTGGTAGGTTTTAGGAAAAGCAGTCCCCCTCTGTTTAAGGTGTTTGTGAGGCTGGCTTCACCAACTGCTTCCTCGTCTGCTTCCTTCGCCAACATGTCTTCTATGCAACGTAGTTTTCTTCCTTCGCTGTGCAGTGTTTCTGCTGCACAAGTCGCTGCTTTAATTTCTGGAGGACGCTGCCTCCAAGGAAGTGGACAATATCTTTGTTCTGTTCACTGAGTTGCAACTGTTCTGCCTCTGGCTCTGCATACAAAGGGTAGTTGACATCGATGAGTTTTTCAAATGATCTTAAACAGAGCCAAGCTGCAGCATGAGCTGAATTCGTCAGCTCCATTGTACTTGGCAGCTGTCTGAGGTAGGCTTGGTGGTACTTTCCTCATGCCTTCTCCCTTGTGGCGTGCAGAAATTTATTCCTTGGTACCAAGCAGCCATTCAGGAATCTTGTCTTTTCGAGCACCTCAGACCCTGTTAAAAGCATAGTTTTTTTACTCTCTGCACAAAATTCATAATTAGAATTGATTAAAAACAAACAAAATGTGTGTGTGTGTCTGTGTGTGTGTGTGTGTGTGTGTGTGTGTGTGTGTGTGTGTGTGTGTGTGTGTGTGTGTGTGTGTGTGTGTGACTTATGACTTTTATCAAGGTCCATGCAGTTATGATACGGTAGTCATTTGCAGTGTTACATTCTTTATTTCTTACCTCTGTCTCTCATATGGGACTTAATATTATAATAAATTTATTTGATAAAGTTGATTGATTCCAAGCGAATTGTCAACTAACATGCACATAAGTTCCAATCTACATGAACTCCATTTTAGGTTTTGTGCCACAAAATATGTATAATACTTGAACAGATCAGCACTTTTTTTACAGACTCTACGTGAACCACCAACACTGCCAATGCGTGTGTACTATCGAAATTTTGAGGACGTCCGAAAAGACGTGCTTAAAATTTCAGCTCCATGGACCATCAAGGAGAACACATCTGCTACTGTGCAAGTGGGGATGACATCCGACTCAGACCACATATGGCAGATTGTGGTCAATCTCACAGCAGAGAATGGAATGCAAGCTGATGTGAAGGTAAGAACACAAGGATGTGTCTGCTTACATTACTAAGGAGAGCTCGGTTTCGGAATATAACAAGACGATTTTTTCTTTGTCCCATACATGATATATATATATATATATATATATATATATATATATATATATATATATATATCATCTTTATGTATGTATTGCCTTCATACTTTTGATACAGGTTTCTTTATTTGGAGTCTTGTATGCATTTAATTATATTTGCTACCTTTTAGTAGGTACATGACTGGTAACACCCCTGGACAGAATAATATATAACCAGGGGTAGTCCGCTAGTTGGTACACTAGTAAAGATAAGGGCGGACTAGTAAGCCTGCCTAATAACTCGTCCAGTTGTCTAGTAAAGGTCAATGTGTCATTCAACCCATCCTACATCAATCAATCAAGTCTTTGTAGTCACAGTGACCCTAACCCAAACACATCCACAGGCTGGGGGATGTAGTAACTAAAGTCATTAAAACGTTGATAAATTGTTGCCAGTGAGCAACTTGCTACAGCAGCTTCCTTTTCTGATAAATGATGACATAGCCACCAGCTATGAACTTGGCTGGGCACTAGTTGTAAGATTAACTGTTCTTTGATGTCTATAATTTTCTTGTGTGATATTTATATTTTCCAGTATTATAGTCTAGTAGAGCATTTTTTCCATAACACTGTAGTATGAGCTAAATTTCCAAAGTGATTATAAATATATAAATATATGATATAGAAAATTAATAATGGTAGGATCATAGTGCCGGTCAATGAGTGCAATCGGCATTCTTTTTCAATTGCGCAGTTTTTAACACAGATCATATCTTCACTTTTTAATTAATTACTTTTGTTATTTCTGTGTTATTTCTTTGGTACATTTATGAAAAGTGCATTGTTATTTAACTGAGGTTGCGATATGTACTATTTGTTTTAGTTTAAAAACAAATTGGAATGATTTAAATTTGGATTGTTTATTTTTATTTTTGAGGACTGGTAAACCTTTTGGCGGACTAGTAAACTTTTGACTTTACTACTCCAGCTGTCTAGTAAAATAAATGCTGAAGTTCTACCCCTGTATAACTATTACTTTATTATTACACCAGTTCATCTGTTTGTAGGTATTCGGGATGCCTGCTCCACACCTAACAACTGATCTGGAAAAGAAGCGATTGAATGAATTTTTAAAAGAGCTTCAACAAATGTTTGTATGCATAGGTGTCACTGAAAGTGACACGCTGGCCCACCAGATGGAAAAAGCCGGTACTATCGGCACATGTCATATCGGGTGATAGATGGCCAGGTCAGTCATTTTTCAACAATAAAGTCAACGCAGTGTGACCTATTGACCATTGTTGAAGGCTGTTGCAATGCCTGTCGTCAGGCAGAACATATTGTCAAAGAAAAGAAAAAGCGGCAAGAGGCAAGGCTGCAACAGCCAATCAAACGCAACGATCCACTTCACTGTTTGAATCACATCAGGAAAGCTTTTAAGGATGTAAGAAAGGAAAATGCGAGATTACAAAATGAAATTGATGCTTTTAAGACCAGTATGAAAACTTATTTTGTTTTCCTTTCTGAAGAGCTTCACAATGACTTGAAGGCTGTGAAAATGACCAATCTCCAAGATCCGCTCCATGATTTGTTTTGGCAGGAACAGCTGAAAGCTTTCAACACAAAAAGCCATGGGATGAGATGGCATCCGATGATGATCAGATTGGCCATTTTGATACAAAGCAAGAGCAAGGCAGCATATGAAACATTAAGGAAGACAGGGGTTTTGAAGCTACCGGGAATGTCTACCCTGCGGGAGTACATCAGTGCTACACAGCCAAGAGTGGGCTTCCTGAAGTGGTGAGAGAAGTTAAGAGAATGGCAGAAAAGCTGGATTCCAATCAATGCTAAGTTGCACTGCTGCATGACGAAATGTCCATCAAATCAGATCTAGTGTTTGACAGCAGGAGTGGCGAGCTGGTCGGCTTCATGAATAAAGAGAAGTGGACGTTTTGTGAAGGAAGAGAGAAAGTGGCCAGGCATGCTTTGGTGTTCTATGTTGTTGGGATCAATTCCAACCTGAAAACAAGTCTTGGCTTCTTTGGCACAAGAACTGCAACACCTGATGCGCTGTACCCACTCTTCTGGCAGGCAGTAGGCTGCTTAGAAGAATGTGGCCTGAAGGTAGTCGTCAGCACCAGTGATAAAGCAGCTGCCAATCAGAAGCTCTATCAGCTCCATGGACAACAGGAAGAAATATGCTACAAAACGGTGAACCTCTTCGCACCTGACAGAGAAATCTTTTTCATCTCAGACCCTCCACACCTAATTAAAACTGTGCGAAACAACATTGCACACAGTGGTAGTGGAACCAACACCAGAATGCTGTGGAACAATGCTCAACACATCCTGTGGCAACACATTTCAGAGATTTACAAGACTGATCTGAAGAATGGTCTTCGCAGAACACGACTAACAGCAGATCACATCTACCTGACACCACACTCGTAATGAATGTTAAGCTGGCTGCACAGGTACTGAGCTATCGAGTGGGGCGTGTCTTGCAACAGTATGGTGGTGTGCACGTGCAGGAAACAGCCAAGTTCCTCCTACTGATGGACAGGTTCTTCGATTGTCTGAACACAAGGAATCTTTTTGAGGCAAACCACACCCGAAAACCTGATCTATTGCCCTACACACAGGTCAATGACCCTCGGTTTGACTTTCTTGAAGGAGAATTCCTACAGTACCTAGAAAACTGGCGTGATTCTGTAAAGAACAGGCAAGGACCATATTCACCTGCAGATCGTCAAAACATGTTCCTGACTCATCAAACATACAAGGGACTAGTGATGACCATACGGGCATTCATTGAGGTGACACGGTATCTCCTCACTCATGGAGTGGATTTCGTCCTAAGCAACAAGCTATGCCAAGACCCTTTGGAAGAGCACTTTGGCCGACACAGGGCTATGGGCCATACTGCGGAAAACCCAAACTTGTACCAGTTTGGCCACCAAGATAACCAGATCCGCCTTCAACGTCAGCTGGCTTTGACAGTCACTCCAAAGGGAAATGTCAGAGGGGTGAATCAGCAGCAGCCTGTAGTCACTATCAGCACAAGTCCACTTAAGAAGAAGAGCAGACTTAACTAGGCTTCAGTGTGATCAAAAGAAAGAAGTTACAACCATATGTTTAGGGATCTCTCAGAATGTTAGTAATTTTGTTATTGAAATGTGCACACCCTGTTGTGTATGTGATCAGATATGGTAATTTTTAATGATTTATTTAATCTAATATAATGAACGTTTATTAATGTTTAAACAACTTACTGATCAATTACAACGCACAATTTCAATAGCAATTTGATTGTATGGTGTTCACAGGTCATTTTGTTAATGATAATGATTCTATCACCCCAACAAATGACACAAAGATAATGCATGAATATACAGTGCCATGACCTGACAACATGCATATTTTCAGGCTGTGTGTTATGCTTTTAATGAATAGGTGATGTGAATATGCCTTTCGTTTTTACATGAAAAAGTAG
>OZ024865.1:15640832-15645832 GCA_964017155.1 Oasisia sp. SBJ-2009
CACACACACACACACACACACACACACACACACACACACACACACACACACACACACACATACACAATGTACTTTTCCCTCGACACCAACTGTATCGATCGGCAGCGGTGTCTGTTATCGGCCGCGCAGCGCACGAACGGTGTAGTTCGGGAAGTATAGTTGACGATCGATGTCGCGCCCGATTCGGTCTTCTAGTTCCCCGGTAGTCAGTGTCGAGGCGTACGGCGTACGACTAGCAGCGATGCGGCTCCACGCGAACTGGGTAACGCGTCCGCCGTCTGTATCAACGTCGCTACTAACTCGAGTCCTGCTCTTCACTTGGCTGTGCTCGGTCTTGGTTCTCGTCGATACTAACGGTAAGGCGATTATCTTTATTTGGTTTGCACACAAAACACCATGGGTTATGTTGAAGCAGGTGCGACCTAAGGATCCATGCCTGCAATTCCAGAAAATTAGCAGGTTGTGAAACCGAAAACCTATAGCAGACTGCCTAGTGTGTATCACTTCCATACCCAGTTCTGCCCTTTGGCAAAGAAATGTTTTATCATTCAAATAGGATTAGGTTATCCAAAGTGGATGAATCAGCCAATTCCAAATGGCCAATTAATATGTCAATATAATGACTCAAAATAATAGTTGGCCAGTTATAGTCTTAGGCCAAATTGTGTATTCTTGTTGTTCTCCTCTTGGCCACCCTGTCATCAGGGGTGAGGTTTCTTCTACATTTTGCGTTTGTTCTCCATTTTATCCCAGTATTTCCAGGTCTCTCTCAAAACGGTCCTCCCATCGCAATCAAGTTTTACCCATCTCCTTTTCCCCCACTTTCTGGGTACATGATATCTTAGCCAATTTTTCCTCTCCATTCTTACCACTTGACCGGCTCAATTCAACCTACTCCTCACCGATTTCTTCTTTAACCTTTCCTTCACTCGAACCTCTGCTCTCAGTTCGTCCATTCTTCTCTGGCCAGCTCTCTTAAATAACACGATTATTCTTACCCAGTACTTCTCGCAAACCTGCACCTTCTCCTGTTGTTTCTCTGTTAGTGCCATCGACTCTACGCCATAAATGTATGCAGGGGTGATAGTGGAGCTGAATATCTTTCGTTTACGTTTACGTGATATGCGTCTATCTTCGATCACCCCTTCAACATTCTTCCAAGCTTTTTGCCTGCTGTAATCCTCAACGTGACCAAAGCAATTTATATAGGCAATTTTGCACTATGTAATTGGAACTTCCTATCTGCAATTTATTAATTTCATTAAGCAGCAACATTAGCAACATTACAAGTTATTATGTTACTGTTTAAATGCCAATGACTCTTCATCCATGTTAAGGTACGAATGTTTGTTTGTTGTTTCATCATACTAAATATTCATATTCATACTTTTCTTTTGAAAACAGTTGTGTCTTGCAGGTAATATAATTTGTTTATATTGCTTATGCAAAATATACATGCAAATCTCAGGCCTACACGAACGCGTTTTAGAAACCGTCGGAGCTAGCGAATACTGGTATGGCTGGGTATTTTCCATATTAAAATTAATGATGCTTACGTTGTTACTATTGCGTCATGTGTTCCGACGTTGCTCATGTCATTGTCAGTATGGCTCGGGAGATTTGTCTATGAATTGACAATTGCCAAAGCGCGTCATGAGTAATAGATAACTGCACGGTTTTATAACGTGACGGCGCTATTATGGTTTCCAAAGATAGCTAGGTACGCGAGGTTCACGTTTACGCTTGGCTGGACATGTACCCAGGCACGGTTATAGTTTATATAATTATTGTATATAATTTAGGCGTGCGTGCGTGCCTGTGTATGTGTGTGAGTGCGTATATGCGTGCGTGCGTCTACCCGACGACGTTAAAAACCCTAGTCTCAAATAGAGCGCAGTCCATTTCAGCTATGAAATCACCGCGGAACTAAGACGATCGTGACTGCTTTGGATACCATCTCCTCTACTTGGCTAAACCTTAGGGGTGGATCTTGAGAAGGTATTTTTGGAGAGCCCGTTGTCAGTGACGGAAAAATTCCATTTGACATTTTGGTAAGGAGGGCAAGAACGCCCGTAGCCTCGGTTACCCTGATGCCACGAGAAGGCTGCCAGTTTGAAGTCCGTCACATCGGCCTGGAGCAACGTCGCAAACCATAGGTCGTTGTGATAGAGTATCCTTGGTTGGGCGTCTCCGTAAAGCGTGGAAGTTATCGGACGCGAACTATAAAATAATAGCAAATGACTTCTCCAGTCGCTACTGTGCCAGCCGTGTAAGCAGCGTAAATACCTGCGGCAATTTGAAGATGGATAGGCAGGCCAATACGACTCGTGGTAGTTTCACATAACCGACTCGCTTTTGTTTGTGGAATTTCACCTAGAAGATAAACTGGTGAAACATATGCTGTGCTTATGTAACCCTTATATAGTTTCACTGCTCGAAACCGTGGGATCAGTGTAAACATTTGCGCCAGTTGGTAGATGGATAGGCGGGCCTTTACGACTCGTGGTAGTTTCACATAACCGACTCGCTTTTGTCTGTGTAACTTCGCCTAGAAGATAGCCTGGTGAAATATGCTTTGATCATGTAACCCTTATGAAGTTTCACTGCTCGAAGCCGTCACATATCATCACAGTTTGGGAATAATCCACAGACTGTCATAGGTTTAATAGCAATTAATGTTTATGTAGTACGCAGAAGCTATGAGTTTGATAACGAAACTAAGTTAGAAATATAAAATATATACACAAAATAAAAGTAAAAACAAGCAATACGGTATAATAAATGTCAGCGTCTCTACCGTGTTTTGTGGTAAGGCCGCTCTTGCGGTTATATACACACGCAGAGATAATTTCCCCTATCCTCGGTTACCCAGACTCCGTGAGATGGCAGCATTTTTCAGCCCCTCGACGCCGCGTGGGAAATTAATGGACTGCCCATGTAACCAAGGCCAGGGCGACCTTACTCCCCATATTAGGGTAGAGATGCTGATTGATTCTCAGGCAGAATTGCAATTAACACATTAAATAAGGATACCTGTTTATTAAAATAATGTTGTATTATAAAAACTATTCAAAATTATAAACTTATATTAGCACAACAAATTTATATAAATACAAATGTGCATGCATATATATATATATATATATATATATATATATATATATATATATATATATATATATATATATATATATATATATATATACAAATACAAATTATATTACCTGCAAGACACAACTGTTTTCAAAAGAAAGAAAAGTAACGGATATTCATAGCGATCGACAGTTGACACTATTAGTATATGTATATATATTATTTCTTTTGAAAACAGTTGTGTCTTGCAGGTAATATAATTTGTTTATATTGCCTACGCAAAATATACCTGCAAACCTCAGGCCTACACGAACGCATTTTAGAAACCGTCAGAGCTAGCGAATACTGGTACGGCTGGGGATTTTCCATATTAAAATTAATGATGTTTACGTTGCTGCTATTGAGTCATATGTTCCGGCGTTGCTCATGCCATTGTCAGATTGGCTCGTGAGATTTGTATGTGAATTGACAATTGCCAAAGCGCGTCATAAGTTATAGATAACTGCACGGCTTAACAACGTCACGGTGCTATTATGGTTTCCAACGATAGCTAGGTACGCGAGGTTCACGTTTACGCTTGGCTGGAAATGTAGCCACGCACGGTTATAGGTTATATAAGTATAGTATATAATTTAGGCGTGCGCGCGAGCCTGTGTGTGCGAGTGCGTATATATGCGTGTGTGCGTGCGTCTACCCCGATTACACGACGTTAAAAACTATAATCTGAAATAGAGCGCAGTTCATATAAGTTGTGTAATCACCGCGGAACTAAGACGATCGTGATTGCTTTGGATATTTGAATACCATCTCCTCTACTTGGCTAAACCTTAGGGGTGGATTAAGAGAAGGTATTTGTGTAGAGCCCGCTGTCAGTGACGGGAACATTCCATTTGACATTTTGGCTAGGAGGGCAAGAACGCCCGTAACCTCGGTTACCCTGACGCCGTGAGAAGGCTGCCAGTTTGAAGCCCGACACTTCGGCGTGGAGCATCGTCGCAAGGCAAAGGTCGTTGTGATACAGTAGCCTTGGCTGGGCGTCTCCGTAAACCGTGAAAGTTAACGAAGTCGAACTATAAAATTATAGCAATTGACTTCGCCAGTCGCTACTCAGCCAGCCATGGGAGCAGCGTAAATACCTGATGGATGGTAAATACCTGATGGATAGGCAGGCCTATACGACTCGTGGTAGTTTCACATAACCGACTCACTTTTGATGGGGAATTTCACCTAGAAGATAGTCTGGTGAAACATATGCTGTGCTTATGTAACCGTAATATAGCTTCACTGCTCGAAACCGTGGGAGCAGTGTAAATACTTGCGCCAGTTGGTAGATGGATAGGCAGGCCTATACGACTCGTGGTAGTTTCACATAACCGACTTTCTTTCATCTGTGTACCTTCGCCTAGAAGATAGCCTGGTGAAATATGTTCTGCATATGTAACCCTTATGAAGTTTCACTGCTCGAAGCCGTCACATATCACTGTTTTGGAATAATCCACAGACTGTCATAGGTTTAATATTAATTAAGGTTTATGTAGTACGTAGAGTCTATGAGTCTGATAACGAAATTAAGTTAGAAATATAAAATATCTATACACAAAATAGAAAGTAAAAAACAAACAATAAGGGATAATAAATTTCTGCGTCTCTACAGTGTTTTGTGGTAAGGCTGCGGTTATATACAAATGTAGAGATAATTTCCCCTATCCACGGTTACCCAGACTCCATGAGGTGGGAGCACCTTTTAACCCCTCAACTTATTACAACAAATTAAAGGGCTGTCCATGTAACCGCCACGGCGGCCTTACCCCAGATTAGGGTAGAGATGCTGATTGGTTCTCAGGTAGAATTTGAATTAACACATTAAATAAGGATACCTGTTTATCAGATAATGTTGTATTATAAAA
>OZ024865.1:15648332-15675832 GCA_964017155.1 Oasisia sp. SBJ-2009
TGCAGGTAATAATATAATATGTTTATATTGCTTATGCAAAGTATACCTTCAAACCCTCAGGCCTACGCGGACGTATTTTAGAAATCGTCGGAGCTAGCGAGTGGAAAAACCCCAGCCGTATTAGTATCGTCCATATTAAAATTAATGAAGCTTACATTATCACTATTGCGTCCCGTGTTCCGACGTTGCTCATGCCGTTGTCAGTATGGCTCGGGAGAATTGTCCGTGAATTGACAATTGCCAAAGCGCGTCATAAGTTATAGATAACTGCTCGGCATAATAACGTCACGGGGCTGTTATGGTGTACACAGTTAGCGAGGTACGCGAGGTTCACGTTTACGCTTGGCTGGACATGTATCCACGTACGGTTATATGTGATATAATTATAGTATATAATTTAGGCGTGCGCGCGTGCCTGTGTATGTGAGTGTGTATGTGCGTGCGTGCGTCTATCCCATTTACCCGACGTTAAAAAAAGTCTTGTCTCAAATAGAGCGCAGGCCATATCAGCTGTGTAATCACCGCGGACGTAAGACGATCACGATTGCTTTGGGTACCATCTCCTCTACATGGGAAAACCTTAGGTGTGGACCAATATTGCTTAGCCCCACACGGATAACATACAAGGATAGCTGTTTATCAGATAATGTTGTATTTTGTTTTAAGTATTTTAAATTAAACTTATATTAACACAACAAATAATTAATAGAAATGCAATGGGTGTGAGGGTGTGTGAGTGCAATTAAATCACATGACCGGAGGCCGACCACACCCTTCGTGAGCGATGTCATTGTATGTTGCAAAAAGACCATGCCGTGCCGTGCCGTGCCGTGCCGTGCCGTGCCGTGCCGTGCCGTGCCGTGCCGTGCCGTGCCGTGCCGTGCCGTGCCGTGCCGTGCCGTGCCGTGCCGTGCCGTGCCGTGCCGTGCCGTGCCGTGCCGTGCCGTGCCGTGCCGTGCCGTGCCGTGCCGTGCCGTGCCGTGCCGTGCCGTGCCGTGCCGTGCCGTGCCGTGCCGTGCCGTGCCGTGCCGTGCCGTGCCGTGCCGTGCCGTGCCGTGCCGTGCCGTGCCGTGCCGTGCCGTGCCGTGCCGTGCCGTGCCGTGCCGTGCCGTGCCGTGCCGTGCCGTGCCGTGCCGTGCCGTGCCGTGCCGTGCCGTGCCGTGCCGTGCCGTGCCGTGCCGTGCCGTGCCGTGCCGTGCCGTGCCGTGCCGTGCCGTGCCGTGCCGTGCCGTGCCGTGCCGTGCCGTGCCGTGCCGTGCCGTGCCGTGCCGTGCCGTGCCGTGCCGTGCCGTGCCGTGCCGTGCCGTGCCGTGCCGTGCCGTGCCGTGCCGTGCCGTGCCGTGCCGTGCCGTGCCGTGCCGTGCCGTGCCGTGCCGTGCCGTGCCGTGCCGTGCCGTGCCGTGCCGTGCCGTGCCGTGCCGTGCCGTGCCGTGCCGTGCCGTGCCGTGCCGTGCCGTGCCGTGCCGTGCCGTGCCGTGCCGTGCCGTGCCGTGCCGTGCCGTGCCGTGCCGTGCCGTGCCGTGCCGTGCCGTGCCGTGCCGTGCCGTGCCGTGCCGTGCCGTGCCGTGCCGTGCCGTGCCGTGCCGTGCCGTGCCGTGCCGTGCCGTGCCGTGCCGTGCCGTGCCGTGCCGTGCCGTGCCGTGCCGTGCCGTGCCGTGCCGTGCCGTGCCGTGCCGTGCCGTGCCGTGCCGTGCCGTGCCGTGCCGTGCCGTGCCGTGCCGTGCCGTGCCGTGCCGTGCCGTGCCGTGCCGTGCCGTGCCGTGCCGTGCCGTGCCGTGCCGTGCCGTGCCGTGCCGTGCCGTGCCGTGCCGTGCCGTGCCGTGCCGTGCCGTGCCGTGCCGTGCCGTGCCGTGCCGTGCCGTGCCGTGCCGTGCCGTGCCGTGCCGTGCCGTGCCGTGCCGTGCCGTGCCGTGCCGTGCCGTGCCGTGCCGTGCCGTGCCGTGCCGTGCCGTGCCGTGCCGTGCCGTGCCGTGCCGTGCCGTGCCGTGCCGTGCCGTGCCGTGCCGTGCCGTGCCGTGCCGTGCCGTGCCGTGCCGTGCCGTGCCGTGCCGTGCCGTGCCGTGCCGTGCCGTGCCGTGCCGTGCCGTGCCGTGCCGTGCCGTGCCGTGCCGTGCCGTGCCGTGCCGTGCCGTGCCGTGCCGTGCCGTGCGATTCTAAAACAATTGAAAGTGGAATGTCTTACACCAACTTCAAACGAAAAAATACTGGACCCAAATAATGTTCTCCCTTAGCAGTTAAATACGTGTTCATTGTGGAGAACGTATTTGATGGATGTACTTTCTTGAAGAAAAAGGGTGTCACAAAAACAAATTGTTATAACCAGGGGTCACTGTATCCAACACTAAGTGTAAAACGACACACATTATAATGTGGAGGAATACAGTCCCCAGCATTATTAAATAGAAACGTATTTTCTTACACGTTAAGTTAAATAAAATGTGTCAGTTAACACACAGTTAATGCCAGTTTTATATTGGGGTTGCAGGAACCCATGAAATTATATGTAGTTTGAGCAGAATTTATTTATTGGCTAGATGTTACGGTTTTCACGTAATTCAGATATAAAACTGCACTGCAATTATTAAATAATTTGTTACACAGCAGACTGGGTGTAAAACCAACGGAGATAAACTTTTAAAGTCAGGAGACATTACCGCTGGAGTGTGAAATGCCTCAGACTTACATTGTCTTTTCAGTTCACACGGAACGCGGCTCTCCATTGTACACTTTGTTGATCGCTGGAACTAACGGCGTCCACCAAGTTGCAGTGAACAGCTCAGTGACACCGCCAGTATTTGGTAGACCACACATTCTGATCCTGATGAAAAATGGTAAGTTATATCAAATAGTTGGGATACGACAGTCCCAGAGTAGTACGGTAGTGCAGATTCAAAAGGAAAACTTTAATTATGAGATAGATAATATATGGGTTATTCTCAAACAATATAAAACAAATATCCTGGATCATATTTCTGCATATGGTATTTGATGATTTGGTTAATGAGGAATGTAATAGGTATAGAGTTAAAACATATGTAGACCAACTAACTCGGTAATGGACGCTCTGGTAACATGACAGACTGGAACATAGTGGACATTTCTTTGTATAATTTACATTCGAGTTTGAAAACAGTTTGCATTATTGCTCAATTTTACTTACCTATCATTTGTTAATAGCTTAGCATGTTGTGGTTATATCGTAATAAAACAAATGATTCAGTATGTTGTCATGGTCACAACGCACACACCTCCATCCTGACCAGCACAGAGTTGTTATCTTGTGCAATAATAATATGAACATTTATATAGCGCAATAAATCTAGATAACATTCATGGTGATTACAGTCCCAGAACAGTTCACAATAAAATACATTACGCAGACAACACATTACCATTTAAATTGTTATTGTAGATACTGTAAAACATATGTATAAAGTTCTGTCACCTTAAGTATAAGTTTTTTTCTCTCCAACATCGTATCTGTTGGTAACATGGTGGACACTAGAATGTGTGACGTAGTTATATATATGCTTGTAATTCATGATTTATAATTATTAGTTTATATTGTATGGTCACTTATACTTACACATGTATCGGCTATATAAAAATAACATAAATTCAATTCAATACGAACACGCTTTGGGCAAAAGGCATGATTACAACCTAGGGATACTCTTGTGACATGACTAGTTTTAATGGAGTGGCTTTCGCGATTCATATTTTTTTATATTTATTGATGCTATTACGACATCAATCAAATATATATTACAATTAAAAAGTGTAATATTAACCATATATGATTATAACACAATGGCATATATAACATTAATTTCTTGAAATCAATGCCACACAGATGTTAATACTAGGATTTTTTTTTAAACTAACACATGCATTACATGTTACAGTTGACGTTACTGCCATCACCACCGATGATATTCGCGGTTACATCTACTTCCACAGTAGATCTCACATATATCGCTTTGCAGTCAATGGCTCCAATCTAGTAGACCTAAATCCCTACAGAAGCTGTAAGTTCAAACAAACGTAATGGATTACCCTCGTGTGGGTGAACTATTGATTATTATGTAAATGTAGCACACGATAGAGGTTTAAATGTGAAATATATTGCCTGCACCTTATTCATATTAGCTATGCACTGTGTTGTGGTTTCTTATGGCATATCTCTGTGTGCAATGTCCACAATATGCCATTGGCTCTCATATCGCATAACAAAATTGATTGACACATTCTAACGCCTCCTAGGGTCGTCTAAGGCGTAAAAACTGGTACATTTTAAACTTTTCATAATTGTGTTTTGCAAAGGTATCCCAGGGCTTCTAAAAATGCAAAATATTCAAAGTTTGCTTTGTTTGGTTTGGACTGTTTCTGCCTGCGCAGTAAACTGTGTATTCGTCCACAGCCCTCACCACAGCTCCAGTACTACTGGACATTCCCTGCATATTGTTGTTGCATGAGGTATCTTGACTAATTGCTCTCTGGCAGCAGTGTCTGGGGCTGTAACAGTAACGCAGTAGGTCACTGTTAAACCGGACAGATGCCTGTCTGCAAGCGATAAGCTAAATCTTTAAACATACCTCTGCAATTATATAAATGCAAGTAGTGTTTATTTTGAAGTTTGTTTAATTATCATTACAGTTATATATGACTACGGTCTCTACTGATTAAAAATATTTTGACAACTGTAGGTGACAAACATTGGATATTAATATTGTGGAGTACAAATTCATACATTTTAATTATGTATTGATATGTTCCATTCAAACAATGTTACTGTATTTCTGATCATCTCATATGTATAACCAGAGAAAATGCCAATTAGGTTATTTGAAGAGACTAGGCAGTGGCCATGATTCACCAAAACATATTTCATTCAGTATTACCTACTCACTATATAGTACAAAGGACTTAAAATGCCGATTTATTTTAATTAACTATATGCGACTATAACAATGTTCATTTTTCTTGTAGTATTCGGTGTGAACTCACTGGCTGTTGACACTCAAACTGGTGAACTTCTCATCAGTATGAATACAAGAGTGAGAACAATTGGAAAGACTTACAATTACTACAGAGTAATCGTGGAAGCCCGCTATCCAATATATGGCATTGCTGTTGATCCAGAGCTGAGGTGAGGAAATATGTTGCAATTTCACGGATGATGTCTTCAACGTTTTTGAGGAATAACAAGTTAGCTATGGCTCACAGTTGCCAATATCTACACCCATCCATCCTTCCCTTTATGTATTGCAATTTTCCCTCACCAGTGGGTATGTGGTGGACTGTTCACCCACCAGACTGTACTTGTTGGACTGTACACCCACCAGATTGAATGTGTTGGACTGTTCACCCACCATAATGTATGTGTTAGACTGTTCACCCACCACGGTAAAAGTGGATTGTTCACCCACCTAAGTGTATATATATATATTGGTATGTTGACCCACCAGTGTATATGTGTTGGTTTTGTCACCCACCGGAGTGTATGTGTTTGACTGTTCAATCACCAGAATATGCATTGTACTGTTTACTCACTAGTTTATGTATAGGACTATTTACCCACCAGAGTATATGTTGGACTGTTCACCCACAACAATATATATTTAGATTTATTTCGCATTTGTGTGGTTATGTATGTAATAATAAAAAATTAGATCATGTTCTAAAGATATATCTTTTTTGTATCCAAACGTTGTAGACACCATGTCACCAGTCGTATGAATTCCTATATCAGCCTGCGAAGTAAATTGTACTTTGCCTTGTAAAATGTTTTTGAAAGGAATTACACACACACACACACACACACACACACACACACACATATATATATATATATATATATATATATATATATATATATATATATATATATCTGTGTATTTATAGTAAGATTATGCACCACTGTCACCTATATCATCCTATGCACAAAAGGATTGCTACTATGATAACCGTGTTATTTCTGCAGGCTATTGCTCTATGTTGAATCGATTACATTCATCATTTATAAACACAACCTGGAGAGTGACAAAACTACCCAGATTGCACCTAGACTTGGTGCAATGTCACGTAGTGGATTGGCAATTGACCGCGTACGGTCGCGTGTGTGCTGGAGTACTGATGCCAAATACGGTGGTTGTAAGTATAGATTCATGTGCACCAGTGTTGTTAGTTATAATTAAATTGTGGAGTAGTAATTGTGCTACGTTGGAGTGCCAAATAAATGTTCTGCTACACATATCTATTTTATAAAAAAAACACCATGTAATTTATGCAATTTAGTTCGGACTACACAATTATTGGCTTTAGAGGTTGGGTTGTTGAATATCACATGGGTCTCTTGAGTGGCTAACTTTGTATAATTTGTTGGGACAGTTGTACTTCCGAGGTTTTTATTTCAAAGTGCTAGACTGTCAGATTCAATATTTTATATGTATTTATATAATTATATACATGATATTTTCTTATACCAGTTTTGTTAGATGCGTTGTTTTACCACATCTTCAAATAAGACTTAATACCGAGATGAATTAACTAAAGTATGTTGAACATATGTCGAAGACAAGGTTATTTAAGACACCTGGTGATTAGCCCCTAGCTAATGTAGATTACAGATCCACTTGTTTTTCTACCCATGCTAAGTTATTGAATTACATTTACAAGTTGCATGGAGTAAATCTTAAAATAAACAGACACACAAACAGACAAACAAACAAACAAACAAACAAACAGACAAACCAGGTACATGACGAAAAACACCGTTCTATAATACAAATTACAAATTTCATTCAAAAGCTGTTTCTCAAACAGTCTGTCTCAACAATAGCTGATAATGTTCAGTTTTATGTCTTCACCTCATTTTGTATACATTGTTTTAATCAGCTTACCAGGTACAACCAAACGTTGACATAGACTAACCAAGGCCAGTGCATGTGATATTTCATCAACAAAACAAAACCACCAATTGCACTTCACACACACTCACACACTGATATCATGTCTAAGGGCACTAACTCTTCACATAAAGTCACACACTGAAGTCATGTCTCTGGGCACGTACACTTCATACAAAGGCACACGCTAATGTCATGTCTCAGGGCACTTACATTTCACACAAGCACACTCTGATATATATATATATATATATATATATATATATATATATATATATATATATATATATATACATATATATATATATATATATATATAATTATATATATAAAATATAAATATAAAATATACATTATTTGTATAGATGGCTTGTACACAATATCTAGATTACCTTATATATGCTATTAGAAGGCTTGTGAAACTACCTTTGTGTCCTTTCTTACAGCTGGACCAACGCCTGCACAAATTGCGTGTGCAGACTATGATGGTGGAAATCGTGTAGCGGTCTACAATACATTACGAATGAATATCCATGTTAGAGATGACACAATATTTTTCACTCAAAGCACTGGAAGAAACAGGTAACTCATCAAAAGGTACTATAAATAAATAAATAAATAAATATATTTATGTAGCGGCAAATTCAAGGCGTTTTACCTGTACATGCACACATTTGGTAATATATATAACTAATTGTAATTAGTTAAACCTGTGAGTAAACTTATTTCTACATTGACAAGGTGTCATGGACAGACTCATAAAATTGATAAATAAATAAAATATAGAAGGCTAAGAGACACACCTAAATGTTTGCTTTTTTAACTTACACAAGTTTGTTGAAGTTCATATATATTTCTACAGAATAATAATCCCACAAAAGAGTAATATTCATACAATCAGGTGTAAAGTTGGAATTTTGATTGATAACTTTTAATATATTTGCAACTTGGGTTTATGTTCAGGATGTTAAGCTTTGTAAAAAAAAGTCAATAGAGGAATTATTTATTTTGGTGCTATCCACAGTTGTAAAGTGTTGTTTTCTGCATTGTGTATAATGTCGTCACTTGGCTCTTAGTACAATGTGTAGGCAAATGTGCTTACTAAATAAGAAAGTTGCAGTGTTTCCCCTGCTATATGTTAGGTGAGTTGGGCCACCTCCCTATTTTTCTAAGCCATCTTGCCAAAATATGGTGAACTTGCCATCGCACTGCTATTTCCTATCTCGTTTGCTTTTGCTCCCTTGCCAGTGCAGACCCATGGTCATAAATATTTCGTTGCCAGTTTTGAGTTAATCTCACACTCACATACTGGTGTTCTCTTATGACATACATCAACAGAACAATGACCAGTTCAGAAACCAAAATATAATACATAAACTAAACTACCTTGTTACATATAAAAGCCTTGCGATATATATATATATATATATATATATATATATATATATATATATATATATATATATATATATATATATATATATATATATATATATATATATATATATATATATATATATGTATCATACGGAAAGCATATCTCTGGTAATTTCTGAGGTAATATTTGACTAATAACAAAACATATGTGACAGTTGATTTTATATTGAAGAAATCAAACTGAGCTTTATTCATAAAGTCATGCTAATATATTGGTTGAAGAGTTCCTGCCAATTCCCTTTAATATACTGTTGTTTGTTTAATCAGTACATGATTACAACCTTGCTGTTGTGTCATTGATGATTTGTATTGGTGATTACCACTTGCATGTGCTCTGGAAAGGTAAATCAATTGATGGCATAGTTCTGTTTCAGAATTTCTTGTGTTCAGCAAGATGGAACACACAAGATCGATGTTGGGATATTTGGAAAGGATATAACTGTGATCTCAGGTTAGTATCTCCTGCGGATAAACCTAGACGATTGTGAGATTTGGATGGTTCAAATGAGTTATATTCTTTCTTATTTCACTAGTAGCTTAGCTTACTCTCCCTGGTGATTCAACTGCGCTCATCAATTTTACTTAGCAGTGGATGTTTAAGGACAGTTAGTATTCATAATACCACAGAAAATAGGTCATAAGTAAACATATTTCTCATATTATTACAATGTTTAAAACATAGTGATCACAGCTGTAGATTTAGACAGCAAATATATATATATATATATATATATATATATATATATATATATATATATATATATATATACATACGTACATACATACATACATACATATATATATATATATATATATATATATATATATATATATATATATATATATATATATATATATGTATGTATATATATAATCAATAAATATACACAAACAAATAAGTTATATGCATATTCAAAATATAAAGTGAAATTACATTTAAATTATTTATAACCAACGAAACGTTTTAAATTGTACAATGCAGTACTGCAGAAGGGGAATTCCCCTGAAATTCCTAACCGGTTTCTGTGCCATTCAGTACACACTACATCACTACCTCATGAATATTAAGGAGGACAGACTAGTGTCATGTTTGAAATTCGTTTATTTGCTATACATCTTAAACTTATTTCACATTTTATTTCGAACACGCATACAAATGATTTGTTGATGTATATTTCGTCTAACAGACATACTATGTTTCATGTTCTATAACTAACTAAATCGGAAAAGTGTAAATCTTTATATTGATTAAATAGGAGCGACTCAAACCTAATGCAACTCGGGAGTAATTGTGATCACATATCCTCTAAATGGTATGTTCTTATGTTTCAGGAATGGTTGTTCAAGTGTTTCATATATTTACTGGTATTTTTCTGTGGCATGTGTGTACATGCTAGTATTTGTCTGGGATATTGACTTTGCAATGGGATGATGTGAAGAGAGATCTGGATGTGGTTGGGAATAAGCTCATTCCAAATGTGTTTGCAGAGGGCCAGACTTGTAAGAACTGACTATCGTGTTTACGTGAGCATCTAGTGTTGTGTGTAGTGATCTAGTGGGATGTCTATAAGGTTATGTTCCATTTTGAATGTGTTGTTTGCTTCAGGAATCTCCTGCAGCTTCCCTGAACCAATGAAAAATGCCCACGTAGAGATCAGTGGAACAGACCTTGGTGACACAGCCAATTACACCTGCCTCCCTGGTACAGCCTTCCCCAATGGCAACCGCTGGGCAGTTAGAACATGTGCGAATTTGGCTGAGTGGACAAACATCCATGGAAAATGTGAATGTACGGTGAATTTTTGTTTTTGCAATTATTATAAAATAATTAAAAGTAAATACAACAGTTTCAGATACATTTCTCCATTAAAGATATGACGAATAGTTCTTACTAACAAGATGTATTGCATAGAAAGCACTTTGAATATACATGTATGCCATCCACTAACATAGTGAAAGCATTAGTAAATATGATTGTTACTGAATAAAGAGAACATGACTGATTGTAAAAGCCTTTCTACTGAACTTTAAGTAAGTATTTTGTGAAATTAAGTATCTCCATATTGTGTTTGTCTTAGCCGTTCTTGCTGATTGTTCTCTTATGAAGAAATTCAGATCTACCAAGAAGATTGTTGTTGTACATATATGAAATATATATTTACTTAAATTTACTTGGGCGATAATACAGATAGTTAACTTTTCGCGCTGCGGTACGGTCTTACATTACAAATAACATACAAAGACAGGGGTAGCCCTTTTAAACTGTTAACTAACAGGCCTTTTCATAAGACGTTCCTTTACACCCAGTATCGCCCTGGGGGTGAAGACCTCTACGTTTCATCTGCACGGGCACTAAACGTCTTATTACTTTTGCACAGGCTTTGCTGAGCGCGAAAATTTAAACGATCTGTATTTAGCCTTTTAAACTGATTTGTTAAACTGATTTGTATTTAGCCTTTTAAAAAGTCATTCTACCTTTAGCATTTTACAGACTTTAGCATTTTACAGACTTATTTAGCATTTTACAAACTCATTTGAAACTACTGATTTCGTTTATTAATAATTTTAAATACCACTTCATTATGTTTATGTAATATTTATTTTATAACACATTATTTATTTTTCTCGCTAGATTTATTATTCTTACATCTGAGAAACTACTGTAATTTTAGAATTAGTGTGATCTTATACTCTCATATATTTATTTATTACATGTTATTTATTAAGTTTTGGTGCTGTTGACCCATGCCAAACATTTACATTATTTTAGAACGTCCGGCCACTCTCAGTCACTAATTAATTTATGATACATTAATTTTATCACTTGAGCAAATTTTGTCAAATGTCACCATTGTTCTCACTGTGTGTTTTATTTTTATCCTGTTCTGCAGCTTCTAGAAGCCATGATTTCACCTTGTGTAACACACTGGCACAATGGTCGGATGTAATTTCAACACCTTCCAAATACATGACCACACAAGAATCCTTGACCTACTTACACAGTCTGCCATGCCTTAATCTGTGTTTCAACCGAAAATTACTACCTATACCCCGTTCCAGGCCAACATTTAAATTGGCCTTGATCTTACTGCTAGCGGGATATGTTAGTCTTAATCCTGTAGTCAGGCATAACATCCGCCTGGCCACCACTAACATTCGTTCAATTCGTGAAAAAAACTGCCTCTCTCACTGATGTTATAATTTCTAAAACAATAGACATTCTCGCTGTGACTGAGACCTGGCTCAGACCGCATGACACAGATGCATGTATTGCCGACATCTCCCCTCCTGGCTATACCTTCCATCATCGACCTCGTCCAGTTGGACGAGGCGGAGGTGTCGGTTTCCTTATTTCAAAACTATTTAACGTAACCCTGTACACCAGCCCGGACTATACCACATTTGAATATATTTGTCTTAACATATCTAATTCGTGCTTCTGTGGGGTTTTCATTTGTATTTATCGCCCTCCAGATCATCCAGCTAACTTCTTTGAAGAATTCCAGGATCTTTTGGAAAATGTTGCAACCATGCACACAGAATTTTACATTGTGGGCGATTTTAATCTTCACCTGGATACACCATCTGCAACAACTACCACGTTTAATGATATCCTGGCATCATTTGACACAAAACAACATGTCAATTTCCCAACACACATACATGGACATTGGCTTGAGTTCTTGATAACTCGTTCCTCTTGTAAAAACATTCAGACACCCACAGTTGTAGATGGCCATAACACAGTAATTGCAGATCTTATAGTTCCTATAGCCCCAGCCGTGTCCAAACACAACATGTTCTACAGAGCCATTCACAGTATCAACATTGCATCATTTATGACTGACATAATTACATCCGACCTTGTCACACATCCAAAAGAACATGTATCAGACCTATACAAATAGTACCGTCAAATACTGAAGACATTGCTTGACAAACATGCACCCACTAAATCCAAATCTGTGTCACAAAAGCCGCCAGCTCCTTGGATGACCCCGGAAATAATCCAATCTAAACGGCGCCGTCGCTATCTGGAACGTGTTTGGCGTAAATCTCGTTCATCCTTAGACAGGTCACGCTACACACGGCAATGTCATCTATGTAACAGACAAATGTCAAAAGCAAAGTCGTATTATTACGAAAACATGGTCGCAAATAACTCTGCTACACCAAAACAGCTATGGAAATGCATAAACCAGATTTTACACAGGCGGCCTGCTCCTTCTCTACCAACCCATGCATCAATCAAGTCACTGTGTAACTCTTTCTCAAGTCATTTTAAAGACAAAATCAGCCTGATACATTCAGCCTTCACAGATCGCACCTCAGACATTATAAATGCCGACTGTCCACAACTAAATTCTAAACTCACATCGTTTGAACCGGCCACAACTACTGAAGTGAGAAAAATAATCATGTCATCCCCAAGTAAATCCTGTGATCTTGACCCACTTCCGACCATACTACTGAAACCATGCCTTGACGTTTTAATTAAACCAATAACATATATAATAAATGCATCACTCTGCTCCGGCTTATTCCCTGAAGACTTTAAATGTGCACATGTAAATCAAATTCTTAAGAAGACAACTCTGTCAAAAGAAGATCTAAACAGCTACATGCCTATTTCTAACCTTAGCTACATTTCCAAGATACTCGAAAAGGTTGTTGCAAATCGACTTACTTCTCACATCAACATAAATGGTTTAACCAATGCATCACAGTCTGCGTACAAACAATTTCACTCAACAGAAACTGCTCTTTTAAAAGTACACAATGACATAAATCTTAACATTGATAATGGCAAAGTTACTGCACTGACCCTGCTTGACCTATCCGCCGCTTTCGACACCATTGACCACGACATTCTCATTACACGCTTATCAACGTGGTACGGGATATCTGGCACAGCCTTGAGCTGGTTTACTTCATACCTTACTGACAGACGGCAAGCCATTAAAATAGGTAACTGCTTCTCAGACATGCTGCCCACCTCTTGTGGTGTCCCCCAGGGTTCTGTTTTGGGTCCGTTGCTTTTCACTCTTTACACAACACCGTTAAGCTCAGTTATCCAGAGTCATAACCTGGATCATCACCTTTATGCAGATGACACACAAATCTATGTTTCTCTGACGACACCAGATACTTGTCGCTCCCTAAACCAGCTCAGGGATTGTCTCCAAGATGTCTCCCTTTGGATGAAAAATAGTAAATTAAAACTAAATGCAGATAAGACTGAATTTCTCATCATTGGTACCTCAACGCAGCGGGCAAAACTCAATGGCTTTTTCCCGACACATATTCTGAGTCAGAGTATCACTCCAGCCGCCTCAGTTTTAAATCTCGGAGTAACGTTTGATGAAAACTTCAATTTCAAACAACATATCTCGAAAACATGCCGTTGCTGTTTTTACCATATCCGTGATCTTCGCCGTATCCGCCGGTTTTTATCACTTTCCGTTGCTAAAACCATTGCCACAGCTCTAGTAAGCAGCATACTCGACTACTGCAATTCCCTCCTTTACAATACCGCAAACAAGGACATAGCAAAACTTCAGCGTGTCCACAATTGTTTAGCAAGGGTAGTCACGCGTTTTCCTCGATTTTCTCGCTCAGTGCCGCTTCTAAAATCACTGCATTGGCTACCTGTGCACTATCGCATCATTTTCAAAATGTGTACAATAGCCTAAAAAGCACTCTTATCTACACAACCAGCGTATCTAAATTCAATGCTAACTCCAACAAGAAATTCTAGACAGCTACGCTCAACCAATAGTAACCCTCTTTACATCCCTCGGGTGAAAACGAAAGCCGGGACCCGAGCTTTCTCGGTTGCCGCACCAACGGTGTGGAATTCGCTTCCTGCCAGTGTTAAATCAGAAGGTAATATAGTTTCATTCCGCCAACATCTAAAAACCTATCTCTTTAATGCTGCCTATCCTCCTTAGCCTCCTAGCTTTTCCATCCATCCGTTGACGACTCACGCATTGCTTTCGATTATGAGATTGATTAATCCCCTGGTTTTGTCGCGCCACTGAGCTTGATTTTTGAGGATATTGGCGCAAAAGAAGTTACTATTATTATTATTATTATAAATAGGTTACCATTACTTTGAAATTAAATATGAAGATGAAACATTGGTAATAACTAGCAACAATACAGGAGGCAAATTACAGGCATAAGAAACTTCGGCAGAACTGCGGAATTCCGCGGTTCGTGAAAACGATCTGGCTATTTATGTAATTCGGCCAAATCCGAGTTTTCGTTTTTTTAATATGAGGTGGGGGAGGGCAAAACTGGTAAAACAATTGATAACAAATGTAACATTTCTGTTTACTCATGGCGTAGAACCCATTGGCGTCCGTCGTCCTTCTAAATGGAAGCGGCATTTAGATTAGACAGGAATTACGCATTGGGGCAAAGCTTACAATTCGCGCACGCCTACCATTGGAAAGTTGCATGTCTCTACAGCAGATAGTCAAATAACTATGCTCTACGTCATAAATTTGCATCCCCTTTCATAAGGTCGGAATTGGGAAAGCGTGGTACAAGTGGAAAGCCTAATGATTGGTTTATCCAATCTATATTACGCCATGTTCAGCCAATCAGCACAAATCTAGCAAACAACGTTTTGTTGGCGCGGGTTTACCGCGAAACCGGTGAAATTTGTGTCAGTTACGTCTTCGATGAGAAAGTCAAATTATTTTAAATTTCCGTGACAGCGTATATCTGCAAATTGCCTGAATGTAGCCATGGATAACGTTATTAGACTAATTCTGACAGTTAGACTGATCTTTGAAGTTTTTTTTTTTGAAATATTCGTTCAGCTAGTTGCTGGCGAGTGCCGTGGTACGCAGGCAGCCGGAGATTGTCCAGGCCAGGTCGCCAGTCTGGAATGTTCTTTGATTTTTCATTCAAGTACCCTTGAATGTTTTAATTTCACTAAATGTTCTGGAAGAGTTTCATGAACATCAAGCACAATAGCGGCGAAACGTCGAGGAAATAATTTTAGTAATATTTATGTGTGAATACAACATGGATGAAACACGATTCAGTAGATGGCACATGAATTAGTAAAGAACACGATCGCTCAATGTCACCACTCGAACACGTCTGTTGTTGATTGTCTTGCCACTTGCCAATCAGATTGATTCATTCTTCACATTTCTGGCTACTCGCCCGTTACCATCCATAGTTTTGAATTGTTTTCACTTTCATCATAGTATTTACTAATATAGTTGAAATAATCGCCAAGCTACAACTGAAGGGTGATTGCAAATTTAGATATCAGTAGTGTAGTGGACAATGGTCATAAAATGGGATCGGGAAAGAGCGCCACGACATGTACATTATTTTATTTGTGGTGTGATGTTTCAATACATCTAGTGATCTACACATACACATTAATGTTTTTGAAATTGTATGCCAAATGCCTTTTTCTGTATGACCCCTTGTTCTCCGGTTAGCCGCGCTAAGTGCAAATATTCCTCGGAATTGACTTGCCTCCTCTCACAGGTCTGACATTGTTTGCAATCCGTTTTTGTGGATGTAAGCAAATTTGCGTCCATGTATCAGCCAACAGGTATTGGAATGCAAACATTTGATAATTTAATGTGGAACTTTTGATAATCGGCACCAGTGAGCAGGACCACATTATTGCCAGTCACACATGTTTTGGTGAACTGGCTTAACTGGTTGTTAACAGTTAAGCCAGTTTACAAACCATAAAATGTGTCCGATGACCCGAAATGGACTATAAACACACATGTGACACCATTTACATTAGCTTCTAAGGTATATACTGACAATATATATGGTTTTCGAAAACTTTTTTGCTCCTTCATATTTTACCCGTCCACCCATACTGCTATCCGTCCACACAAATGTTTACCTGTCCAAATGACGCGTGGACGGGTCTGTGCATAAAGCTGTGCCAGAAAGCTTAGAGGAAGTGTGACATTGCTTGAAATGATACAACAATTATTGACTCACCAGTTAGCTATGGCATGGAGATAACTATCACAGTGTCAGAAGCTTCTAAAAACGGGGTGTAAACTTATATGTACAGTGCAACAAGTAAACAACATATATGGAAAAATAACCTGCTGCCATTTATTTATTTACTAATCATATTATTGGATGAGTCGTTGCGTGCAAATATTTACAAACTAATATTGGCCAGTCGAGGTGTTTTAAGGCTAACAATTCCTAATTTACTTAGCCTATTGATACATTCTAAAAAAGGCCCACATTAAAAAGTACAATATTGACAACATGGTAGGTAATACATTAACATATTATTTAAACGATATCTCATAAACATTTCAATTACTAAAACTACTACTATTACTAGTGTTTTGGTCATTGTCACCCAGAAGCTAAGTAGTTCCCAGATATTTAAAAATGGTGTTTGGTTGAACAAGTCTGTCTGGATTAACTAACCACGTAATTAAATACAATTATTTTGATTAGGTCGATATATTTGTCTGCAGTTATTAACTGTGCCAGTCCCAAATAATCTGCCTTTTATGTGTAATGAAATATAATTATGTTGAAGTGGCTCATGTATTTGTTTGCAGTTATTAACTGTGGCAATCCGCCATCTCTACCAATGGCCACAGTAAGCCAAGGAGAGACAACAGTTGGTCACATCGCAAAGTACACTTGTCTTAGAGGACATTGGTTCAACAGGAATCAACGTCAAATTGTGACAAAGTGTGAGGACAATGGAAAGTGGACACACATTGAGGACACTTGTAAAGGTATGTGTTTGCATTCATGTGATTCCGTAGTACCCATTCATGTACCAACGATGTTTTTTAAATTCCAATTCCGCAAACACTACGATGATTCTGATTTTGTTCCGACAAGAAGTTTTCTGACTTCTCCCCCACTATCACAATTCGAGTTCCAACTAACATTTCATTAAAACTATTGTAAACATTGTTTATATTATATGCCTAAAATATTTAAAAGTTAAAATGATAGGTTAACTCGGAATGCAACAATGACAAGTAAACAAGTAAAACCGAAGCCCAAGTAACATCAATTATGATTAATTATATTAGGAATTTTATGTTTACCTGCTATTTTGTCAGGTACTTTTGGGAATTATAAGCCACTTGGCAGTTACAGAGACACAATGCGGCTTTAGATGTAACCGGAGCACCGTGGATATGATGTTTTGTCTCCGACAGCTACGAGAAAGATGCATTGAGCAGGACCGACCCCTGTACATGGTATGTCCACCCTCCTATACGGAGCCGAGGCCTGGACAGTCTACACACAACAGCTGAAAAAGCTGCATTCCTTGTGCATGTCACCTGCGATAGATCATAAGGATAACCTGAATTAACAAAGTGACAAACAAGGAAATACTCGTACGGACAGGGCTGCCATCTATGGAAGATCTTCTAAACAGATAGAATCTCCGGTAGACTGGACACCTCATGAGGATGTCACCAGACAGGCTACCAAACCAGGTGCTCTACTCTCAACTGTCTTCTGGTCACAGAAAGGGAGCGCGCCCTCGTCTACGGTTCAAGGATACCATTAAGAGAAACCTGAAGCTGAGAGACATAAAGACCAACTAGTGGACATCACTTGCACAGCAGAGAGATAAATGGAAAGCAATAGTCAAGTGATAGCAGCAGTCTTTGTCGCACCGCGACCGACAGCTTGATGATGATGATGGTAGTTACAGTATCTGGTAGTGACGATTTCCTTGGTTTTCTCAATATATAATTATAATTATAACAATTTTACTTGAAATAGAAGAATGGAATAAAATTGCATTTCATATCATACAATTCCTATTCCACACAAACCAATTCTGATCCCGTTCTGACTCTGCTGCTTTACATTCAACCGATTCATTCCAATTCTGATTCCATACAAACGATTCCGATTCCGATTCCAATTCCAATTCCAATTCCACAAGTATAATATTGCCTCATTTCAATTCCAAAGAAATTCCATTGTCTTAATTGTGGTACTTTTGCCCATTCATGTACATTAATTAAGATACGCAAAATATTTACAAAGACAATATTTATATTGTAAACCCGTACTTTTTAATCACATATACATTATATAGAGTCATATCAAAACTAATACTTTTTGCAGTGGTTGACTGTGAGGAACCAACTGACATGCGAAATGCTACAGTGTCTTACAATGGTACAACATTTGAAGAGACAGTCAACTACACATGTGAAGTTGGGTTCCGGTTCCCAAAAGGGGCCAAACTTCTCATGAAGTCATGCAGCGACTCAGGAAACTGGATGGGGCCCTACGAGACATGTAAAGGTTGGAACATTTACCATATATGTTAAGTTTCAGAACATGTGCAACTTTGAATCTAAGTAAATGTTGTACATTATTCATTTTGGAATAGCCAAGTCGCTTAGGGATATGATCGTGACACGCTCGGCCAAAGCACTACATTTGGCACATGTGAAGGTGAGGATAGATTTGAGTGTGTTTACATCCTCAGGTAGAAGTATTTTACTAAGGTCTTATGTGGAGTTAATATTGTATACAAGTGTGTCATTTTTTATCTATCAGAGAAGGTGAGCATTGAATCGAAAGAAATAGTGACATTTGTGTTATCTCGTCTTCTTCCCATTGCTCCCTTTGGGGGGAGTCTGTGTCACTTCATTGCTGCTTCTGCTTTTCTTGTCAAATCATTCCACATCACTTTCTCACTTGCAATGGCCACCCATCTATGGCAGTTCGTTCCAGCCGTGTTTAGGCCTTGTTTCAAGCTTTCTTTGCATCTCAGCCTTGGCTTTTTTCTTCTTCCTCTTCTTCACACTTCTGCTCAGCATTCCACATTTGGCAGTCTGCCATAGCTCATCTTAATACATGCCCTGTCCATATATTTCTGTTTCTAACTAGTTCCTTCTTTATTTGTTTTCTCATCCCAATTCACTCTCTCAATACCTGCTAAGTGTGCACATTAATACTAGATCAACTTCTATAAATATATCATAAAATAATAATTTAAAACTATTTCTGTTGACAGTGGTTGACTGTGGGAAACCGTCTGCTCTCAGAAATGCTAACATGGATTGTGAAGGAACAACATTTGAAGAGACAGCCAACTACACGTGTGAAGTTGGGTTCAGGTTCCCAAATGGGGTCAAACTTCTCATGAGGTCTTGCAGCGACTCAGGAAACTGGACGGGGCCCAAAGATACATGTGAAGGTTAGGTGATGGGTATATATATATATATATATATATATATATATATATATATATATATATATATATATATATATTATATATATATATATATATATATATATATATATATATATATATATATATTGCATGTTGTGTGTGTGTTCATATTGGGGAATGTGACAACCATTCTTGCAGCAATGGCGGCATTTATACAGAAGCCATTAATAAGTATTGTGGTACATGGAAAAGAACAAACCCACGTTTATTCTTTCATATTATGCCATCTGCAGATAATGTTTGACAAGCTATTATTAGTGTATATTATTACGTGGGTTTAATATGTTTGAAGACACTTCAAATTACTTACTAACAGCGATAATACATTTGTTTTTCCCATATACTACGTTGACTTTTATATTGATGACATTGTTTTAGATATCGACGAATGTGAGAGCAGTCCGTGTCAAAACGGCGGTTCCTGCAGTGATGAAGTGAACACGTTCAGATGTACTTGTGCCAGTGGGTACGAGGGCGCCACCTGTCAAACCGGTAGGTAATTGTGTAGAATTATATGCTTAACAGTACTAGGGCAGTCTGTATATGTACTCTTGTGTATTTTAAATTGTGAACATTGTGCAACAACAACACAACTTTGTAACTTGTTAGTTATGAATGGTGTGATTTGTTGAACTGTTCCGTTCTCCACCCTCCCAGTAAGACTGATAGGTCACTGTCTTTCCAACTACAATGTCAGCAATCCTGCAGTAATGGTAACTGTATAACGAAGAGTTTTGTTTATATTTTATACTCATGGTTAATTTTATACTACGGCGCGTATCGGTGATAATTCATGAAAACTGAGTGGAATATAAAAAACATTATATGTACAGATACTGACGAATGTAGCAGCGACCCTTGCAGTAATGGCGGTACTTGCTCTGATGCCGTGAACAAGTACATGTGTACATGCAAATCAGGATACCCAAACACCATCTGTCAAACTAGTAAGTGATGTTCACATGGTTTTTGTTTATATTATATTGTTAATATGCATTATTTAATTGGTGTATTTGATTGAATACACTTAAATATCGTTTTAGCAAGAGGGATTGTGTAATTGTTAAATGATGTAGTTTTAATAATAAAATTACATATTTAATTACTAACTTACCATGTTGTTTTTCGCATTGGCATTGTTGAAGATATAACAGACGAATGTGCTAGCAGCCCATGTCAAAATGGCGGTTCCTGCAGTGTTGAAGTGAACAAGTTCAGTTGCAATTGTGACAACGGATACGAAGGCGCCCTTTGTCAGATTGGTAGGTCACTGTTCTGCTAACGATTTGCTCATCATTAGTTTAACATAATTGTAAGATGAACTCTGCTTTGTATTGTATGCATTGTATTTTGTATATATATTCAGCAGTTATGGGCATGGATCAGTTACCTCAAAACTTTGCAACTCATTTGTGATAATGTTGTCTTTTTCCAGCTCACCTCTTCCTCGACCCTCCCGTCAACATGGATGTGATGAGGCGACTCAACGACGCCAACACTGACACGTGTCTGTCCCTGGCCTCCAGCGACATGTACAAGTTCTCGACACTCTCCAGCGGCTGGATTCCGGAGCCTCAGGACGTCTGCTGGTTCGAGGGACTCGTCATCCAAACACACGTCCCGGACCAACTGAAGGCGTCATTCACGATCAGACTCACCGGACACGGTCTCGTGTGCGACAACTCCCACGTCCATGTGATGGTCCGACTCGCGAAGTCGCCGCTCTGCCCAGCCGCCGGGGAATACACCACGTGCACTCTGAGTGGCGTTGACCACGGGGGTCTGACGACGTGCGTGGCGAAGTGTCTCTGTGACGGGAAGGACTGCAAACACGCGACCATCCACATCCCGGAGATGCACGAGGACTGGAAAATATGTGAAATCACCGTAGAGTAAGAGATGTTTGCAATGAAAATGGTGGTGGTAACTGCACGTCTGTTGGTATGTGTCTTCAAAGTTGTTTAGCAACGTTACTTATATACAGGAATAACATCAATAATATGCTATTGTGGTCATTGGCGTATTTAGCATTAATATCTAATTATCTAAAGTGACGTGAGATGACTACGCCTATTTTAAAGACAGCTTTCAACCAGTTTTAACGGTTATTTGTATTTCTAACGTGCTGTTATAATATGGTTGCAATGACATGAAATTATCGCTTTAATATAGCTCCATAACAATATTTTGTTATGACGCAATAGAAAATACGTTCACCATTATAATTATATGTATAATTTACAAACAATAGGAATAAAGTGTTTGTTTAAACGACACAGGTAGATGGGTAATAAGTGAGATATCGAGGGAGGGAGGGGGGATGGGGAATGAGAGAGAGGGAGCGAATGAGACGGTCGGATGGAATGAGAGGGAGGGAGGGAATGAGATATAGGGAGGGAATGAGAAGAGGGAATTGGAGGAAGGCAGGGAGGGGGAGAGAGCGAGGAAATGGGAGGGAGGGCGAAATGCAGGGAGGGACGTACGGAGGGTGAAAGGTAGGTAGGGAGGGAGGGAGGGAGGGAGGGAGTGAAGGAGGGAGGAAGAGAGGAAGAGGAGGAAGGGACGAAAGGAGGGAGGGAGAGGAAGGGAGAAAAGGTGGGAGGGAGGTAGGGATGGTGAAAGGTAGGGAGTGAGGGACGGAAGGAGAGAGAGAGGAGGTACGGAGGATGCGGGCATGAGATTTATATGCGGAACCGCGGAAATTCAGTGATTCCTGAACCAGATTTGACTGTTTCTTTGATTCGTCCAAATCGGAATTTTCGTTTTTCTAACATGGGGAGGGTAAAAGCGGTCAAAATGGATAAGAAATTAAACTTCTGTGTCCTGGCGTGCTGCAGATCGCATTCGTCCCTTTAAAAGTAAACCGCATTTAGACGAGCAATGAACTGGTAATAAGGGATAGGTTACAATTTGAGCATGCTACCACTGGAGAGTTGCATAGGGTCCATGCACGTGGGCCGTGGCGGCCGTTGGCGTAAACACAGAGATTGCCGGGGCCACGTCGCCGCAGATTGGCGAAATATTCTTGATGTTGAATTTATCGTTCGAATACCCGGGAATGTTCTTCATTTTCACTGAATGTTTTTGAAGGGTCTCATAAGCGTCATGCACAATAGTGACGAAACGTCAACAAGGTATTATGTTAACATTTTGCGAAAACAACATGGCAGTACCATGATTCACTAAATGGCATGTGAACTAGTAACGAACACGATGGTTCGATGTCACCACTCGAACACGTGAGTCAATCGGACGTGTCCTCTCGTCGCAAGTCTGGCCACTCGCCAATCAGATGCACTCTTTCTTAGCATGTCTGGCTACTCACCCGCTACCGTCGATAGGGTTTATTTTATTTCGCTTCCATCACAGTATTTACTTTATGGTTGTCATAATCGCTAAGCTGCGACTGAAAGGTGACTAAAAATGTAGATACAAGTAGTTTGGTACTTTTGCAGTTGGATAATCATTAAAACAATGGAATCGGGAAAGATCGCCACGATATGCACACTGTAGTGCATTGTATGAAGCAACTTAAAATAAAACAATCACACACACTATTAGTGAGCTCGCCTGTGATTCCCATAAATCATTGCATTACCAGCATAGAGGCTATGTCAAATATGTATTTTTAGAAAACGAATGAAGGAAGGAATCCCCAGACGAAATGTCTAATATATTGATTAATGAACTAAATATGTTGACTTATGCCAAGACGGGCATACCAGCTAGTGGACCAGTGGCGAGGCAGTATTTTATTTTAAATCTTCCGTGTGACTGTGATCATGGGTTATCCTTCCGAGGATCTTAGAACATGTATGGGTTTTCAAATGCATGTTGATGTTGTGTGTGTTTTGAAAGTGATATACACAGTACTGGGCAACTGTTTGCAGAGTACTGTAACCTTTCAGTATGTGTTTGTGATGTTGTTTTTAAATATATCTGCACTTAAAAGTATGATTCAAGTCCAATTTGAAGAAGGTATATTAAAATAAAATAGTCTGAAAATATACTAGTTCGTATCACAGACAATGGTATCTTTAGTTGTTGTATCCATCCCTTCCTCAGTTACCCTGCCATGTGCACAGGTTCATGCCTCCTCTCACATGCCTGAGGATGAGAGGTATGAAGGAAAGGAGGAATGGAAGAATGGAGGAAGGGAGTGTGGTAGGAAGGAAGAGGGGAAGGGGCAGTGGGAGGGAGGTAAGAGTGAAGTTAGGAATGGAGGAAAATGGGAAGGCACTGTGGGTTGGAGGACGGGACGGATGGATGTAGGAAGGGAGGGATGGACGGAAGGAATGGAGGGAGATGGCGCGAGGAAGTGATGAATGTTAAGAGCAAGACAAGGCTGATGAAAAGATTGAAGGCAACACGGGAGAGATAGTAAACATTTGGGATAGGGGTTGTGGTAACGAGAGATTTAGAGGGACAGGAAGTTAGAAGGAAGGTTGGTGAGAGGGAGCGAGGGATTATTTAAGGAGGAATGATGGAGGAAGGCAGGACATGATGACGACAGGTAGAGAGGAAGAGAGGAAACGGAAACGAATGTATGGTGGGTTGTTAACGTGATATGAAGATTATGTCATTCGACGTTTTGGAAAGATTTTGCTGCATCGCTAATTAACGAAAGAAATGTTACGTTTAGCTCAGCGATTTGGACCAGGATGGTGTTCGGTTCTTTGGAATAATTAATTTCACGATCTTATTCTGCTAATTCCAAATTACCAAATATGTGTAGTACAGACAGCGGGTCATATCGACTCATTTAGGATTTCCTGTACACAGAGTGGTGTGTGTGCATTATTGTGATTGGTTTGTGTGTACGGCACAACTTTCCCCTTATGTAGCGAAATCATATGTGTTGAACTATTGTTGCAGATAACGCTTTTAGCTCTGTATTATCTGTCGGCCTGAAGTGTTTGCGACATTTGTATGTACTAAGCTAGTAAGGTAATAATCATTAACGAAGCAGGTGTGTGCTGTGCCTATTTGTATAACTACATTTAAAGAAGAGTGTGTGTGGTTGTTCTTCTGTTGCTGTGTCAATTGTTGTTGCTGTTTGAATTCTAACACCCTTATATGATTACGTGAACTGCATCCGTATGCAGCTAAATGCCAAGAGAAACCTCTACTGCAGATAATTCATCGCATCCCAATACAACAAATTGTTTCCTACATGATATCATTAAATGTTCTTACTTGTTCGAGTCATATGTGCTTCCACATAAACTTGCAATGTGTTGTCTTTTATCACGATCACGTACATGAATGTTTAACATAGTGAAAAAAACAGAGTCAAATACTGGGTATAAAATATCTCTTTTTCGTGTTATATGGAGACAATATTAAATTAACTACAACCAAGGCATGCATTGCAATGTCATTCATGCTTACACTAAATCCATGCGTCTAGATAAATATTTGTTGTGCTAATCATTATTTGATCATGTGACCTTCATTATTCCGTGTCTGCATTATTAATATAATTATCTAGTGTGTCCGCAACACATTGTGTTGACACTATTTGTCATACATTATTTATTTTGCCAACATATTCGTCATTGTCTGCGTTGTGTAAGGGATTGATATTTGTATCGACTACACGTTGTTGTAGTGTTATTGGCTACCGTTTAATTACTTGTTGTTAGCAGTTGACACGCCATGCATTGCACCAGTATATATATCGTTTGTCGTGACAGCATAATGAGTGATTTATAGTTTTGGTTGTTGCAATTCTTATTCTGATTGTTAAATGGCATTCTTAAAGGGATTATTTTAACATTTAAACTGCTTGAAATATACGCAATGGTTTAAGATAATAGAATTAACAACATTATTTGATGTATGTATTTGCCTGTGTTTCACTAAAAACGTGTAACCCCTGACAAAATACCGGAAAAATTACTCTGCTTATGTTGAGTTTCAGTTTGGCGCTGCGGCTATTTTGTCAGTTTAAATAGCATGAAATCAGTCATTGTTTGTTATATTCAAAATACTTTGTATAACGCAGTTCTGTATTGTTTTATCTTAACTATATATTTTTTTGTTTTAAGAGGATATTCGGTTATATATATAATAGTGTATTATCTACATCTAAGACATCTACTAACTTATGTTTCAATAAAATTGCAACAATCATATTCGTGTTTTTGTATCTTTATTGTGACGGTGATGTGAAAATCGCATTGGCATGTATTACGTGAGGAGGATTAACAGGCATTTAACACCCCTTCATTGCCATGTTGTGCTGCCGACGTCACCCCCCTTTATATATGTTTACATTAGCACAATTCCCGTACACTCGCTGTCAAGATAGTATTGCAATTAATACATTACACTTGGTAAAACAATTGTTTCTAAATATTATATTATTCACATCTCACTTACAACTACATGTGTCGCCTATTGGCGGAAAACTGTTTGCTGAAACACAGCTAACTGCGTGATTCACGACAGAGAGAGTATGGGAGTATTCCTGCTCACGAACACCAGGAGAGGAGAGGTTGTTGACAAAACAGTCGACGTGGGAATGTCTGTGTAGTACGACCGCGTGCTCCAAATGTCATCTTAAATATCACACAACATCGTGCAACAGTGCGATGACATAAACCTGTTTGTTCCCCACAACTAAAGAAGTTACTGTTAACTACAGCTGCAGTAGATAACCTTAACCACCAAACGACCTAGACATCTCCACAAGTATCGTTCCGTGGGAGAGGATTCACTGTTTCAGCACACAACAGAGACAAACTGTTGGATCAACCGCCGCGTTGTTAAGGAGCAGTCTTCTGCAATGCGATTGCTGCCCGGGAAAAATCAAAACGTCCATCATCATATGCATATGTCCCACCATTAAACCAGTAGTTGTCGAATTGCCATCTTCACGTACAAAGATCCCTCCATTGCCGACAGAATGATTAGCAATATCAGTCGCAAAACTGCTATTGGCTGCGTACCACGTCAGTAAACTGAATGCGAAGGGGGGGGGGGGGAATGAAGTCATGCGTGTCCGCCTCGTAGCCCATGTTCAACGAAGAAATTCCTTTTGTAAGCTGTGCCAGGTCCAACTCTCAGGATCTTTTCGGCTAACCTTTTTCACCAGTATTTCCTGATAACTGATACATTGGTCCATCGCAAGGGGATAATGACCACTCCCAACTCGGTGCCTTTTAGCCTCAGGGGGCCAGTGGCCAGGTGCATGACACACACCCAAGTTCAAATCATACCCAAGTTAGGGTAAATAACACCTAGGTGACATATAGCCTGTAGGAGCGGGTGCATGACACACACCCAGCTTGGTTATGTCACAAGTTAAACGGAATTTTCTGGGGCAACTCGAAGCAGCCGCAACTGCAGCTGGGTGACTCACAGCGCGCGGTATCAATGGCAGCAGGGGTTTACTGCTTGTATAAATGCTACGACTGTCCTCATAATCATGGACATAAGGGTGTTTAATTTCATGTCAGCCTGCCAGAGTTGAATGCTAATTACTAAATATTAACAAACAAAATTGCTATTATTATTAAATAATGTGTTACTTTGCATTTATTACCACTGTATATGTGATTGTACACAGTTCATAGTGACAATATGTATATCTTCATCAATATGGACATGATGGCTTTTACTAAGATGTATAGGTCTAACAAAGTAGCGTGCTAATCATAAAATATTGACTAATTAATAAAATTATTATTAAATTATTTATTAATTTATATTTGTAACTTTCTATTAATGTAGTTATACACATTGCATAATAATGCGTATAATTATCTTCATAATCATGGACATTATGGCCTTTTGTTTTTGTGTTGGTTTGTATAGAAATATTGATTAATTTATTAATATTATATAACTATTAAATGATATATCTTACCATAATTAAATGGTATGTTTATATAAACATATTA
>OZ024865.1:15680832-15690832 GCA_964017155.1 Oasisia sp. SBJ-2009
GTACCAAACTAGTAAGGCTTGCCGTTAAATATAATGATCAATGAAGCAGATGTGTGTTGTGCCTATTTATATAATAATGTTTAAACATGTGTGTGGTTGTTCGTGCTGTTGCTGTGTCAATTGTTGTTGCTGTTTGTATTCAAACACTCTTATATGATTACCTGAGCTGCTTCCATATGCAGCTAAGTACAAAGAGAAACCATTAATGCAGATACTTCATCGCTCCCCAAAACAACATAGTGTTATACATTCATCATTCCTACTTGTTCCCATCATATGTGCCTCCAAATAAACTAGCAATATGTTGTCCTTTATCACGATCACATAAATTGTTGGTTAGCATAGTGGGGGGAAAAACAGAGTCAAATACCGGGTATAAAATATCTCTTGTTCGTGTTATATGGAGAAAATATTAACTAAACTACAACCAAAGAATGCATTGCAATGCCTGTCATGCTTACACTAAATCCGTGCGTTTGGATACATATTTGTTGTGCTAACCATGATTTGGTCATGTGACCTTCATTATGAAGAGTTGTTCCTTGTCTGCATTGTTGATATAATTATCCCTTTTTCTGGACACTATTTGTCTCATATTAGTTGTTTTGCCAATGCATTCGTCCTTGTCTGCGTTGTGTAAGAGATTGATATGTGTATCGGCTGCACATTTTTGTGGTGTCATTGGCTACTTTTTAATTAGTTGTTGTTAGCAGTTAGCACACCATGCATTGCACTAGTATATAAACATCGTTTCTTGTGACAACATAAAATGGTTGTTGCAATTCTTCTTCTGATTGTTAAATGGCATTCTTATAGGAATTATTTTAACATTTTAAACTGCGTGAAATATACGCAATGTTTTAGATAATATAATTAACGACATTATGTTATGTATGCATTTGCCTGTGTTTTATTAATAACGTGCAACATTGACAACATACTGGAAAAATAACTCCGCTTATGCTGAGTTTCAGTTTGGCGCTACGGCTATTTTGTCAGTTTAAATAAAGTGAAATTAATACTTTTTGTCACATACAAAATACAATGTATAACAACGCAGTTCTGTATTGTGTTAACTTATCTATATATTTGGTTGGTTTTAAGAGGATATTCGGTCATATATAATAGTGTAGGTCCTACATGTAAGACATTTACATAACGTGTGTTTCCAAACAATTGCAACAATCATGTTCGTGTTTTCCTCTCTTTATTGTGATGGTGATATGAATATCGCATTGGTGTGTATTACGTGAAGGGACTAAGAGGGGGTTAACACCCATTCATTCCTATGTTGTGCTGCCGTCGTCACGGCCTTTTATATATGTAAACATTACAAAACATCCCGTACCCTCTCGTGATGGTATTGCAATTGATACATTACACTTAGTAAAACAATTGTTTCGAAATATTAGATGATACACATCTCACTTACAACTGCATGTATCGTATTGGCGGTACACAGCTCACCGTATAGCCGGGAACTCACTGAACCGGCCGGCCGACGCACGAAAAATTAAATCGGCAGAGCGTCGTGGGAACATCGGGCCGTCGGCCGGTTTGGTCATTTTGGAACTCACAGAACCGGTCTACCGGCCGGCCGTTGCCCGCCCGATGATACGGTTTTTCGAACACACACAGCCGGCCGATTTCATAATTTAAGCGCTATTAATTAAAATTAAAATTAGTTTGCTTGTTTGTCCATAGAGGTGTTCAATACGCTCGTCCAGGTGACCTACATACAAACGTTCATCATGGCGGACTCAGAGGATGAATTCATGCCAATTTGTGTTGCTGCAAGTGCCGCTTTTGTGGCAGTGTCTCAGAGGATCTGCCGGCCGGGCGTCGGGTAGGCGTCTGCCGACGTCGTGCGGGCATCGGCTCGAAGCACGACGCCCGGCCGATTCCACGATTTTGGAACTCACATAACCGATGCCCGGCCGATGCCCCACGATGACCGGCCGATGCAAAATCGGTCGGCCGGATTAGTGAGTTCCCGGCTTAACACAGCCAACTGCGAGATCCACGACAGACAGATTATATGGGAGTATACCTGCTCACGAAAACCAGCAAAGGAGAGGTAGTTGACACAACAGTCCACGTGTGAATGTCTGTGTAGTACGACAGAGCGCTCCAAATGTCATCTGAAACAGAAAACAACACCGTGCAGCAGTGCGATGACTTGAAGCTGTTTTTCCGCCACAACTAAAGACTTTATTGTTAACTACATTTGCAGTGGATAACGTTGACCACCAAACGAGCTGGACATCTGCACAAGGATCGTTCCCGGAGAGAGGACTCACTGTTTCAACAGACAATAGAGGTGTTGGATCGACTGCCGCGTGACTAAGGAACAGTCTTCTGCACTGACGATTGTAGCAGGGGGGAAATAAATTGTGATCAATTTCCATCATCATAATCAAATGTCCCACCATCATATCAGTACTCGAATAGCCATCTTCACGTGCAAAGGTCCCACCATTGCCGACAGAATGACTGTCAACGTCAGTCGCAAAACAGCTATGGGCCGCGTACAACGTCAGTAAACTGAATGTGCGGGAGGAAGATGTGAAGTCATGCGTGTCCGCCTCGTAGCCCCTGTTCAACGAAGAACTTCCTTTTGTAAGCTGTGTCAGACACAGATTTCAGGTTGTTTTCTGCTAACCTTTGTCACCAGTATTGCCTGATAACTGATACATTGGGCCATCGCATGACCACTCCCAACTCGTGGCCTTGTGGCCTCAGCTAGGGGGCCAGAAGCCCCTTTTTGGGGCCTGAATTGAAGTAAATTCAATTATGTGTTCACTGTGGAGCCACACGTAGCTAGAAATACAACAGTTGGTAGAAAGCATCCTGATACATTAGGAAAGGCCGTGGTGTATGGTTTAGGTATTTGCCCATACTCAATTCCATAGTTTGAACCATTGAGTCCCCCGTAAATGAAACAAATCGTCCTCTGATAAGTTTGTGCTTTTTCATTTTAACGAATTATGGCTTACGTCTTCTGTCGTAGTTGCTCATGAAGACAGGTTGGTCTGTGATTGAGAGTGCTGGAGCTGAATTGGGTTGACAAAACATTAGAAAGCTTTGACCGCGATAAATCGAGCATAATTCCGCTGAGCTGCACATAAAAACAGATTTGTCATTTCACTTATGACACATTTGTACTGGTCTGGTTCGATCTTTTGTTTGCGTTGTTCAATTTCATGAAGAACCAGATGCAATCCATATATTTGATCCAGAAGTTCCTAATTTCTCACTGCTTCTCTGAACTCTTGGTATTTGGCTATGCGATCGCCATGAGTATCCACTAAGTGATGCATCAGTCTCCATCATATACAGCCAATCTGGAGGTAGAATTTGAAAAGCGAAAGAGGGCGCCACTCCAGACGTAGCATGCGCAGGTGAAGTGGTGAAATACTGGTGCAGTGTATTCAGCGGTGTAGTCAGTAGTCAGTGTCGAGGCATACGGCGTATGACTAGCTGCGATGCGGCTCCACGCGAACACACGCACGCGCGCACACACGCACGCACGCACACGCGCACGCACACACACGCGCACGCACACACCCACACACCCACGTTTTAACGATTTACACATGATTGTGACATGGTTAGTTATATTGATAGTTGTACACACAAAATATGTTCTGATAAATTAAATATTTGCATTTTTAAGATTTTGTTTTTATACGCCTCAATGTTTGTGTACGCCGCGATTAATACAATTACAAAACGCGCTCGCGTTTACACGCAAAAAATGCAAAAAATCTTAATCGGGGACATTTGGTTTTAATTTCACCAGATAGTAAAAATGTTGTGAATTGTTAATTAAATGCAGTATTTGTCGAGTGTCCCCGGTTGTTGGATTAAAAACGTTCAAATGTCCCCAGTCGTCCGCAAATACAAACTCTCGCACACAAACACACTGCACATTCTTTTTCCCTCGACACCAACTGTATTGATCGGCAGCGGTGTCTGTTTTCGTCCGTTGACCGCACGAACAGTGTCGTTCTGCAGGTACAGTTCACGATCGATGTCGCTCCCGACTCGGTCTTCTAGTTCCCTGGTAGTCAGTGGCGAGGAATATGGCGTGTGACTAGCAGCGATGCGGCTCCACGCGAACTGGGTGACTCGTAGAGAGAGAGAGAGAGAGAGAGAGAGAGAGAGAGAGAGAGAGAGAGAGAGGCAGGCAGGCAGGCAGGCAGGAGGCAGGAGGCAGGAGGCAGGAGGCAGGAGGCAGGAGGCAGGAGGCAGGAGGCAGGAGGCAGGAGGCAGGAGGCAGGAGGCAGGAGGCAGGAGGCAGGAGGCAGGAGGCAGGAGGCAGGAGGCAGGAGGCAGGAGGCAGGAGGCAGGAGGCAGGAGGCAGGAGGCAGGAGGCAGGAGGCAGGAGGCAGGAGGCAGGAGGCAGGAGGCAGGAGGCAGGAGGCAGGAGGCAGGAGGCAGGAGGCAGGAGGCAGGAGGCAGGAGGCAGGAGGCAGGAGGCAGGAGGCAGGAGGCAGGAGGCAGGAGGCAGGAGGCAGGAGGCAGGAGGCTGGAGGCTGGAGGCAGGAGGCAGGAGGCAGGAGGCAGGAGGCAGGAGGCAGGAGGCAGGAGGCAGGAGGCAGGAGGCAGGAGGCAGGAGGCAGGAGGCAGGAGGCAGGAGGCAGGAGGCAGGAGGCAGGAGGCAGGAGGCAGGAGGCAGGAGGCAGGAGGCAGGAGGCAGGAGGCTGGAGGCAGGAGGCAGGAGGCAGGAGGCAGGAGGCAGGAGGCAGGAGGCAGGAGGCAGGAGGCTGGAGGCAGGAGGCAGGAGGCAGGAGGCAGGAGGCAGGAGGCAGGAGGCAGGAGGCAGGAGGCAGGAGGCAGGAGGCAGGAGGCAGGAGGCAGGAGGCAGGAGGCAGGAGGCAGGAGGCAGGAGGCAGGAGGCAGGAGGCAGGAGGCAGGAGGCAGGAGGCAGGAGGCAGGAGGCAGGAGGCAGGAGGCAGGAGGCAGGAGGCAGGAGGCAGGAGGCAGGAGGCAGGAGGCAGGAGGCAGGAGGCAGGAGGCAGGAGGCAGGAGGCAGGAGGCAGGAGGCAGGAGGCAGGAGGCAGGAGGCAGGAGGCAGGAGGCAGGAGGCAGGAGGCAGGAGGCAGGAGGCAGGAGGCAGGAGGCAGGAGGCAGGAGGCAGGAGGCAGGAGGCAGGAGGCAGGAGGCAGGAGGCAGGAGGCAGGAGGCAGGAGGCAGGAGGCAGGAGGCAGGAGGCAGGAGGCAGGAGGCAGGAGGCAGGAGGCAGGAGGCAGGAGGCAGGAGGCAGGAGGCAGGAGGCAGGAGGCAGGAGGCAGGAGGCAGGAGGCAGGAGGCAGGAGGCAGGAGGCAGGAGGCAGGAGGCAGGAGGCAGGAGGCAGGAGGCAGGAGGCAGGAGGCAGGAGGCAGGAGGCAGGAGGCAGGAGGCAGGAGGCAGGAGGCAGGAGGCAGGAGGCAGGAGGCAGGAGGCAGGAGGCAGGAGGCAGGAGGCAGGAGGCAGGAGGCAGGAGGCAGGAGGCAGGAGGCAGGAGGCAGGAGGCAGGAGGCAGGAGGCAGGAGGCAGGAGGCAGGAGGCAGGAGGCAGGAGGCAGGAGGCAGGAGGCAGGAGGCAGGAGGCAGGAGGCAGGAGGCAGGAGGCAGGAGGCAGGAGGCAGGAGGCAGGAGGCAGGAGGCAGGAGGCAGGAGGCAGGAGGCAGGAGGCAGGAGGCAGGAGGCAGGAGGCAGGACGTTGTTGTCGAGAGTCCCCGGTTGTTGGGTTAAAAAACTTATAAACATCCCCAGTGGTCGGGAATTACAAATTCTCACACTCAAACACACTGCACATTCCTTTTCCCTCGACACCAGCTGTATTGATCGGCAGCGGTGTCTATTTTCGGTCATTCATCCGACGAACCGCGGCCGTTGACCGCACGAACCGTGAGTTCGGCAGGTGTAGTTGACGATCGATGTCGCGCCCGACTCGGTCTTCTAGTTCCCCGGTAGTCAGTGTCGAGGCGTATGGCGTACGACTAGCAGCGATGCGGCTCCACGCGAACTGGGCGACCCGTCCGCCATCTATACCAACGTCGCTACTAACTCGAGTCCTGCTCTTCACTTGGCTGTGCTCGGTCTCGGTTCTCGCCGAAGCTAACGGTAAGGCGATCATCTTTATTTGGTTTGCTCACAAAAAACCGTGGTTTATGTTGTAGCCAGGTGCCGGCTAAGGTGCCGTGCCCGCTATCCCGGAAAATGTGGACGTTGTGAAACTGAAAAATTATAGCTGACTGTCTGATTCATAGAGTGACAATGTGCAGATGGAATAGGGATGTATGTGTATCACTTCCGTTCCCAGTCCAAGCCTTTGGCAAAGAAATGTCTCATCATCAAATAGGTTTCAGTTGCCCAAAGGTGTGGAATGCGCGACTTTTGTCGAAGGCACTAAGCACCCAGCAGGCTACAGCCCAAGAGGTGACAGGACGACGAAAACGTCATAATTCTCAATGTGCGTGATGGACAATGGATATAGTGACTCAAAATACTAGTTGCCCAATTACAAACGGCCTTAGGTCAAATTGAGTATTGTTGTTGTGCTCCTCTTGGCATCGCCGTCATCAGGGGTGATGTTTCTCCTACATTTTGCTCTTGTTCTTTATTTTATCTCAGTATTTTCAGGTCTATCTTAATGCAGTCCTCCCATCGCAATTCAGTTTTTCCCGTCTCTTTTTTCCATCCACCTTCTGGGTACATGATATTTTACCAATTTTTCATCTCCATTCTGTCCACGTGACCGGCTCAATTTAACCTACTCCTCATCGATTTCTTCTTTAACCTTTCCTTCACTCCAACCTCCACTCTCAGTTCGTCTCTGAGAGTGGAGGAGGTTAAGACTCTCTCTTAACTAATACGATTATTCTTACCCAGTAGTTTTCGCAAACCTGCTCATTCTCCTGATGTTTCTCTGTTAGTTACAACGTCTCTACGCCATAAATGTGTGCCGGAGTGAGAGAGAAGCTGAATATGTTTCCCTTAAGTGTACGTGATATGCGTCTATCTTCCATCACCCCTCGACTTTCTTCCAGGCTTCTCGCCTGCTGTAATCCTCAACGTAACGAAATCAATTTATATAGGCAATTTTTTCACTGGTAATTGGAACTTCCTATCTGGAATTGATTAATGTCAATAAGCAGCAACATTACAAGTTATCATGTTATTGTTTGAAAGCCAGTGCTTCATTCTCCATGTTAAGGTACGAATGTTTAATTGTTGTTTCATCGTACAACGTGCCTTCGTGTTGTCATTGATCATGTTTCTTGTCTGTAGGTTAAGGAAATATACCGATGTGTGATTAACTTTAGCGGGCGCATTGCGCGCGTTTTGGCGGCATAAAACACAATATGTAGCATACTCATTTATATGCATGTAACATAATATGTTGATATTCATTACGGGTAATATACCTGCAAACCCTTAGGCCTAAACGAACGCATTTTAGTAGGAGCAAAAGAATGCTAAAATCACCCGTCGCAGCATTTTTAGAAGAAAAAAATTATGCTGTTTACGTTGTTTCTGTTGCGTCCAGGGATTCGACGTGGCTCATTCCATTGTTACTGTGGCTAGGGAGATCTCTCCCAATAGACAATTGACAAAGCGTGTCATAAATAATCGATAACTGCACGGCTTCACAACGTCGCGACGCTAGTATGCTTTACAAATGCTTTAGCGACGCATGCGAGGCTCACGATTAAGCTTGGCTGCTTGTGTGCCGATGCACGGTTATAGTTTATATAATTTGGCGGCCATTGTATATGTTTTATAGGACAAGGTTTCCAAATAAACCATTTTGGAATGTTCCCTTAGGATGGCATAGAGGGTGGCCGCTTTGTAAGGCAGTGAAACTTTCCTCTGGTCTTCTCACTTCACTTCTCAGTTCTCGTATTGGTTCATCTCTTAGTAGAGTTCTGGCGTTGTAGGTCGCTATCTTTAGTTTACTGACCCTCTTTCGGTGGCTCTTTGTGACAAAGAGATTCGTAGCACCCCCTGCATATATTCGTAGTTGACCAGAGCCGCCTCCTTTTCCATGGACTCTTTCTGTGCATTTATACATATTTAAATACATCTATATATAATTATATGTATTTTTCGTTGGTAATATCACCATTTAATTATCGTGTATGAAATTTAATAATGCTGGGGACCGTAATGATCCACATTATAATGTGTGTCGTTTTACATTTAGTGTTGGATACTACGACCCCTGGTGACAAACAATTTTGATTTTGTCATATCTTATTTCTTCAAGAAAGTACATCCACAAAATATGTTTTCACCAATGAACACGTCTTTATGGGAGAACATTAATTATATCAAGTTTCTATTTCGTTTCCCGTCTTACTCCGTCTTACTCCGTCTTCAATTATTCAGGATCGCTATTGTACAGGTGTCATTGTGACCACCAGGGGTACAATCATTATGTGATCCCGCAATCTTGACACGCTATCCATTTCTTCCTGCTCCAACTGAAAGCTTGGCAACACACGATACACGGTTTCTTTTATCTTCTGGCTTTCGCGTGGCAACATCCACATTCGACGGGCCAACAGCGGCGACGGCGGTTAAGATATATAACGGCTTCGATCAGTGAAACTACATCAGTAGGGTTATCAGTAATTATAATACTACTACTACTACTACTAATAATAAAAATACTAATAATACTAATAATACTAATAATACTACTAATACTACTAATAATACTAATAATACTAATACTACTAATAATACTAATAATACTAATAATACTAATAATACTAATACTAATACTAATACTAATACTAATACTAATACTAATACTAATACTAATACTAATACTAATACTAATACTAATACTAATACTAATACTAATACTAATACTAATACTAATACTAATACTAATACTAATACTAATACTAATACTAATACTAATACTAATACTAATACTAATACTAATACTAATACTAATACTAATACTAATACTAATACTAATACTAATACTAATACTAATACTAATACTAATACTAATACTAATACTAATACTAATACTAATACTAATACTAATACTAATACTAATACTAATACTAATACTAATACTAATACTAATCTAATACTAATACTAATACTAATACTAATACTAATACTAATACTAATAATACTAATACTAATTACTAATACTAATACTATACTAATACTAATACTAATACTAATACTAATACTAATACTAATACTAATACTAATACTAATACTAATACTAATACTAATACTAATACTAATACTAATACTAAATACTAATACTAATACTAATACTAATACTAATACTAATACTAATACTAATACTAATACTAATACTAATACTAATACTAATACTAATACTAATACTAATACTAATACTAATACTAATACTAATACTAATACTAATACTAATACTAATACTAATCTAATACTAATACTAATACTAATACTAATACTAATACTAATACTAATACTAATACTAATACTAATACTAATACTAATACTAATACTAATACTAATACTAATACTAATCTAATACTAATACTAATACTAATACTAATACTAATACTAATACTAATACTAATACTAATACTAATACTAATACTAATACTAATACTAATACTAATACTAATACTAATACTAATACTAATACTAATACTAATACTAATACTAATACTAATACTAATACTAATACTAATACTAATACTAATACTAAATACTAATACTAATATACTAATACTAATACTAATACTAATACTAATACTAATACTAATACTAATACTAATACTAATACTAATACTAATACTAATACTAATACTACTACTACTACTAATAATAATAATAATAATAATAATAATAATAATAATAATAATAATAATAATAATAATAATAATAATAATAATAATAATTATAATAATAATAATAATAATAATAATAATAATAATAATAATAATAATAATAATAATAATAATAATAATAATAATAATAATAATAATAA
>OZ024865.1:15698332-15730832 GCA_964017155.1 Oasisia sp. SBJ-2009
TGTCTCTCTCTCTAACTCTCAGATATTGATTTTAAGTTTCACAACCTCCGCATTTTCCGGGATTGCGAAAGTAATACGAAAAGGTCATCATTATCAATGTGCGTGATGGATAATAGATATAACGACTAAAAATAATAGTTGCACAGCCTTTGGTCAAATTGTGTATTGTTGTTCTCCTCTTGGCAACACTCTCCTCAGTGATGAGGTTTCTTATACATTTTGCTCTTGTTCTTAATTTTATCCGACTGTTTCCATGTCTCTCTTAATGCAGTCCTCCCATCCCTATCAAGTTTCCCCGTCTTCTTGTCCCATCCACTTTCTGGGTACCTGATATATTTGCCAATTTTTATCTCCGTTCTTTCCACTTGACCGGCTCAATTCAACCTATTCCTCACCGATTTCTTCTTTAAACTTTCCTTCATTCCAACCTCTCCTCATAGTTCGTCCATTCGTCTTTTAACAACTCTTTTAACTCCCACTATTATACTTACCCAGTAGTTTGCACAAACCTGCACCTTCTCTCCTGTTGTCTCTATATCAGTGCCATCGTCTCTAAGCCATATATGTATGCCGGGGTGAGAAAGAGCTGAATATATTCCCGTTAAATTTCCGTGATATGTACGTCTATCAACAGTCACCCCTACGATTTTCTTCCAACTTTTCGCCTGTTTTAATCTTCAACGTAACCAAATGAAATTTATATAGCGATTTTGCACTGAGCAATTGGAACTTCCTATCTGGAATTAATTAATTAAACAATATATATATATATATATATATATATATATATATATATATATATATATATATATATATATATATATATATGTATATGTATACTTCATTTCGACAACAGTTGTTTCTTGGAGGTAATAAAATGTGTTGATGTTCCTTATGCGAAATATACATGCAAACCTCAGGCCTACGGGAACGCATTTTAGAAACCGTGGGAGTTAACGAATGAAAAAAAAAACAGGTAGAAGTATTTTTAGATTAAACAAATTGATGATGTTTACGTTGTGACTATTGTGTCCCGTGATCCGATGTTGCTGATGCCATTGACACTGTGGCTAGGGAGATATGTCCGTTAATTGACATTTCCCAAAGCGTGTCATAAATTATAGATAACTGCACGGCTAAACAACGTCGCGACGCTAGTATGCTTTACGCAGTTAGCGAGGCATCCGAGGCTCACGTTTACGCTTGGCTGGTTATGCGCCCACGTACGCTTATAGTTTATATAATTATAGCATATAATTCAGGGGTGCGCGCGTGCCTGTGTATGCGAGTTCGTAGATGCATTCGTGCGTGCGTGCGTACGTGCGTGCGTGCCTTTTTAACTGCATATTTGCCTATATTACGATGGTCGGACCCACTTGTTGTTTAGAAAACATTTTTTAATGTTCCATGATAGTAGTCACTATAAGAAGTATAATTGTAGTTGTTTCATATATTTAAGTGAAATATTAAGCAAGCTACATATGTTTAAAGTCACATATTTCATGACATATTCTGACGGTTTGCTAGTGTATGCAAGTTTGGTTATAAACCACACACATATTTGTTTTATTTCCCCTGGTTATGAACACTAATTGAAGTGCAACTGTGCTTGTTTCATGTATGTATAGATGAAATATTAAGGAAACTGCAATTTTATGAAATGTCAAATTAAAAAACATATCCGAATTTTTTTGACAGATTTGATCTTGCCAACATATTTTTAGAATTGCTTTCATTTTTTTCTTCTGATAATAGTAATTAATTAAAATGTAATGGTGCTGCCTTCAAGTATAGGGATTACATATTTAGGAAACTACAAATTTGTTGGAGTTAACATTCTCCTATTTTATTTTGTTCCCAAATCACAATGTTGTCAAAAGAGGCGGCAAAGCGGTCTGACCTCCCTACCTATATTGTATAACTCACACAAGCAAATCCTAAACATGAATGATCTATCAGCCTTAGCCTAGGCTTATAGTTATAGGCTGATATTGGTATAATCATTTTATAACAATTCAAGATTTGTGCTTAGATGGTCAAAAACTGATAACTATACATACTAATAGTATTTTAGGAGTATAGTTAGCACGGCCCAGGACCAGGTTCAATACCCGGTCAGAGCAGGCATGTTCATCTTGTACACATGTATTCGGTGTAAAAACCTGACTCGTCTCAACATTTGGGAAGTCCTGTCCTGTGTATCTCTCGTGAATAAGAACATCACGTGGTAAATATGTGTGTGTGTGTGTGTGTGTGTGTGTGTGTGTGTGTGTGTGTGTGTGTGTGTGTGTGTGTGCGAGTGTGTGTGATTTTTGGTCCGGTCTCAGTTTGGGACGCAAAGGAAACCACTAAAGACAACACGCTCCCTGGCAGTGACCACCATATCATTTGCCAACATAAAAAGGTTGGCTTGGCGTAAATGTTCTGAAATAGACTGAATAGTTGCTAATGAATGTTGTATCCACAAAATGTACATATTAGACTAGTCGGTTAACATGCGGAAAGTAAAGACAGTAAAGTGTAGGGGATCGAATATTTATGTTTTAGTCTAAGTCAAAGGTTCTTATGTACTTGGTGTGTTCCAGCAGTGTTCCCCATATGCCAATATAGGTTTGATCTAAATCAGTCTCATCAGCAGAACATATTACAGAATATAGAAAGATGCATGTCAAAAACATTTAAAAATAATTATAGCCTGCATCATCCAGGCTAGGACTACTGTCGATCTATAGTATAGGCTAAATAACAAAATATTGGGAGCATTGTTCTATTCAAATAATCAGCAGAAAAGTAGTGTTTTAAAATGGGTAATAAGTATGTTAATGCAACGTTGGAATCATTGCAGAGCAAAGAGAGTAGGGTAGATAGTTCTGAATTATTTGGTCTTGTTATAACATTAATAGTGCACAGTGTGGGTGTAGTAGGGTGTGTTGGCTGTTGAGTTTGAGTGAAACTGACGGTGTAGGCAGAACTGATGGGGACGTGATTGTGGGTGTGTTGGGCTAAGAATCATAATGGGATGTTGTGGTGTGTGTAATAATCGGGTGTGCTGGAATTTGCTTTGTTAGGTACCTAGTAGTGACGTTTTTTGCATGTAGATGAAATTGTAGTGTGTTGTAGCATAGGTTGCATTGGGTTATATTGTGGTATTGGCAGAAGTTGGTGTATTTTGGAGTAGGTGATAGTGGTGGGAGTTGTGGCGTGGTGCGTGATAGTTGGTAAGTGTTATACATATGTTCCATCATTAGTGCCACTTATTTGATTATATATATATATATATATATATATATATATATATATATATATATATATATATATATATATATATATATATATATATATATATATATATATATATATATATATATATATATTTGTTGTAGGTGAAAGTGGTAGGTGTGTGTTAACGTGTGGTAGATCAAGGCTGGAACTGTAACAAGTACATTTTTTTCATACTTGGGTAAAAGTATAAATCACTCTTGACAAAGTTAGTCAAGTAAAACTATTTTTGAGAAAATTACTTGAAGTACAAATTAAAGAAACCAGGAAATACGTGTACCTGAGTTTAACACCAAGGTAACTTTCTCTTTCAACTATATAAACGGTTGATAATGTCAGCTTGTGTTGAACTTCAGCAGCAGAAGCGATTTGGTGCACATAACAAACATATCAACTTGATGTTGTTGCCATTGATCGATTTCTTTAAAATCGGACAAACATAGCCATGCATTTTGTTTTGCAAATCCGTCTCTTGTGATGCTTCCGTAGTTAAAATTTGAATTAAAAAACTCGAAACACAGTTGACAACATGCCTTGTGGTCATGTCTGATAATGCAAACAAATATATAATAAGAAAATTACTAACGCTTGTTGCACTCACTGAATACTACATATCTGCATATAGTCCCTTGCTTCTGACACATATAATTCGACATGAACATGTTAAGAGCTCTTATAGTACAGGGCCCAGTTTCATGGAGCGTACTTAATACGTCGTTACGGGCGATAACCCGTCGGAAACCTAAAACGTCGTAAAGTTGCGCTAGTTGCGTTTCACGAGTCTGCTCCATAGATGCACTTAGCTGCCCCATGTATTTAGTAGGCGTAACTTGACGCTAGTTGAAATATTTACGGTATGGTCCCGAAATTGTAATATGTATGGTATGCTCCCGACATGCCCACTTTGAACAAAAACTATGTTTAATGTTTAAATTGGATATCCTTTAGATTCGTCATAGCTTCCCATTTGCTATGCGAACGGCAAAGGCGGCAGCGAGAAAGAAGAAGGTTGTTTATACACAGAACAAATTCAGGAATTCCCCACCGCGACCTAACTAGGTCAATGCTACGGCGATTTAGTAGCGCGAATGCTAAAGTGGTCTCATGAAACCGGCCGTAAACTGCATTGACTATTCGTTGTTAGCTGCGACCAGTTGACCGCGTAATTGCGCGTAAAGTTACACAGCTTCATGAAATTGGGCCCAGGAGTGTAGTTGGCATAGCCCAGGTTCAAAACCCAGTCAGGGTAGTCTTGTTATGTTTATCCCAAACAAATATATGCAGTTACGTCGACTCAGGTGTTTGTTGAATTTCCACAACTGAAACTTATTACGATATATCTGGGAGATACTGAAACTGTTGTATTTTCAGTTGCTGAAGGCTCTCCTCTCTACACTTTGTTGATTGCCACAAAAGAGGCGATCTATAAAGTTCCAGTGGACAACTCGGTGACGCCTCCAATATATGGAAAGGAGACAAAGCTGATAGAAGGTAAGCTGATATGAATGAAGCTTGATTAATATGTATTCACATGAGTGTCTGGAAGGTTTTGAGCTTTGTTGGCTCGGGGCTTATTATGTCGGTGAACTTTTTTTATTAGCTAATTAACATTATTAACGCTAATTACGCTTGATCCAAGTAAAATGTTTGAACTAATAGACAAATCATGTGTGATAGCACTTTTCTATACAAGTTTTAAGCGAGGAATTCATGTATGATATTCTTGCCGCGATTAAAGCAAAACGTACATGTATAAAATCAAGGTCAAGGTCGTGTATGGCTTAAAATTGTTGACATTTACTAAACTTCCCCACTTCGCGTAACTAACAATCAAGCAAACAACAAATGATTTTATTCGCCAGTGAATACTACGGGACATCTTAAATGAGCTGTCAAAATAGGTGACAATATCGTGTTCGACATAGAGCCCATATTGTTCTGTCTTCTGGTAGTCGGTGAACAGTGCGAGATGGAACTCCTGCCAATATTTGGGCATGAACAGTTTCGTTCTGGTCTACTGGAAGTGGCGTTACGATCTACAGATTCGTGTTGCTCTTCAGATAGAGAAGTGGGATGATGTTTTCCTTGATACCAAAGCCACATGCGCCAACTTAGGGGACATAGTGAGCTCACAACTTCTTGGAGCCCATGCACAAAGCAGCTGTGATATTGTTTCCTACTCGTTCAGAAAAGGCAAGGCCTCTGTTTTGAAGACACCGAAAGCAGGCAACTTTCCATGGCTGTTCGACGTGCTGGGAGAGGAGAGCGCCACTCACGCAGACGTCATGGCAGTTGGACAGCAGATCTTTGTGGTACTGTATGGACAACCCACGGGCAACTCGATGACTGAAGCTTTGGTACAATATGTACACCCGCAACCACGGGAAGCCATTGCGCATCACGGTACTGCCTCCGACAGACACCGACCTTTACTTCCACGTGCGACGTGCGAACATGAAGATGTTGCTTTGGAAGGCAGCTGACCAAGAGGGTACTCCAGATGTCTTCACCTCAGAGTATGGCTGGAAATAGATGACGGGATAATAGATGACTTGCCCCAGCACTGACAGTGGTCCACCAGAACCACCACTTCTAATGAAGTTCATTAGCTGTCGCTGTCGAGCGAAGGACAAGGCACGCAAGGAAGACAATTGTTGTTGTCACTGTGAAAAACTCAGTTGCACAATATACTGCCTCTGCACAGCAGGTGATGAATGCTGCAACCCATTTACGAAGACAGAGGAGTTGGAGGAGAACGATGACCAGCGTGACCACAAATATGATGATCATTATTTAGATCGTGACGAATTATAAAAACAATACATAGCATTGGATGGGTAATATGTTATTATCTATGTTAATTTGTTTTTACTATGAATGCTTACATTTGATTATATTAACCATAGGCGGTTGTTTCTCTGTTTCGTAAAACTAACTATAAATAAAACCATTGGTTCTTTGTTTGATTGTCAGTTACGCGAAATGGGGAAGTTTAGTAAATTTCAACAATTGTGAGCCACAAATAACCTTAACCTTGTTTTTATACATTGACGTTGACCTTTAATCATGACAAAAATATCAGAAATGAATTTATCGAGTCAAACGTATATAGAAAAGTGACTTTCCTAGTGTCATTACTCCATTTCTAGTTGACCTACAGGTGTGATGTTGGTACCATTATAAAGCTAATACAATTGTCTACCTATTTTGACAACAAGTCATCTACCACTTTGTTTTAAGCGTATTTTTAAAAAGTGGTTTAACCTTTGATCTGACCTAGCAAAGACATGTAACCTCCGGTTTCACTATTTTTGTTTTACATATATATATGGCAATAATCACTAGATGCATTATCGTGCGCAATTTAATACTTCAGGAGTTATGAATTTTAAGAACATTTCTTGCACCGCTTTGATGCTGAAATATTGGCCTATGAGTACAGTAGTAATGCTCTGTTTGCATGCAAACGGTGGCTAGCCTTCAATATGTTGTTTCTGCTGTTATTACCATTACTTCCAGTATCCACATATGTATGTAATTATGTGCTGGCGTATTTTGTATGTGTGTGTGTGTGTGTGTGTGTGTGTGTGTGTGTGCGTGTGTGTATGAGTGCGTGCGTGCATGTGTGCGTGCGTACATCCATGATTGCATGTGTAAATCATTTTGCCAAAAAAGGTGAAATTGACTTGCCCAGGATAATTTATAATTTATTATGTTGTACATAGAAATGAATGTGTGAATTTAATATATGTTGAATCTGTTGAGTTGCATTCAATAACATTTCATGTTGTGAAGGAAAATTGAAAATAAATAATAAAACACTTGTAGATCAACTTTTGCATTTTTAAGCCCCTACCATAAGCGATCAAGTGAAGTAAATGTAGCCATGTGTATCATCACACCAATAGTACATTAAATTCAGTTCTGATGGCTACATACCAAATAACTATTTTTTGGTAAACAATTTTAGTGTGCAAGTCAAAAAATGTAATTTACCTAATTACTACTGTACTCCAGTCATATTACCAACTGGAATTGTTCTTAGTTTCCAATATAAAGTAAATATGCAAAAACTATGAATATAATACTATTTCACTTTCACAAATACTTTTTGTGTTCCTTCAGGCTCAATGCTCAACATAGCAATATAATCACACTTTTATAATCCAACCAAAATAAACAAAATATGTTGATCAATAAGATGGTCACACATGACGGCTGAATGAAAGCATATCAGTGCGTCATTTACGTAACAATGACCCTGGTACTTACCCTTGCGAAATGATGACCATGTTCGACCATCTATATTATTTGATGATCGACCATAGTACTTCATGTTTTTTTCATCTATTGTAGCCAGCATGAATTTTGTATGGTGATGATTTAACTATGCATGCATTATTCTAAAGTGACTTCACCTGCATGACAACTGTGCTTCTCTACTGTTTTTGTAGAAATCCTAAAGTTTTCGGGTTAAATATGCCTCAGTCAATCATGGCACTTCATAAATTGAACAAACTAACAAGCAGTAACTAACTTTTGTTTGGCGAGACCTTGATCATGCCTAACACTAACAGCTGGCTATCTCCATGAATCGTTGAATCGAACCAGTTTGACCCAGTTTAATATCATGTGGCAGAGTAGTATGTAATCCTCTGCCCATTCAGTGATAAGTGATCCCATAAATTACCACAAACTGCACATTGCTGATTCTATTGGACACGACTACAAAAGATAATGGTGGATGAATATTTAGTGTGATCTTACCCCAAATGATGCTAAATTGTTTTTTTTATTATCGGATTCACTAACACTGTGTCTTTCCTAACAACCAGACCTAACATGTTAAATAAGATAAATTAAAAGAGGAGCTCTGTGATAATATGGTAGTTTTTCCTTTACCATTCTAGCCATGATTCATAAAAAAATAAAGATTGCTTAATATGTTTATAGTCTGGAATTAATTCCCTACTACAATTAAATCTTCTGAAACTATAGCACTTTTCATAAAAAACATTTTTGTTTGCAATTGCTTTTCCACCGTATATTTTTGGTGGATTCTTGCCTCTCTATTTATGATTACGCCAAACGATTTTGTTTGTTACGCCTCTGACCGAGCTTGACTTTTCTAGCATATAAACGCTATATAAGTGTTACAATTACTTTCTTGATGACCGAGAGCAATTGTGATCTAAAATTGCATTAATTAAAATATTTGCTAATTGGTGGACCCAGCAGGACTCACAGATTTATGGCTTTTTAAAACCTTTTACAGTCCAAGATACTGACGAGGGTATTAACACCGTTGCTGTTGATGATGTCCGTGGATACATATACTGGAATGAATACAAGGGCATATACCGTGCCACACTCAATGGCTCCAAGTCAGAACTAATAATAATCAACAGTAAGTTATATATGTGTCTATATTATAAAACAGTGTTTGTGTGTCTGTCTATCCATCTATTTGTCTGTCTGTCTGTAGACCCACAGCTCTTTTGGCTTTGCATGTTTCTAAAATCATCTGTGGTGGAGAAAGTTATGGGTTCAATATCTAAAAAGGCTATATCCTTTGTATGGATTCTGTCTCACATATCACAATGTAACCACGTGCTGTAACCCTGGGACACACTGAAGCCGTGTAATTCAATGTTCATATTGCCTTTTTCCAGAAGCAAGGTTTAACTCTCACTATTTGTTCAGGTCAGAGGGGATCAGAATGTTCAAACATTTCAGCCACTGACTGCCTTATCCTCCAAGCATCACTGGGATACTTGGCTAGTGTTTTCTTGTGTAAGCAAATTAATAATAATCTACAGGGTGTGACAGTAACAATTTCATGATTGCCAGGGGCACGTAAATGTCTTCTAAAGCAAACATATGTAGATATCCACTCATTCAAACTGGCAAGCATAATTACAAAAATCAGTTGTGACATCGATTATCCACAAGCTTGCTCCACAACTTTGTCACCACTGTGGTTTTGCACTTCTTTAAGTTCTTGATGAGCCGCCACATTTGGTCATCGTGTTACCAAATTCATCATCAAAGATACCAAGGAATGCAGTAGCACCAATTGTCATGTAATTTTTTCTACTGTTACTAAAGGAATGAAAACGGTTTAATGTATTACATAAAAACCAGAGTATTGGAAACATTGGTTGTTTGCATTACACCTATGAAGGTCTAACTTGTGATTTGGCGCTGTAACTTAAACAACACATGTTACCCTGCATAATGGATGCTGTGTTATTATATTATAGTTGGCATTCGTGGTTATAAAAACTGTGTACCTCAGCTTCTGGATCAGAGTGAATATAAAATAATACATGAGCAGCCATTTTCATACATGCAACATGTAAAACCTGGAACATGATGCAAAACTACTCGGCTGTAAATGGACATTTTCCAGCACCAAGAACAAGGTTTCTAATGACTTGTGGCCATAAGCTGCTCCGTCTAGCAAGTTATATGGGATGGTCACAACAAAATGCAAGTGAATTCGAGATGTATCCACTATATGAACAGTTCAACCGGTTGACAGCAATATGAATCATTTAGCATTCAATATTCTAATGGCCACAGGCACAAAACTCCTGCTATAGCGAGATGTTTTACATTTTATACAACGGTATCTCCTTCGAGACGGAAGTACATGGAAGAACGTAGAGAGCGGGTGATCAGACTCAGTAGCGACAGCACGAGCTTTCTTCAAAATTGCATGGTCGATTATTTCGGAGAGCATTGTTGTAGATAAGCCAATGATGTTGGCGGAAACGTGTGAGATTTTCAGAAGCCTGTTACGGTTTTTCACCGAAAGAGCAGGGTAGTAACAAATGCTGCAGTAGGTTATGAGAGGCTCAATTATGCTACGGTAAAGACGTAGCAGAAGTAGTGGATCAACGTAGAAAGCTCGTAACTTTCGAAGAACGTGCAGTCGCTGCTGAGACTTTTTCTGCACGGCTGTAACATGCTTTGTAAATGACAATTTATCATCTAAGATAACACCGAGGTACTTGAATAAATCAACCTGTTCCACAGGTTCACCGTTGATGACAATAGGACTATTGACAGTTATATTTCGACGGAAGTCAATGCACATTTCTTTGGTTTTGGAAACATTCAGATATAGAAAATTGTTACTGCACCAACTCGAGAAACGTACCACTGAAGAAACATATGACTGGTATGAGGAAAAATCACTCAAAAGAGCGAGCATGGCTGTATCATCAGAAAACCTCACATATTGGGTAGATGGATCCACACTCCGACAGTCATTTGTATACAAAGTGTACAAAAATGGGCTCAGGACACAACCCCGAGGCGCACCTGTGTTACTAACAATCACTGATGACTTTATGTCACCCACTCGAACACACTGCGGGCGATTACTTAGGAAATTGAAAACCCAGTGAACAAATGCGGCTGGAACTTCTAGTTTATGTAGTGTATCAATCATGACATGCCTTTGGATTGTATTGAATGATGAACTTAAATCTATAAATAGGATTCGAGCATAGTTACCAGCTGTCTCCATGTGTTCGAATAGTTTGTGTAGAAGGCAAGCTATTGCATCGTCAGTGCCTCTTCTTGAACGGTAAGCGAACTGATACGGGTCCAGTTGAGATTGAACATGTGGGAGAATGTGAGACAAAATCAGTCTTTCAAAACATTTCATGACGATGGACGTTAGGGCCACAGGTCTGAAGTGGTTTAACTCTGACGGTGATGACATTTTAGGGACGGGTACCACTATAGACGTTTACCAGATGGTAGGAATCACACCTGTATCCAAATAATGTTTAAACAGTGGCTGAAATACCGGACCTAACTCAATTGCACACTCTTTAAGTAAGCGGCCTGGAATGCCATCTGGACCAGGAGCTTTATTAGCCTTAGACTTGTTGAACTGATTTGTGACATCCACGGTAGAAATGTCAAAATCAACTGGTACGGGTAAAGGGCCAGCAGCTAGGAGCGACTCACACTCAATAGATAAATCACGGGTGTCAAATATGTTATAAAACAAATTTAAGTCTGAAGCAAATTTCAATGGATCAGTAGTTGAAGGGACAGATAATCTGTCAACACGACCTGACATCTTTTTTCAAGTGCGCAAAGGCCTGTTTAGTGTTCATGCAGCTAAACTAATTTTCAACCTTTTCACGATACCTTTGCTTTGCTTGCGAGATTTCTGTTTGTAGCTGTCTGTGTGCATTTTTAATTGTGTGTATTTCCTTAATGCGGTATGCGAGTTGTTTTTCCTTAAGCGTGTTTTTTATATCAGACGTGATCCAAGGCTTTGAATTAGGATAAACAGTCACAGTTTTCATTGGAATGGTAGATTCCATGCAAAAGGTAATGTAGTCCGTAATGATAGAAGCATGTTCATTTAGGTTCACTGAATCGGGTGCAAACACACCCCAATCTGTGCAAGCCAGAGATACCTGGAGCTGCATGGTGGCATCCTGAGTCCATTGTAGAACCTCGACAATGGACTCAGGAACATCTAGAACCAATTGTCAATCAAATCCTATGTGTATTTACAGACCAGGAGTTTTAGAGTTAAACCACAAATGTTAATACAAAAAGCAGATTTTTGCACCACAGAACCCTGAAAGTGTCCCAAGTAACATAATAACAGTCCCCCCACAGCGCGTTGAGTAATCATAAGTATTATATATTTTACTTTTTATCTTTAACTAGCTAAGTTACCCAGCAATGCTTTGGAGCGAAACAAAACATTCATCCATTTGAAAAGTGTGTTATGCCCCAGGAATAGATTGCCTGTTCATAAATATGCTGTAACAAAATGTTAATGCGTGGCATCCAGAGCTGGTCTTTTGATAAAAAAAACATCCGCGGAATTCCGCGGTTCGCGAACCCAATTTGGACTTTTCTGTGATTCGTCCAAATCCTATTTGTTTTCTAATATGGGTCAATTTATACAAATTCAGGCAGCTGTTTTGAAGTGGAATTTCAGCAAGTTGCAGGCGAGTAATGTGGGGCATGGGGGGTAATGGCGTAGTTTAACCGGACATTGCAGGGGCCAGGTCGCCACAGAATGCCGAAATGTTCTTGAATATTTTGTTCGTGTACCTTGGGATGTTCTTGGATTTTACTAAATGTTCTTGAAGGGTGTCATGAACATCACGTACAATACTAGAGAAACTTCGACAAGAGTATTATAGTAATATATTGCGTAAACAACATGGCAGTAACACAATTCGCTAGATGGCAAGTGGACTAGTAACGAGCAGGATCGCTCGATGTCACCACTCGAACACGTGAGCCAATCATAAATGCTCTCTTATTACATGTCTGGCTAAACGCCAATCAGGTGCACTCTTTCTTCGCAAATCGCCCTCTACCGTATATAATGATTATTTTTATTTCGTTTCCATCACATTATTTACTTTATGGTTGACATAATCGCCAAGCTGCAACTGAAATGTGAGTGCAAATTTAGAGACAAATAGGTTAGTGAACAATGACTATAAAATAGGATCGGGAAATATTGCCACGACATGCAAACAAGTAGTGCTCTGCAAGAAGCAATCTAAACATAAATATGTCATATACAATGTTTGTGAACTGGCCTGTGATTCCCATAAACCGGCAACACATTCACAGGTATTGCATTGCAAGCATAACATTCGAGAGGCTATGTCAAATATAACCTTTTAGAATGACTGAAGGAATCCCCCGATGAAATATATATTATACTGAACAATGAACTATTGACAGGGGTATTCCAGGGAACCAGTTGACGTGGCAACATTCTGTTTTAAATAACATCACATCTTCAGTGTGACAGTGATCTTGGGTTGTTCTTCCGAGGATCTTAGAACATGTGTGGGTTTTACAAAGTATTATGATTCTTTTTGTTTGTGTTTTGAAAAAGACATACACATTTTCCAACTGTAAGCTTTCAGTTTTTATTTGTCGTGTGGTGTTACAATACAAATACATATAAAAGTAATGTGTTTGAGATTTTACTTTACATTTGAAAGTGTATTAAAATAAAATAGTCTGAAAATACGTTAGGTTGTATCACAGACAATGGCAATTTTTTGTATCTATCTCTTCTTCAATTAGCCGAGCTGCGTGCTAATATTCCTCGGAAGTGACTTGCCTACTCTCACATGCCTGTTTTCAAATGTCTATAATTTCGTCAGTATGCAGATGAATCCGTCATTCAGTTACCTACTCATAGATAACATAATTTGATATTTACAGTGATGTAGAAAAACACGAAATTCCACGGATAGAACTCAATGCTTAGCAATTTAAATCCCACTGTTCTGTATGTATAGACTACTAGTGGAAAGAAGATAAATTATTGCTTTGAATAAATATATCCTCACCCCCCTGGTATGTTTTATACGTTTGGCATCAGTTGTGATCTGGTAAATACAGCTGCTGTACCATTTAGTTTGGGTTGATCTATTTGTGAATAAATATGAGGGTCATGTGTTTTGTAGGGATCGAACCGTTTGGGCTAGATGTTGACACAGTAACTGGCAATCTGTACTTCACTAATAGGAAACTACTGAAGAGATTAACAAAGAATGCCAACACGCCGAATATCATCCTTGACGCACCTGCTACTATTTTTGGCATTGCTGTTGATCCACTGAACAGGTAACACATCTGTTGATTACATCATGTCTTCTGTGTGAAACTTTCACCCACCATTGGTTACACGCCTTAAACTGTTCATCCACCAGAGAATATGCATTGGTCCATCTATCCACAACAGTGTGTGTGTTGGACTATTCACACACAACAGTGTACATAAGACAGTTCACACACCAAAGTGAATGTGTGGAACTGTTCACCCACCCGAGTGAATGTGTTGGATTGTTCACCCACCAGAATTAAAGGGTTGGACTGTTCACCCACCAGAGTGAATGTGTGGAACTGTTCACCCGCCAAAATATATGCGTTAGACTCTTCACCCACCAGAGTGAATGTTTTCCGCTGTTCATCCACCATAGTGTATGTGTTAGACTGTTCACCCATTAGAATGTATGTGTTAGACTGTTCACCCATGTACCAGAGCACAGTGTATGTGTTTGAGTGTTACCCACTAGAGTGAATATGTTGGAACGTTCACTCCACCAGAATGTATGTGTTGGACTGTTCACCAGCCAATGTGTATGTGTTGGACTGTTCATCCTGTAGAGTGTATGTTTTAGATTGTTCACCCATGTACCAGACCAGGGTGAATGTGTTAGACTGTTCACCCACCAGAGTGTATGTGTTGGACTGTTCACCCACCAGAGTGAATGTGTTGGACTGTTCACCCACCAGAGTGAATTTTCACCCATGTAGCTGACCAGAATGTTTGTGTTGGACTGTTCATCCACCATAGCGTATATTTTAGAATGTTCACCCATCAGATATCATTTATTGGACTGTTCACCCACCTGAGTGAATGTGTTAGACTATTCACCCACAAGAGTGTATGTATTAGATAGTTCCCGCACGTAATAATAATAAAAATAATGATAATAATAATAATAATAGTTTGTATTTGTAAAGCGCCGTATATCCAGAAATATATCCGCTCAGAAACGAATAAAATACATTGTAACACATACATATTTAAAATATTCATAATCAGTTAAACTTGCACGGAAAAACGAAATGTTAAAGATAATAACTAGATAATTAAATAAAGCTTCTAAAATTCGTAGTTCATAAGCTAAATTTATCAGCAATAAATATCTAAAATAAAATAATACAATTAATAAATAATAAAATGTGTTAATAACTTAATAATAAAGTAAGTAAAAAATGGCAAAAATAGAATTACAGTTAAATTAAATTCATTGTAAAATACCCTACAAGTAGTTCACAAATGCGGCCTTAAAAAGATGTGTTTTCACTTTGGATCTAAACAGTTCAAGTGAATTTATAAGGCGCAGACTGTACGGTAGATCGATCCACAGGTGCGGAGCCATCACTGAAAAGACACGCCGACCATAGATTGTGGCGTGGTACTCGCAGGAGACGACTTTCGACGGACCGAAGCTGGCGACCCGGCATATATTTCGTAATCATGTCAGCGATATATTCGGACGCTAGGTCGTGTATCGCTCGGAAAGTCAAAACCAGTATCTTGTATGTTATGGTTATGGAACCGGCAGCCAGTGTAGCACTATCAACACTGGCGTGATGTGGAGGTGGTCTCGGCGCCGCTGCTGCGTAATTACACGCGCTGCCGAATTTTGAACTCGTTGCCGTTTATGCAACAATTGTCCACTGATGACACATAACATAGCATTTCCGTAGTCTAACTTCGATGTCACTAGACCGTGGACGATTGTTTTGCATGCATCAGTTTGGAAGTAGGCAGCCTGACATGTCCGCGCAAGTTGCATCGACATGTCCATTCCGCTGTCCCTAACAGTAACGGACCAAGTACCGATCCCTGACGTACACCACAGTTCAGTTGTTGTCGGCGAGAAATGGCATCCTTAAACTTAACAGCAAGTGTTCAGTCCGACAAATAGGATGCTATCCATGCCAGCGCCAATTCACAAATGTCGATGGATTTCATTTGTTTCAGTAGTATACCGTGGTCCACAGTGTCCAAGGCGGCAGTAAGACCCAGGAGGACGAGTGTCACTCCCTTTCTTCGGTCGAGTGCCTGCATAATGTCATCGTGAACACGCACGAGTGCTGTTTCGGTGCTGTTGTGCGGACGATACGCGCTCTGAAACGGGTCAAGGAGTTTGTTTTCGTCAATGTAGCGTCGAAGGTCAACCGGGACATGTCTCTCTAACAATTTTGAGACAAAGCAGATATTTGATATAGGGCGGTAATTCTTGATTGCCATTTGCGTCCAGACCTGTCTTCTTGAACAAGGGAGTGGCCAGCGCATGCTTCATTTCACCTGGTACAGTTGCAGATTTTAATGACATATTGATGATATTCGCCAGCACAGGTGCAATAATATTGATGTTCGTTTTTTAACAATGTCGTCGGCCAAGGATCTAGAGCGCAATATTTCGAAGGGCATTTGTTCACGAGTCGAACAATAGCAGCGGCAGTTGTGTGTGTGAATGTTGACAGAGTACAATGGTGGTGGTGATTGTTGTCAATTGGCAGCACAGGTACTGGGGCGTCATGATGATACAGTGTATTGCGAACTTTCATAATCGTTTCGGATAAATGTTTTCGAAAACGTTCCACCAAATCCTCATGAGAGTCGTTGCTTTCGGGTAGCACTGGTGGTTGTTTGCGTCCGGTGATCTCATTCGTTACGCGGTACATGGCCTTCACATCACAGGCAGACTCGCGTATTTTCTTACAGAAAAACGAAGATTTAGCAGCTACTAACTTTTCTCTGTAGACGTCTCGCAAACTCGTGTAAAGGTCTCTATGCACTAGTAACCGTGTCTGTCGCCACCGCCTTTCAGCTCGCCGGAGTTCTCGCTTCGCCACTGATAACCCAGTGTTGTGCCACGGTGTCTTGGGTCGGATGATAATAACACGAGTGATATGTGGTGCGTGTGAGTCAATCAACCCAGCAATGGTAGAGTTGTATTGCGTTGAGAGTTCACCGACGCCATCATTGGGGTTATTGAACAGGTCTGAGTTTCTGAGGTCAGACACTAGTTTGGCGCCTACTCTTTCGGTACCGCCCCGTCTTTCGGTACGCGGGAGGTGATTGAAATTATACCCCTCTGGAGTGAGGGCATTTATAACAGCAATGTCACTAGTCGAGAGTCATGTATCGGTTATGCATACGATTTCGAGGTCATGATCGACTATATAATCACGAATACACTCTGCCTTGTTACGCACTGACCGACTGTTGATCAACGCCAATGCCGTTGTCTTGGTAGTCGCTGCGCCCGTCACTTCTGTCGCCGGATGTGTCGGTACTGCCGCCGCTGGTGTTTCTGCCGTATATTCTGGTGTTGATGCTGTCGCTGCTGACGCTGTAGCTGTTCACGCTGTCGACGCTGTCGCTGGTGACGTTATCGCTGTTGACCCTGTCGCTACTGACATTATCGCTATTGACTCTGCCGATGTTGACGCTGTCACTGTTGACGCTGTGGCTGTCGATGCTGTCGCTGTTGACACTGTCGCTGTTGACATATCAGGCCAGAGTGTATGTGTTGGACTGTTCACCAACCAGAGTGTATGTGTTGCAGTGTTCACCCTACCAAACTGTATGTGTAGGACTGTTCATCCACCAGAGTAAATATGTGGGACTGTTCACCCATCATAGTGACTGTATGGGACTGGTAACCCACCGGAGTGAATGTGTGTGACGATTCACCCACCAGAGTGAATGTGTGGGTCTGTTCAACCACCAGAGTGAATGTGTTGGATGTTCACCCAAAAGAGTGTATGTTTTACACTGTTCTCACCAACGTACCAGACAAGCGTGAATGTGTGGGACTGTTCACCCACCAGACTGTATGTGTGGGATTGTTCACCCACGAGAGTAAATGTGTTGGACTGTTCACACATCGGAGTGTATGTGTTTGACTGTTCGCCAACTAGAATGTATGTGTTAGACCGTTCACCCATGTAACAGATCACAGTGTATGTGTTGGATTGTTTACCCACCAGAGTTAATGTGTAGGAGTGTTCACACACGTATCAATGCGTATCAATGTAGAGTGTATTTGTTGGATTGTTCACCCTCTAGAATATAATATGTGTTAGACTGTTCACCCGTGTACCAGAGCAAAATGTATGTGTTGGACTGTTTAGCAATTGGAGTGCATGAGTTGAGCTATTCACTCCACTAGGATGTCTATGTGGGTATGTTTACCTACCAGAATGAATGTGTGGGACTGATCACCAACCAGTGTGAATGTTTGGGACTTTTCACCTTAGAGAGTGTATGTTTTGACTGTTCACCCACCAGAGTGAATGTGTTGGACTGTTCGCTCCAATAGGATGAATGTGTGGGATTGTTCACCCACCAGAATGAATGTATGGGACTGTTCACCCACCAGAGTGAATGTGTTGGACTGTTCACCCATTAGAGTGAATGTGTTGGACTGTTCACTCACAGGAATATATATACTGTACTGTTCACACACAAGAATGTATGTGTTGGAATGTTCACCCATCAAATTGAATGTGTTGACCTGTTCACCAACCTGAGGGAATATGTTGCACTGTTCACCTACCGAGTGAATGTATTTGGCTGTTTACCCACAGTAATGTATACTTTTGACTGGCCACTGACAAAAATATATTTGTTGGACTGTTAAACCACCAAAGTTAATGAATGTTCACCCACCAGAGTGCTTGTGTTGGACTGTTCACTCACAAGAATATATTATATTGTACTGTTCACTCACAAGACTGTATATGTTGCACTGTTCACCTATCGAGTTAATGTTTTGGACTGTTCATCAAAAAGAATGTATGTGTTGGACCGACCAAAGTGAATATTTTGGTTCTGTTCACCCACGGAGTGAATGTTTTGGATTGTTCATCCGCCAGAGTGAATGTGTGGGACTATTACCCCACCAGAATGTATGTGTTGGACTGTTCACCCTCTGAAATGAATGTGTTGTACTATGTACCGTCATAGTGAATGTGTGGCACTGTTCACCCACCAGAGTGAATGTGAGGGACTGTTCACACATCACACTCGGTGTTTGACTGTTCACGCACGAGAGTGAATGTGTTGGAATGTTCACCATTAGAGTGTATGTGATCGACTGTTCAACCACTAGAGTGTATAGTTTAGACTGTTCATCCACGTACCAAACCATAGTGAATATGTTGGATTGGTCACCCCCCAAAGTGAATGTGTGGGGCTGTTAACCCACTAGAGTGAATGTATCGGACGGTTCACCCTCAATAATGTATGTGTTGTACTGTTCACCCACCAATGTGAGTGTGCTGGACTGTTCACCCACCAAGTAAATGTGTTGGGCTGTTCACCCACGGAGTGAATGTGTTGGAGTGTTGGAGTGTTCACCACCAAAGTGAATGTGTTGGACTGTTCACCCACAAGAGTGAAGGTGTTGGACTGCCCACCAGAGTATTAATGTTTTTTGTATTTAAAATATATAAATGCCGCTAGATTCAGCTATCCCTGGATAACCACTGATACCAGAAGAACGATTAGGATGAAGATTAGAGGTGATACCAAGGAGAGGAAAACCAAGCTAAAGAGAGACATTGATTGTTATAAGCATTGGCAACGGGAAGTTAAATACATGATCCCCTCAGGAAATAACAACTACATGGACACCACTATCAACGATGTATTCAAAGGCATAAGAGGTTTTGGAGCTTCAGTAAGAGCAGGGAACAGGAGGCCTAAGGGTTCCTATGTTCAAAAACGAGAATGGATTTTATCAGAAGTGATAGTTCCAGCAAAACATATTATACTTAAAGAGCAGTTCAAGTCTGTTTTACAAACATACATTTCACCAGTACGCCAGACAAAGGGTCAGCCCGTTTGACGTTCCCAGTGATTTGAAGAAGGTATGGGTCGTACCCAGTTACAAGAAAGTGGAGAAAGACCAAGCAAGCAACTAACGCCCGGTGTCACTCAAGTCCCTCACCTGCAAGGTATTGGAGCATATTGTCCACAGAACCATCATGAAACACTTCAACAAGAACAAGGTACTGGAGCATATTGTCCACAGAACCATCATGAAACACTTCAACAAGAACAAGGTACTGGAGCATATTGTCCACAGAACCATCATGAAACACTTCAACAAGAACAAAGTTCTCTGCAACAGTCAACACGGATTTCGACGCAGGCGCTTCTGTGAATCCCAGCTCTTGAACTTTTTCTCCAGCTCGCTTTCGGTCACCAAGTAGACGTCATTTTGATTGATTTCAGCAAGATGTTCGACAAGGTGCCTCTCGGTCAGAAACTCAACTACAACAGCATTCATGAAAACACTTTCCACTCGATTACATTTTTCATGGCCAACAGAACAAAGGATGTCTTCTGGAGGGGGGGGTACATTCCACCCAGGCAAATGTCAGGACGGAAATACACCAGGACACCGACCTAAGACCTCTCCTTTTCAATTCGTACATTGAGGTCTTCCAAATGTCATACATTCCTCTTGTACCAAGCTGTTCACATATGACTGCTTCCTGTTTAAGAGCATCACTACTGACAGAGACCTGTCAGATCTGTCGTCACTGGAGCAGTGGTAGAAGGACTGGCAGATGTAATTTAGTCCAAGAAAGTGCACAGCCATGAGACTCTCAGAGTAATGGCAAACAAAACAATGGCACGTGAAACGTCGCATACCATCGATAATGTATAGGAACATCTGACAGAAGTAGATTCCTTGGCATCTCAATCGCTGACAACCTAACATTGTTAAGACATATAGCAATAACAGCAGTAGAAGCAAACAGAGTCCTTGGTTTCCTGCTACGAAACATAAACGATTGTTCAACCAAAGTCAAGGCCATTTCCTACACCACCAGCAATATTTGGGTGAAAAGCAAGACTTCACCGATGCTAAGCTACTTGAAAATTGTCATACATTGTTTCATTGTGTCACAGAAATAGGTGACACACTCACGCATAATAAAACGAAATGTTTATATTACCAAGTACCTCAAAATACTTTTAAAAACATTTTGCTTTTAGTGCTGTCAAAACATAATTCAAATTTGGGTTTATTGAAACAAGCCAGAACAATAGTTGTAGGCTGAAACATAATTCCTTCTTCCCTTTACATTTTTATTTCACTTGTTTTTGTAAGGTGCATATGCCGTGTGCGGGAAGATATATTCATGCATATGAAATGTTATTACTATTTTCTTCATGTTTTGTTTGTAGGCAAGTGTACCTTTGTGTCCCAGGCGACAACAATATTGTTCAAGTCGACCTTGATGGACAGAACTCTACCATTATTTTACGCCACCTTGATGGACCTTTTGGGATTGCCATCGACCACTTGCATTCCCGTATGTGTTGGACATCTGTTGGTAAGTATAAAGGTGGTTCAGATTTGTAAATTGAAAACGTAGCCACTTTTTCCGTTTTAAATCATCCCAAAATAAGTCATTATCATCCGTATATAAAAGTAGTGAAGTAACATTGTGGTTCTCAAGTGATGTTCTCACAACCCTGTCTGGGTTTTTTCCATATCAGTGATTCATATCAATGATTCCTGTTCCGATTCTGATTACATCCATACTATAGTAATTCAGATGCCAAAACATAAAAAAGTATGATCCCACTAAATAGTAACCATTTCAGTACTAGAGCGCCTTGAAGTTGTGATCACTGAATACTGCATTCCCGGGAAAATGTATTTGAAAATCGAGTGTATCACACACATATATATATATATATATATATATATATATATATATATATATATATAGTATATATATACCTATATATATTTTATATTATATATATATATATATATATATATATATATATATATATGAATTTTATATTTCAAATTGAAAACAATGATATATAACATATTTACAAAATGTTAATTTATAAAGTTCAGTTGGTAATTCTCCTAAATTTAGGCAACCGGGTTGTGGTCATTAAATATCCTTTAAAGCCAGACATTACAGAAATATTGTGTTAGTTTTTGAAGAGTTCAATGGGTCTTACTAAGTGAAACGTATTTATTCAGCCATACCTCTGTTTTCACGGTACCAAATAAATATCCATTAATTTGAGCAAAGATTGATACACTTGGAAACACACAATCTTTATTAGACACCATATATTCCCTGATGTTTTTCTTGTGTGTTTTGTCATACTGTCAGCTTAAGTTCAATCATGCCAACAGTGTTAAAATAATATGCAAACAATTCTGGATTAAAACCAGGAGACCGTTTCACTAAGATAAAGTGATCTTACAGAAAACATATCCATAAACAAAATCGGATGGAAAATGTAACGAAAACTTTCAAAATGCATTTCGCTAACATGATACTTAGCTGAAGCGTAAGTTTCGGAGCAATTTTTCCCACCATACCAATCGATAATTTATACAGTTGGAACAGTTTGGCAAAACACTTAATACTTGTCGAAAGGTGTTTGAAAATAAGTTCGTCATCATTTCATGATCATTTGTCAACAACTTATCACTTTTTACTCGCAGTGCTAATGTTTAAAATGTAACCTTATAAAAGCCTTAGCCACATTATTGATGAAACTATTTCAGTGTCACATAAACAGTGTAAATATATAGAGGGAGCGTCGCTGTCGAAAATTAAAATTTACAAGATTGCAGAGAGCGCCAAAATCTTAAACTGACATTTCTGTGTGGAGTATAATAGTAGGAAGGTACCTGATTCAGCCTAGATAAGTTCAAAAAACAATTAACAAATATCACAACAACCTTGACCTTCGCAAAACCATAAACTGCACTGCAAACGTCAATGGGTCGAGACACTAACGTCATGTTATTGACATGTATACGTAATTCTGTCTTAAAATTCACCTGTCGTGTTTGGTCTTAATTCAGTATTATAACACTGTAGACAGGATAGTACTTACGCTGACTGTAAAATAAAACAAACACATAAGAAACATAAGATAAGTTATTATTAAATGAAATACATATGTCATGTGCTAATGTTCAGCAGTAAATTGGGCATTACAGTGCAGAACACAGCAACCATCACCTAGCTACAGACGTCTACTTGTACCCGGTAGTTTGTCTTTAACACAGCAATCATCACCTAGCTACATACATCCTCTTGCATCCGGTAGGTTGTCTTTAATACAACAATCATCACCTAGTTACTGACATCCTCTTGTACCCGGTAGTTTGCCTTTAACACAACAATCATCACCTTGTTACATACATCCTCTTGCACCCCGTAGTTTGTCTTTAACACAACAATCATCGCATTGCTACATACATCCTCCTGTACCCGTAGTTTGTCTTTCAAACAGGAATCATCACATAGCTACATACATATCTTGTACCCGGGTGTTTGTCTTTAACACAGCAATCATCACATAGCTACATACATATTTTGTACCCAGTAGTTTATCTTTAACACAGCAATCATTACCTAGCTACGTACATCCTCTTGTACCCGGTAGTTTGTCTTTATCACAACAATCATCACATAGCTATATACATCCTCTTGTACCCGTAGTTTGACTTTGCTTTGTCCTTTAGCCTGCTACAATTTCTTCCCATCCATTTTGGCTGTGTAGATAGACATCCAAGTTACTACATAGACACTTGAAGATGTGTCTTGTTAACGTTATTCATGGTTGTATTGTTAAGATATCTTTATGTTTTGTTCCAGACAAGAAAACATTAAATTGTGCAGATTACAAAGGTGGAAACCGTGTCGTTATTATTAGCAACATCGGTGAGCATGCAAATGTCCATATTAAAGATGACACTGTGTTCTACACAAGAATGATCTCCAGGTAAGACACAAAATACTACCTTAAAGCAGGCATGGTTTAATTTCAGTTGTTAAAAGTTAACTTAATAAACATCATTTTTAAAATCATAGTTTTATTTCATTAATTACGATTGCCAGAGATGTAATTTAGAAAAGTACAATTACATTTGAATATAATAATGTTATTATATATTACTACTATAGGAACGTTACAATTATAATTGTTGTTCTACACAATCCAGTGGTGACTGCCCCCTAATTGTCGAGATCGTAGTGCACAAGATACCCCTTAGACACAGCCACTCAGCCAGTCACCCACCCAGCCCCTTCTACAGTGAGAAATTAGTCCGGAATAGGTAACATTATGCTAGGACAAAACAACAGTGAAAGCCATTGGGTCCAACCAGATTCTTGTTCCCTTGATCCCTTGTCACATTAACGACCTCCTTTGCTTTCCGTGTAAACTCCTTCCTTCCATTAGTGGCTGTCCAAGGCAGCCTTCGTAAAATCTTTTAATCTAGATGATTTAGTCCGCTGAAATCTTCACGTTTATATTTCGCTATAAAATAACCAAAACATAAATGCACTGTTAAAGGCAGACACTTTTAGTTCAGTGATATTTAGTGCTGTGTGTCAATTCTGATATGCACACTGAACAGTAGATTTGATTTCAAAAAGTGAGTTAGCACCTTTAATGTTCGTGTTATGCATTTTATTATCATATAACTTCACCTTCTAGAACTGTTCCTGTTGAATGTGGTGACTTTTCTGTCTGCGTGAGCGCGCGGTCGCGTGTATGCTCTGTCTCCTTCACCATGCACCAGGCAGGAATCTCGCATCAACCGCAGAATAGCTGCATGTGCTCAGTAAAATACTGGATTGTTATTTGTCTCAAGGCTATTTGGCTACACTGCATTTGTTCGTCAGTAGCAAACAGTGATTGTTGCACAACTGTGCGTTAACGTTGACCCACTGCTCTCTCTCTCTCTCTCTCTCTCTCTCTCTATATATATATATATATATATATATATATATATATACACATCGATGTCTGGCCAATAGTTTGACACCACAAACATACAACCTTAATTTTGTGAACATGATATACCAGTAGTCACAGTGGTGTTTCATAACAATCATACAGTATAACGGAATCATTATCTTTAAATGTATAATGTGACAAAATATGACTGTGATTACAAAATGTTATGTAATCCAGAATGATAGTGAAACAAGTATTTCAGAAACATATTCAATAGTGTAGCAATGAAGAGAGACTGAGTAAAGTATACTATGTTTTATTAACTGGCGGGCATTTTGTATTTACAATATATTTTTATATTAAATAATATAAAAATAACAACTGATTTCGAGACTTTTGACAAGTTTGTGTCATTTCTTTGGATTCCCTTAATATACCTAGATGATTGTTTGTTCTCACCACCAAACTATGACAAATTAATTTGGACACGTATCTGAGGGTGTTAATTCAAAGTATAATTAGTTTGTTTCAATCATGCATTTATCAAGCTGAGATATTGATGACATGCTTAGGATGCTTTCTTTTTCAGACTCCGTTCAGTTCAGCTAGATGGTAGCCATGATGCAGAGAGTAGCATTCCTCTCAATGTTGTGGATGTAGCTGTGGCTCCAGGTGAGTGTCTTCTACTGAGAGGCACTGCTTTTTCCCATTTTGTACTATAATCAAAGGATGCAGATATCAACCATTTCTAGGAATCTATCATTACAGATCTCACGAGGAATAAACACAGCCATCATATCACAGCCTCAGCAGACATGCCCTTATATCCATCAGATGCCATGCCATGTTTGCCCTTATCCTCAAGACATCAAAACAACAGTTAGAATTATTGTCATTTGTGTGGGACACCCATACCTAGTCCCTCAAGAGAAATTATGTGTGACGTCTCACCATATTTCCCCAAATCATTCGTGTGTATTAGAAACCTCCTCTGACTCATTCATTTTGCCAAATTTAAATTATCCGCATGATAGAATTACAGGCATATAGACAAACTCTTACCACACCATCTACTTCTGTAATTTCAAACAAACACAAAGGAATAGCAGATATCCTTATTGCTGATCATTTTATTTCATGTTACTTTCAAACCTTGACATTAAGTATTGATATTGGGTTGGAGAAAATACTGGACCACCTTAAACATTACTTTTGTAGAAAAAAGCTGATGCCAGCCTTTTTAGAAATAGTCCACAAAAGTATTGATCTGTATATCGATGTAATACAGATTGACTAACTCTTATCACTCAGTTCATTTGGTTCGGTTAGCATTCGTTGGTTGTGGAAAGGTAAGAGAGGTAGGAGTGAGATGGAAAGAGCGAGCGAGCGAGAGAGGGAGAGGGAGAGGGAGAGGGAGAGGGAGAGGGAGAGGGAGAGGGAGAGGGAGAGGGAGAGGGAGAGGGAGAGGGAGAGGGAGAGGGAGAGGGAGAGGGAGAGGGAGAGGGAGAGGGAGAGGGAGAGGGAGAGGGAGAGGGAGAGGGAGAGGGAGAGGGAGAGGGAGAGGGAGAGGGAGAGGGAGAGGGAGAGGGAGAGGGAGAGGGAGAGGGAGAGGGAGAGGGAGAGGGAGAGGGAGAGGGAGAGGGAGAGGGAGAGGGAGAGGGTATGTAAGTGGTGTCAAATTTAATGAAGTAACACCAAAATGCCGCGGTTTCATGGTAAAATAACAATATATATATATATATATATATATATATATATATATATATATATATATATATATATATATATATTGTAGTAGGCCCCAAGGTCAAGTCAGTTATCCAGCTGTCAGTGAAATGAACAACATCCTAAAAACGCATTTCACCTAGAAAAAAAACAAATTCCGAGGCGACAAACGCTATATGCCGATGCGATGCGACGCGACGCGACGCGACGCGACGCGACGCGACGCGACGCGACGCGACGCGACGCGACGCGACGCGACGCGACGCGACGCCACGCGACGCGACGCGACGCGACGCGACGCCATGCCATGCCATGCCATGCCATGCCATGCCATGCCATGCGCCATGCCATGCCATGCCATGCCATGCCATGCCATGCCATGCCATGCCATGCGATGCGATGCGATGCGATGCGACGCGACGCGACGCGACGCGACGCGACGCGACGCGACGCGACGCGACGCGACGCGACGCGACGCGACGCGACGCGACGCGACGCGACGCGACGCGACGCGACGCGACGCGACGCGACGCGACGCGACGCGACGCGACGCGACGCGACGCGACGCGACGCGACGCGACGCGACGCGACGCGACGCGACGCGACGCGACGCGACGCGACGCGATGCGATGCGGACGGACGGACGGACGGACGGACGGACGGACCGACGGTCGGACCGACGGACCGACGGACCGACGGACCGACGGACCGACGGACCGACGGACCGACGGACCGACGGACCGGCGGACCGACGGACCGACGGATGGACCGACGGACCGACGGACCGACGGACCGACGGACCGACGGACCGACGGACCGACGGACGGACGGACGGACGGACGGACGGACGGACGGACGGACGGACGGACGGACGGACGGACGGACGGACGGACGGACGGACGGACGGACGGACGGACGGACGGACGGACGGACGGACGGACGGACGGACGGACGGACGGACGGACGGACGGACGGACGGACGGACGGACGGACGGACGGACGGACGGACGGACGGACGGACGGACGGACGGACGGACGGACGGACGGACGGACGGACGGACGGACGGACGGACGGACGGACGGACGGACGGACGGACGGACGGACGGACGGACGGACGGACGGACGGACGGACGGACGGACGGACGGACGGACGGACGGACGGACGGACGGACGGACGGACGGACGGACGGACGGACGGACGGACGGACGGACGGACGGACGGACGGACGGACGGACGGACGGACGGACGGACGGACGGACGGACGGACGGACGGACGGACGGACGGACGGATGCAATCAGAATTCGAGCCCAGGCCGTCACCAGTGGTTGAATGCCCACCCCCCCCCATTTTGCCCCATGTTTGCCTATTTTCCACCCCAAATCAAAAGTATGCGATCTCGCCACGGAGATAAATAGTTCGCGGTGCCAGCTGGGAAAGGTCGCTGTTACCTGTCACTGAATTGAGGGTTCCAAAGGAATATTCGACATGCGATGTGCCCGTCGGTGGCGAGGAACGTTCTGCAGTGGCGTAATTTCAGGGGGTGGGGTGGGCATTCAACCACTGGTGACGGCCTGGGTTCAAATTCTGATTGGATTTTGCCGCATGTTTGCCTATTTTCCACCCCAAATCAAACGTATGCTTCATTTCGATACCGGGCGTAACTGTGAGAAGTCTTGTCACGATATCCTGTCGAGTAAAGCATTATCTTGGGTTATTCTTCCAAGGGTCTGAGGACATGTGTGGGTCTTCAAATGCGTGTTGATGTTGTGTGTGGTTTTTTTGAAAGTTTTATAAACAGTACAGTCCAACTGTTTGCTGAGTACTGTAACTTTTCAGTTTTTGTTTGTGGGGTTGTGTTTCAATATATCTACACATACAAGTATGGTTTAAGTCAAATGTGAAGGAATATTAAGATAAAGTAGCCTGAAACTACACTAGGTCGTATCACAGACGTTGGTGTCTTTATTTGTTGTATCCATCTCTGCCTCAGTTTGCCGTGCCGCGTGCTAATGTTCTTGCCTCCTCTCACAGGCCTGACGATAAGAGGTAGGAAGGAAAGGAGGAATGGAGGAAGCGAGCGTGGTAGGAAGGAAGAGGGGAAGAGGCGGTGGGAGTAGGTAGGAGTGAAGGCAGGAATGCAGGAAAGGGGAAGGCACTGTACATGGGAGGACGGGACGAATGGATGGAGGAAGGGAGGGAGGGAGGGAGGGAGGGAGGGAGGGAGGGAGGGAGGGAGGGATGGAGGGAGGGAGGGAGGGAGGGAGGGAGGGAGGGAGGGAGGGAGGGAGGGAGGGAGGGAGGGAGGGAGGGAGGGAGGGAGGGAGGGAGGGAGGGAGGGAGGGAGGGAGGGAGGGAGGGAGGGAGGGAGGGAGGGAGGGAGGGAGGGAGGGAGGGAGGTACGGACGGACGGACGGACGGACGGAATCGAGGGAGTGATATATGTTAAGAGGAATAGAAGGCTGATGAAAAGATTGCAGGCTAAACATAGTAAAAATGTGGGATAGGCGATGTGGTAATGAGAGACAGGAAGTTAGAAGGAAGGTTGGTGAGAGAGCGAGGGTTTAGTTAAGGAGGAATGATGGAGGAAGTAGGACATGATGGCGAGAGGTAGAGAGGAAGAGAGGGAACGGAAACGAATGTATTTTGGGGAGTTAACGTGATATGGAGATTATGTCATTCGATGTTTTTGAAACATGTTGCATTGCTAATTAACGAAAGCAATATTACGTTGCAGTCTCCTTGTCAACTGGGTCCGTTAGCGCAGTCACCGATTTGGACCAGGACGATGTTCGGTTCTTTGGAATAATTAATTTCGCGATCTTATTGTGCGAATTCCAAGTTCCCATATTTGTGTAGTACATACAGCAGGTCATTTAGACTCATTTAGCATTTCCTGCACATAGGGTGGTGTGTTTGCATTGTTGTGATTAGTTTGTTTGTGCGGCACAACTTTCCCCTTACGTAGATTTATATGTAGCAAAAATGTGTGTGTTGGATTCGTATTACAGAGATCGCTTTTACCTCTGTATGGCAAATCGGCCTGAAGTGCTTGCGACATTTGTATGTACCAAACTAGTAAGGCTTGCCGTTAAATATAATGATCAATGAAGCAGATGTGTGTTGTGCCTATTTATATAATAATGTTTAAACATGTGTGTGGTTGTTCTTGCTGTTGCTGTGTCAATTGTTGTTGCTGTTTGTATTCAAACACTCTTATATGATTACCTGAGCTGCTTCCATATGCAGCTAAGTACAAAGAGAAACCATTAATGCAGATACTTCATCGCTCCCCAAAACAATATAGTGTTATACATTCATCATTCCTACTTGTTCCCATCATATGTGCCTCCAAATAAACTAGCAATATGTTGTCCTTTATCACGATCACATAAATTGTTGGTTAGCATAGTGGGGGGAAAAACAGAGTCAAATACCGGGTATAAAATATCTCTTGTTCGTGTTATATGGAGAAAATATTAACTAAACTACAACCAAAGAATGCATTGCAATGCCTGTCATGCTTACACTAAATCCGTGCGTTTGGATACATATTTGTTGTGCTAATCATGATTTGGTCATGTGACCTTCATTATGAAGAGTTGTTCCTTGTCTGCATTGTTGATATAATTATCCCTTTTTCTGGACACTATTTGTCTCATATTAGTTGTTTTGCCAATGCATTCGTCCTTGTCTGCGTTGTGTAAGAGATTGATATGTGTATCGGCTGCACATTGTTGTGGTGTCATTGGCTACTTTTTAATTAGTTGTTGTTAGCAGTTAGCACACCATGCATTGCACTAGTATATAAACATCGTTTCTTGTGACAACATAAAATGGTTGTTGCAATTCTTCTTCTGATTGTTAAATGGCATTCTTATAGGAATTATTTTAACATTTTAAACTGCGTGAAATATACGCAATGTTTTAGATAATATAATTAACGACATTATGTTATGTATGCATTTGCCTGTGTTTTATTAATAACGTGCAACATTGACAACATACCGGAACAATAACTCCGCTTATGCTGAGTTTCAGTTTGGCGCTACGGCTATTTTGTCAGTTTAAATAAAGTGAAATTAATACTTTTTGTCACATACAAAATACAATGTATAACAACGCAGTTCTGTATTGTGTTAACTTATCTATATATTTGGTTGGTTTTAAGAGGATATTCGGTCATATATAATAGTGTAGGTCCTACATGTAAGACATTTACATAACGTGTGTTTCCAAAAAATTGCAACAATCATGTTCGTGTTTTTCTCTCTTTATTGTGATGGTGATATGAATATCGCATTGGTATGTATTACGTGAAGGGACTAAGAGGGGGTTAACACCCATTCATTCCTATGTTGTGCTGCCGTCGTCACGGCCTTTTATATATGTAAACATTACAAAACATCCCGTACCCTCTCGTGATGGTATTGCAATTGATACATTACACTTAGTAAAACAATTGTTTTTCGAAATATTAGATGATACACATCTCACTTACAACTGCATGTATCGTATTGGCGGTACACAGCTCACCGTATAGCCGGGAACTCACTGAACCGGCCGGCCGACGCACGAAAAATTAAATCGGCAGAGCGTCGTGGGAACATCGGGCCGTCGGCCGGTTTGGTCATTTTGGAACTCACAGAACCGGTCTACCGGCCGGCCGTTGCCCGCCCGATGATACGGTTTTTCGAACACACACAGCCGGCCGATTTCATAATTTAAGCGCTATTAATTAAAATTAAAATTTGTTTGCTTGTTTGTCCATAGAGGTGTTCAATACGCTCGTCCAGGTGACCTACATACAAACGTTCATCATGGCGGACTCAGAGGATGAATTCATGCCAATTTGTGTTGCTGCAAGTGCCGCTTTTGTGGCAGTGTCTCAGAGGATCTGCCGGCCGGGCGTCGGGTAGGCGTCTGCCGACGTCGTGCGGGCATCGGCTCGAAGCACGACGCCCGGCCGATTCCACGATTTTGGAACTCACATAACCGATGCCCGGCCGATGCCCCACGATGACCGGCCGATGCAAAATCGGTCGGCCGGATTAGTGAGTTCCCGGCTTAACACAGCCAACTGCGAGATCCACGACAGACAGATTATATGGGAGTATACCTGCTCACGAAAACCAGCAAAGGAGAGGTAGTTGACACAACAGGCCACGTGTGAATGTCTGTGTAGTACGACAGAGCGCTCCAAATGTCATCTGAAACAGAAAACAACACCGTGCAGCAGTGCGATGACTTGAAGCTGTTTTTCCGCCACAACTAAAGACTTTATTGTTAACTACATTTGCAGTGGATAACGTTGACCACCAAACGAGCTGGACATCTGCACAAGGATCGTTCCCGGAGAGAGGACTCACTGTTTCAACAGACAATAGAGGTGTTGGATCGACTGCCGCGTGACTAAGGAACAGTCTTCTGCACTGACGATTGTAGCAGGGGGAAAATAAATTGTGATCAATTTCCATCATCATAATCAAATGTCCCACCATCATATCAGTACTCGAATAGCCATCTTCACGTGCAAAGGTCCCACCATTGCCGACAGAATGACTGTCAACGTCAGTCGCAAAACAGCTATGGGCCGCGTACAACGTCAGTAAACTGAATGTGCGGGAGGAAGATGTGAAGTCATGCGTGTCCGCCTCGTAGCCCCTGTTCAACGAAGAACTTCCTTTTGTAAGCTGTGTCAGACACAGATTTCAGGTTGTTTTCTGCTAACCTTTGTCACCAGTATTTCCTGATAACTGATACATTGGGCCATCGCATGACCACTCCCAACTCGTGGCCTTGTGGCCTCAGCTAGGGGGCCAGAAGCCCCTTTTTGGGGCCTGAATTGAAGTAAATTCAATTATGTGTTCACTGTGGAGCCACACGTAGCTAGAAATACAACAGTTGGTAGAAAGCATCCTGATACATTAGGAAAGGCCGTGGTGTATGGTTTAGGTATTTGCCCATACTCAATTCCATAGTTTGAACCATTGAGTCCCCCGTAAATGAAACAAATCGTCCTCTGATAAGTTTGTGCTTTTTCATTTTAACGAATTATGGCTTACGTCTTCTGTCGTAGTTGCTCATGAAGACAGGTTGGTCTGTAATTGAGAGTGCTGGAGCTGAATTGGGTTGACAAAA
>OZ024865.1:15740832-15763332 GCA_964017155.1 Oasisia sp. SBJ-2009
GGCATCCGAGGCCCACGTTTACGCTTGGCTGGTTATGCGCCCACGTACGCTTATAGTTTATATAATTATAGCATATAATTCAGGGGTGCGCGCGTGCCTGTGTATGCGAGTTCGTAGATGCATTCGTGCGTGCGTGCGTGCGTGCGTACGTGCGTGCGTGCGTGCGTGCGAGCGAACCTTCCCCTTCCCCTTCCCCTTCCCCTTCCCCTTCCCCTTCCCCTTCCCCTTCCCCTTCCCCTTCCCCTTCCCCTTCCCCTTCCCCTTCCCCTTCCCCTTCCCCTTCCCCTTCCCCTTCCCCTTCCCCTTCCCCTTCCCCTTCCCCTTCCCCTTCCCCTTCCCCTTCCCCTTCCCCTTCCCCTTCCCCTTCCCCTTCCCCTTCCCCTTCCCCTTCCCCTTCCCCTTCCCCTTCCCCTTCCCCTTCCCCTTCCCCTTCCCCTTCCCCTTCCCCTTCCCCTTCCCCTTCCCCTTCCCCTTCCCCTTCCCCTTCCCCTTCCCCTTCCCCTTCCCCTTCCCCTTCCCCTTCCCCTTCCCCTTCCCCTTCCCCTTCCCCTTCCCCTTCCCCTTTCGACTTACGATTTTTGTATGTATTTACAATTTTTTGCAATTTTATGAAATGTCAAATTAAAAAACATATCCGAATTTTTTTGACAGATTTGATCTTGCCAACATATTTTTAGAATTGCTTTCATTTTTTTCTTCTGATAATAGTAATTAATTAAAATGTAATGGTGCTGCCTTCAAGTATACGGATTACATATTTAGGAAACTACACATTTTTTGGAGTTAACATTCTCCTATTTTATTTTGTTCCCAAATCACAATGTTGCCAAAAGAGGCGGCAAATCGGTCTGACCTCCCTACCTATATTGGATAACTCACAAAAGCAAATCCTAAACGTGAATGATCTATCAGCCTTAGCCTAGGCTTATAGTTATAGGCTGATATTGGTATAGTCATTTTATAACAATTCAAGAGTTGTGCTTAGATGGTCAAAAACTGATAACTATACATACTAATAGTATTTTAGGAGTATAGTTAGCACGGCCCAGGACCAGGTTCAATACCCGGTCAGAGCAGGCATGTTCATCTTGTACACATGTATTCGATGTAAAAACCTGACTCGTCTCAACATTTGGGAAGTCCTGTCCTGTGTATCTCTCGTGAATAAGAACATCACGTGGTAAATCAGGAGTGGACCACACGAAGGAACACCACGTGACCTTGACCGTCATCAACTAGGCCGGACTGTACACGACTCGAACACACATCGTCCTTTATAATTTATAAAGTGTGTGTGTGTGTGTGTGTGTGTGTGTGTGTGTGTGTGTGTGTGTGTGTGTGTGTGTGCGAGTGTGTGTGATTTTTGGTCCGGTCTCAGTTTGGGACGCAAAGGAAACCACTAAAGACAACACGCTCCCTGGCAGTGACCACCATATCATTTGCCAACATAAAAAGGTTGGCTTGGCGTAAATGTTCTGAAATAGACTGAATAGTTGCTAATGAATGTTGTATCCACAAAATGTACATATTAGACTAGTCGGTTAACATGCGGAAAGTAAAGACAGTAAAGTGTAGGGGATCGAATATTTATGTTTTAGTCTAAGTCAAAGGTTCTTATGTACTTGGTGTGTTCCAGCAGTGTTCCCCATATGCCAATATAGGTTTGATCTAAATCAGTCTCATCAGCAGAACATATTACAGAATATAGAAAGATGCATGTCAAAAACATTTAAAAATAATTATAGCCTGCATCATCCAGGCTAGGACTACTGTCGATCTATAGTATAGGCTAAATAACACAATATTGGGAGCATTGTTCTATTCAAATAATCAGCAGAAAAGTAGTTTTTTTAAATGGGTAATAAGTATGTTAATGCAATGTTGGAATCATTGCAGAGCAAAGAGAGTAGGGTAGATAGTTCTGAATTATTTGTTCTTGTTATAAAATTAATAGTGCACAGTGTCGGTGTAGTAGGGTGTGTTGGCTGTTGAGTTTGAGTGAAACTGACGGTGTAGGCAGAACTGACGGGGACGTGATTGTGGGTGTGTTGGGCTAAGAATCATAATGGGATGTTGTGGTGTGTGTAATAATCGGGTGTGCTGGAATTTGCTCTGTTAGGTACCTAGTAGTGACGTTTTTTGCATGTAGATGAAATTGTAGTGTGTTGTAGCATAGGTTGCATTGGGTTATATTGTGGTATTGGCAGAAGTTGGTGTATTTTGGAGTAGGTGATAGTGGTGGGAGTTGTGGCGTGGTGCGTGATAGTTGGTAAGTGTTATACATATGTTCCATCATTAGTGCCACTTATTTGATTATATATATATATATATATATATATATATATATTATATATATATATATATTATATATATATATATATATATATATATATATATATATATATATATATATATATATATTTGTTGTAGGTGAAAGTGGTAGGTGTGTGTTAAGGTGTGGTAGATCAAGGCTGGAACTGTAACAAGTACATTTTTTTCATACTTGGGTAAAAGTATAAATCACTCTTGACAAAGTTAGTCAAGTAAAACTATTTTTGAGAAAATTACTTGAAGTACAAATTAAAGAAACCAGGAAATACGTGTACCTGAGTTTAACACCAAGGTAACTTTCTCTTTCAACTATATAAACGGTTGATAGTGTCAGCTTGTGTTGAGGTTCAGCAGCAGAAGCGATTTGGTGCACATAACAAACATATCAACTTGATGTTGTTGCCATTGATCGATTTCTTTAAAATCGGACAAACATAGCCATGCATTTTGTTTTGCAAATCCGTCTCTTGTGATGCTTCCGTAGTTAAAATTTGAATTAAAAAACTCGAAACACAGTTGACAACATGCCTTTTGGTCATGTCTGATAATGCAAACAAATATATAATAAGAAAATTACTAACGCTTGTTGCACTCACTGAATACTACATATCTGCATATAGTCCCTTGCTTCTGACACATATAATTCGACATGAACATGTTAAGAGCTCTTATAGTACAGGTCCCAGTTTCATGGAGCGTACTTAATACGTCGTTACGGGCGAAAAGCCGATAACCCGTCGGAAACCTAAAACGTCGTAAAGTTGCGCTAGTTGCGTTTCACGAGTCTGCTCCATAGATGCACTTAGCTGCCCCATGTATTTAGTAGGCGTAACTTGACGCTAGTTGAAATATTTACGGTATGGTCCCGAAATTGTAATATGTATGGTATGCTCCCGACATGCCCACTTTGAACAAAAACTATGTTTAATGTTTAAATTGGATATCCTTTAGATTCGTCATAGCTTCCCATTTGCTATGCGAACGGCAAAGGCGGCAGCGAGAAAGAAGAAGGTTGTTTATACATAGAACAAATTCAGGAATTCCCCACCGCGACCTAACTAGGTCAATGCTACGGCGATTTAGTAGCGCGAATGCTAAAGTGGTCTCATGAAACCGGCCGTAAACTGCATTGACTATTCGTTGTTAGCTGCGACCAGTTGACCGCGTAATTGCGCGTAAAGTTACACAGCTTCATGAAATTGGGCCCAGGAGTGTAGTTGGCACAGCCCAGGTTCAAAACCCAGTCAGGGTAGTCATGTTTTGTTTATCCCAAAAAAATATATGCAGTTACGTCGACTCAGGTGTTTGTTGAATTTCCACAACTGAAAATTATTACGATATATCTGGGAGATACTGAAACTGTTGTATTTTCAGTTGCTGAAGGCTCTCCTCTCTACACTTTGTTGATTGCCACACGTGAGGCAATCTATAAAGTTCTAGTGAACAACTCGGTGACGCCTCCAATATATGGAAAGGAGACAAAGCTGATAGAAGGTAAGCTGATATGAATGAAGCTTGATTAATATGTATTCACATGAGTGTCTGGAAGGTTTTGAGATTTGTTGGCTCGGGGCTTATTATGTCGGTGAACTTTTTTTATTAGCTAATTAACATTATTAACGCTAATTACGCTTGATCCAAGTAAAATGTTTGAACTAATAGACAAATCATGTGTGATAGCACTTTTCTATACAAGTTTTAAGCGAGGAATTCATGTATGATATTCTTGCCGCGATTAAAGCAAAACGTACATGTATAAAATCAAGGTCAAGGTCGTGTATGGCTTTAAATTGTTGACATTTACTAAACTTCCCCACTTCGCGTAACTGACAATCAAGCAAACAACAAATGATTTTATTCGCCAGTGAATACTACGGAACATCTTAAATGAGCTGTCAAAATAGGTGACAATATCGTGTTCGACATAGAGCCCATATTGTTTGGTCTTCTGGTAGTCGGTGAACAGTGCGAGATGGAACTCCTGCCAATATTTGGGCATGAACAGTTTCGTTCTGGTCTACTGGAAGTGGCGTTACGATCTACAGATTCGTGTTGCTCTTCAGATAGAGAAGTGGGATGATGTTTTCCTTGATACCAAAGCCACATGCGCCAACTTAGGGGACATAGTGTGCTCACAACTTCTTGGAGCCCATGCACAAAGCAGCTGTGATATTGTTTCCTACTCGTTCAGAAAAGGCAAGGCCTCTGTTTTGAAGACACCGAAAGCAGGCAACTTTCCATGGCTGTTCGACGTGCTGGCAGAGGAGAGCGCCACTCACGCAGACGTCATGGCAGTTGGACAGCAGATCTTTGTGGTATGTATGGACAACCCACGGGCAACTCGATGACTGAAGCTTTGGTACAATATGTACACCCGCAACCACGGGAAGCCATTGCGCATCACGGTACTGCCTCCGACAGACACCGACCTTTACTTCCACGTGCGACGTGCGAACATGAAGATGTTGCTTTGGAAGGCAGCTGACCAAGAGGGTACTCCAGATGTCTTCACCTCAGAGTATGGCTGAAAATAGATGACGGGATAATAGATGACTTGCCCCAGCACTGACAGTGGTCCACCAGAACCACCACTTCTAATGAAGTTCATTAGCTGTCGCTGTCGAGCGAAGGACAAGGCACGCAAGGAAGACAATTGTTGGTGTCACTGTGAAAAACTCAGTTGCACAATATACTGCCTCTGCACAGCAGGTGATGAATGCTGCAACCCATTTACGAAGACAGAGGAGTTGGAGCAGAACGATGACCAGCGTGACCACAAATATGATGATCATTATTTAGATCGTGATGAATTATAAAAACAATACATAGCATTGGATGGGTAATATGTTATTATCTATGTTAATTTGTTTTTACTATGAATGCTTACATTTGATTATATTAACCATAGGCGGTTGTTTCTCTGTTTCGTAAAACTAACTATAAATAAAACCATTGGTTCTTTGTTTGATTGTCAGTTACGCGAAATGGGGAAGTTTAGTAAATTTCAACAATTGTGAGCCACAAATAACCTTAACCTTGTTTTTATACATTGACGTTGACCTTTAATCATGACAAAAATATCAGAAATGAATTTATCGAGTCAAACGTATATAGAAAAGTGACTTTCCTAGTGTCATTACTCCATTTCTAGTTGACCTACAGGTGTGATGTTGGTACCATTATAAAGCTAATACAATTGTCTACCTATTTTGACAACAAGTCCTCTACCACTTTGTTTTAAACGTATTTTTAAAAAGTGGTTTAACCTTTGATCTGACCTAGCAAAGACATGTAACCTCCGGTTTCACTATTTTTGTTTTACATATATATGGCAATAATCACTAGATGCATTATCGTGCGCAATTTAATACTTCAAGAGTTATGAATTTTAAGAACATTTCTTGCACCGCTTTGATGCTGAAATATTGGCCTATGAGTACAGTAGTAATGCTCTGTTTGCATGCAAACGGTGGCTAGCCTTCAAGATGTTGTTTCTGCTGTTATTACAATTACTTCCAGTATCCACATATGTATGTAATTATGTGCTGGCGTATTTTGTATGTGTGTGTGTGTGTGTGTGTGTGTGTGTGTGTGTGCGTGTGTGTATGAGTGCGTGCGTGCATGTGTGCGTGCGTACATCCATGATTGCATGTGTAAATCATTTTGCAAAAAAAGGTGAAATTGACTTGACCAGGATAATTTATAATTTATTATGTTGTACATAGAAATGAATGTGTGAATTTAATATATGTTGAATCTGTTGAGTTGCAGTCAATAACATTTCATGTTGTGAAGGAAAATTGGAAATAAATAATAAAACACTTGTAGACCAACTTTTGCATTTTAAAGCCCCTACCATAAACGATCAAGTGAAGTAAATGTAGCCATGTGTATCAGTTTTGTAATAGTACATTATATTCAGTTCTGATGGCTACATACCAAATAACTATTTTTTGGTAAACAATTTTAGTGTGCAAGTCAAAAAGTGTAATTTACCTAATTACTACTGTACTCCAGTCATATTACCAACTGGAATTGTTCTTAGTTTCCAATATAAAGTAAATATGCAAAAACTATGAATATAATACTATTTCACTTTCACAAATACTTTTTGTGTTCCTTCAGGCTCAATGCTCAACATAGCAATATAATCACACTTTTATAATCCAACCAAAATAAAAAAAATATGTTGATCAATAAGATGGTCACACATGACGGCTGAATGAAAGCATATCAGTGCGTCATTTACATAACAATGACCCTGGTACTTACCCTTGCGAAATGATGACCATGTTCGACCATCTATATTATTTGATGATCGACCATAGTACTTCATGTTTTTTTCATCTATTGTAGCCAGCATGAATTATGTATGGTGATGATTTAACTATGCATGCAATATTTTAAAGTGACTTCACCTGCATGACAACTGTGCTTCTCTACTGTTTTTGTGGAAATCCCAAAGTGTTCGGGTTAAATATGCCTCAGCCAATCATGGCACTTCATACATTGAACAAACTAACAAGCAGTAACTAACTTTTGTTTGGCGAGACCTTGATCATGCCTACCACTAACAGCTGACTATCTCCATGAATCGTTGAATCGAACCAGTTTGACCCAGTTTAATACCATGTGGTAGAGTAGTATGTAATCATCTGCACACTCAGTGATAAGTGATCCCATAAATTACCACAAACTGCACATTGCTGATTATATTGGACACGACTGCAAAAGATAATGGTGGATGAATATTTAGTGTGATCTTACCCCAAATGATGCTAAATTGGTTTTTATTATCAGATTAACTAACACTGGGTTTTTCCTAACAACCAGATCTAACATATTAAATAAGATAAATTAAAAGAGGACCTCTGTGACAATATGGCAATTTTCCCTTTGTAATTCTAGCCATGATTCATAAAAAAAGATAAAGATTGCTTAATCTGTTTATAGTCTGGAATTAATTCCCTATTACAATTAAATCTTCTGAAACTATAGCACTTTTCATTAAAAAAACATTTTTTTTTTAAATTGCTTTTCCAACGTATATTTATGGTGGTTACATGTTCCAATGATGATTCTTGCTTCTCTATTTATGATTACGCCAACTGATTTCGTTTGTTACGCCTCTGACCGAGCTTGATTTGTCTAGGATATAAGCGCTATATAAAGAGTTACAATTTCTTTCTTGATGACCGAGAGCAATTGTGATCTAAAATTGCATTAATGAAAATGTTTGATAATTGGTTGACCCAGCAGGACTCACAGATGTATGGCTTTTTAAAACCTGTTACAGTCCAATATGCTGACGAGGGTATTAGCACCATTGCTGTTGATGATGTCCGTGGATACATCTACTGGAATGCATACAAGCACATATACCGTTCCACACTCAATGGCTCCAAGTCAGAACTGTTATTTGACAACTGTAAGTTATGTATGTGTATCTATATTATAAAATAGTGCTTGTCTGTCTGTCTGTCCATCTGTTTGTCTGTCTGTCTGTGGACCCACAGCTCGTTTGGCTTTGCATGTATCGAGATGAAATGTTGCATGTGATCTATGAGCATTCGTATGGTTAGACTTTTCTAAAATCATCTGTGGTGGAGAAAGTTAAGGGTTCAATATCTAAAAAGTCTATGTCCTTTGCATGGATTCTGCAATGTAACCGCGTGCTGTAACTCTGGGACACACTGAAGCCGTGCAATTCAATGTTCATATTTCCGTTTTCCAGAAGCAAGGTTTAACTCTCACTATTTGTTCAGGTCACAGGGGATCAGAATTTTCAAACATTTCAGCCACTGACTGCCTTATCTTCCAAGCATCACTGGGTTACTTGGCTAGTATTTCCATGTGTAAGCAAATGAGTAATAATCTACAGGGTGTGACAGTAACAGTTTCGTGATTGCCAGGGGCAAATAAATGTCTTCTCAAGCAAACATATGTAGATATCCACTAATTCAAACTGGCAAGCATAATTACAAAAATCAGTTGTGACATCGATTATCCACAAGCTTGCTCCATAACTTTGTCACCACCGTGGTTTTGCACTTCTTTAAGTTCTTGATGAGCCGCCACATTTGGTCATCGTGTTACCAAATTCATCATCAAAAATTCCAAGGATTTGCAGTAATACATGTTGTCATGTAAATTTTTCAATCAGACGCACAGTCATAGGACTTCAACACAAATATATTATTCTATTGTTACTGAAGGAATGAAACCGGTTTAATGTATTACATAAAAACCAGAGTAGTGGAAACATTGGTTGTTTGCATTACACTTATGAAGGTCTAACGTGTGATTTGGCGCTGTAACTTAAACAACAAATGTTACCCCTGCATAATGGATGCTGTGCTATTACAGTATGCATTCGTGGTTATAAAAACTGTGTACCTCAGCTTCTGTATCAAAGTGAATATAAAATAATACATGAGCAGCCATTTTCATACATGAAACATGTAAAACCTGGAAGATGATGCAAAACTATTCGGCTGTAAATGGACATTTTCCAGCACCAAGTACAAGGTTTCTAATGACTTGTGACCATAAGCTGCTCCGTCTAGCAAGTGATTCCTGTGACACTACTCATGTACAGAACACTTGTACAATGGAACGTAGCTTGACAGTATATCTAGAACCAATTGTCAATCAAATCCTATGTGTATTTACAGACCAGGGGTTTTAGAGTTAAACCACAAATGTTAATACAAAAAGCAGATTTTGGCACCACAGAACCCTGAAAATGTCCCAAGTAACATAATAAAAGTTCTCCCCCCACAGCGCTTTGAGTAATCATAAGTATAATATATTTTACTATTTTATATTTAACTAGCTAAGTTACCCAGCAATGCTTTGGAGCGAAAAAAAAGCATTCATCCATTTGAAAAGTGTGTTATGCCCCAGGAATAGATTGCATGTTCATAAATATGCTGTAACAAAATGCTAATACGTGGCATCCAGAGCTGGTCTTTTGATAAAACATCCGCGGAACCGCGAAATTCCGCGGTTGGCGAACCCAATTTGGCCTTTTCTGTGATTCGTCCAAATCCTATTTGTTTTCTAATATGGGTCAATTTATACAAATTCAGGCAGCTGTTTGGAAGTGGAATTTCAGCAAGTTGCAGGCGAGTAATGTGGGGCATGCGGGGGGGGGGTAATGGCGTAGTTTAACCGGACATTGCAGGGGCCAGGTCGCCACAGAATGCCGATATGTTCTTGAATATTTTGTTCGTGTACCTTGGGATGTTCTTGGATTTCACTGAATGTTCTTGAAGGGTGTCATGAACATCACGTACAATACTAGAGAAACTTCGACAAGAGTATTATAGTAATATTTTGCGTAAACAACATGGCAGTAACACGATTCGCTAGATGGCAAGTGGACTAGTAACGAACAGGATCGCTCGATGTCACCACTCGAACACGTGAGCCAATCATAAATGCTCTCTTATTACATGTCTGGCTAAACGCCAATCAGGTGCACTCTTTCTTCGCAAATCGCCCTCTACCGTATATAATGATTATTTTTATTTCGTTTCCATCACATTATTTACTTTATGGTTGACATAATCGCCAAGCTGCAACTGAAATGTGAGTGCAAATTTAGAGACAAATAGGTTAGTGAACAATGACTATAAAATAGGATCGGGAAATATTGCCACGACATGCAAACAAGTAGTGCTCTGCAAGAAGCAATCTAAACATAAATATGTCATATACAATGTTTGTGAACTGGCCTGTGATTCCCATAAACCGGCAACACATTCACAGGTATTGCATTGCAAGCATAACATTCGAGAGGCTATGTCAAATATAACCTTTTATAATGACTGAAGGAATCCCCCGATGAAATATATATTATACTGAACAATGAACTATTGACAGGGGTATTCCAGGGAACCAGTTGACGTGGCAACATTCTGTTTTAAATAACATGACATCTTCAGTGTGACAGTGATCTTGGGTTGTTCTTCCGAGGATCTTAGAACATGTGTGGGTTTTACAAAGTATTATGATTCTTTTTGTTTGTGTTTTGAAAAAGACATACACATTTTCCAACTGTAAGCTTTCAGTTTTTATTTGTCGTGTGGTGTTACAATACAAATACATATAAAAGTAATGTGTTTGAGATTTTACTTTACATTTGAAAGTGTATTAAAATAAAATAGTCTGAAAATACGTTAGGTTGTATCACAGACAATGGCAATTTTTTGTATCTATCTCTTCTTCAATTAGCCGAGCTGCGTGCTAATATTCCTCGGAAGTGACTTGCCTACTCTCACATGCCTGTTTTCAAATGTCTATAATTTCGTCAGTATGCAGATGAATCCGTCATTCAGTTACCTACTCATAGATAACATAATTTGATATTTACAGTGATGTAGAAAAACACGAAATTCCACGGATAGAACTCAATGCTTAGCAATTTAAATCCCACTGTTCTGTATGTATAGACTACTAGTGGAAAGAAGATAAATTATTGCTTTGAATAAATATATCCTCACCCCCCTGGTATGTTTTATACGTTTGGCATCAGTTGTGATCTGGTAAATACAGCTGCTGTACCATTTAGTTTGGGTTGATCTATTTGTGAATAAATATGAGGGTCATGTGTTTTGTAGGGATCGAACCGTTTGGGCTAGATGTTGACACAGTAACTGGCAATCTGTACTTCACTAATAGGAAACTACTGAAGAGATTAACAAAGAATGCCAACACGCCGAATATCATCCTTGACGCACCTGCTACTATTTTTGGCATTGCTGTTGATCCACTGAACAGGTAACACATCTGTTGATTACATCATGTCTTCTGTGTGAAACTTTCACCCACCATTGGTTACACGCCTTAAACTGTTCATCCACCAGAGAATATGCATTGGTCCATCTATCCACAACAGTGTGTGTGTTGGACTATTCACACACAACAGTGTACATAAGACAGTTCACACACCAAAGTGAATGTGTGGAACTGTTCACCCACCCGAGTGAATGTGTTGGATTGTTCACCCACCAGAATTAAAGGGTTGGACTGTTCACCCACCAGAGTGAATGTGTGGAACTGTTCACCCGCCAAAATATATGCGTTAGACTCTTCACCCACCAGAGTGAATGTTTTCCGCTGTTCATCCACCATAGTGTATGTGTTAGACTGTTCACCCATTAGAATGTATGTGTTAGACTGTTCACCCATGTACCAGAGCACAGTGTATGTGTTTGAGTGTTACCCACTAGAGTGAATATGTTGGAACGTTCACTCCACCAGAATGTATGTGTTGGACTGTTCACCAGCCAATGTGTATGTGTTGGACTGTTCATCCTGTAGAGTGTATGTTTTAGATTGTTCACCCATGTACCAGACCAGGGTGAATGTGTTAGACTGTTCACCCACCAGAGTGTATGTGTTGGACTGTTCACCCACCAGAGTGAATGTGTTGGACTGTTCACCCACCAGAGTGAATTTTCACCCATGTAGCTGACCAGAATGTTTGTGTTGGACTGTTCATCCACCATAGCGTATATTTTAGAATGTTCACCCATCAGATATCATTTATTGGACTGTTCACCCACCTGAGTGAATGTGTTAGACTATTCACCCACAAGAGTGTATGTATTAGATAGTTCCCGCACGTAATAATAATAAAAATAATGATAATAATAATAATAATAGTTTGTATTTGTAAAGCGCCGTATATCCAGAAATATATCCGCTCAGAAACGAATAAAATACATTGTAACACATACATATTTAAAATATTCATAATCAGTTAAACTTGCACGGAAAAACGAAATGTTAAAGATAATAACTAGATAATTAAATAAAGCTTCTAAAATTCGTAGTTCATAAGCTAAATTTATCAGCAATAAATATCTAAAATAAAATAATACAATTAATAAATAATAAAATGTGTTAATAACTTAATAATAAAGTAAGTAAAAAATGGCAAAAATAGAATTACAGTTAAATTAAATTCATTGTAAAATACCCTACAAGTAGTTCACAAATGCGGCCTTAAAAAGATGTGTTTTCACTTTGGATCTAAACAGTTCAAGTGAATTTATAAGGCGCAGACTGTACGGTAGATCGATCCACAGGTGCGGAGCCATCACTGAAAAGACACGCCGACCATAGATTGTGGCGTGGTACTCGCAGGAGACGACTTTCGACGGACCGAAGCTGGCGACCCGGCATATATTTCGTAATCATGTCAGCGATATATTCGGACGCTAGGTCGTGTATCGCTCGGAAAGTCAAAACCAGTATCTTGTATGTTATGGTTATGGAACCGGCAGCCAGTGTAGCACTATCAACACTGGCGTGATGTGGAGGTGGTCTCGGCGCCGCTGCTGCGTAATTACACGCGCTGCCGAATTTTGAACTCGTTGCCGTTTATGCAACAATTGTTCACTGATGACACATAACATAGCATTTCCGTAGTCTAACTTCGATGTCACTAGACCGTGGACGATTGTTTTGCATGCATCAGTTTGGAAGTAGGCAGCCTGACATGTCCGCGCAAGTTGCATCGACATGTCCATTCCGCTGTCCCTAACAGTAACGGACCAAGTACCGATCCCTGACGTACACCACAGTTCAGTTGTTGTCGGCGAGAAATGGCATCCTTAAACTTAACAGCAAGTGTTCAGTCCGACAAATAGGATGCTATCCATGCCAGCGCCAATTCACAAATGTCGATGGATTTCATTTGTTTCAGTAGTATACCGTGGTCCACAGTGTCCAAGGCGGCAGTAAGACCCAGGAGGACGAGTGTCACTCCCTTTCTTCGGTCGAGTGCCTGCATAATGTCATCGTGAACACGCACGAGTGCTGTTTCGGTGCTGTTGTGCGGACGATACGCGCTCTGAAACGGGTCAAGGAGTTTGTTTTCGTCAATGTAGCGTCGAAGGTCAACCGGGACATGTCTCTCTAACAATTTTGAGACAAAGCAGATATTTGATATAGGGCGGTAATTCTTGATTGCCATTTGCGTCCAGACCTGTCTTCTTGAACAAGGGAGTGGCCAGCGCATGCTTCATTTCACCTGGTACAGTTGCAGATTTTAATGACATATTGATGATATTCGCCAGCACAGGTGCAATAATATTGATGTTCGTTTTTTAACAATGTCGTCGGCCAAGGATCTAGAGCGCAATATTTCGAAGGGCATTTGTTCACGAGTCGAACAATAGCAGCGGCAGTTGTGTGTGTGAATGTTGACAGAGTACAATGGTGGTGGTGATTGTTGTCAATTGGCAGCACAGGTACTGGGGCGTCATGATGATACAGTGTATTGCGAACTTTCATAATCGTTTCGGATAAATGTTTTCGAAAACGTTCCACCAAATCCTCATGAGAGTCGTTGCTTTCGGGTAGCACTGGTGGTTGTTTGCGTCCGGTGATCTCATTCGTTACGCGGTACATGGCCTTCACATCACAGGCAGACTCGCGTATTTTCTTACAGAAAAACGAAGATTTAGCAGCTACTAACTTTTCTCTGTAGACGTCTCGCAAACTCGTGTAAAGGTCTCTATGCACTAGTAACCGTGTCTGTCGCCACCGCCTTTCAGCTCGCCGGAGTTCTCGCTTCGCCACTGATAACCCAGTGTTGTGCCACGGTGTCTTGGGTCGGATGATAATAACACGAGTGATATGTGGTGCGTGTGAGTCAATCAACCCAGCAATGGTAGAGTTGTATTGCGTGGAGAGTTCACCGACGCCATCATTGGGGTTATTGAACAGGTCTGAGTTTCTGAGGTCAGACACTAGTTTGGCGCCTACTCTTTCGGTACCGCCCCGTCTTTCGGTACGCGGGAGGTGATTGAAATTATACCCCTCTGGAGTGAGGGCATTTATAACAGCAATGTCACTAGTCGAGAGTCATGTATCGGTTATGCATACGATTTCGAGGTCATGATCGACTATATAATCACGAATACACTCTGCCTTGTTACGCACTGACCGACTGTTGATCAACGCCAATGCCGTTGTCTTGGTAGTCGCTGCGCCCGTCACTTCTGTCGCCGGATGTGTCGGTACTGCCGCCGCTGGTGTTTCTGCCGTATATTCTGGTGTTGATGCTGTCGCTGCTGACGCTGTAGCTGTTCACGCTGTCGACGCTGTCGCTGGTGACGTTATCGCTGTTGACCCTGTCGCTACTGACATTATCGCTATTGACTCTGCCGATGTTGACGCTGTCACTGTTGACGCTGTGGCTGTCGATGCTGTCGCTGTTGACACTGTCGCTGTTGACATATCAGGCCAGAGTGTATGTGTTGGACTGTTCACCAACCAGAGTGTATGTGTTGCAGTGTTCACCCTACCAAACTGTATGTGTAGGACTGTTCATCCACCAGAGTAAATATGTGGGACTGTTCACCCATCATAGTGACTGTATGGGACTGGTAACCCACCGGAGTGAATGTGTGTGACGATTCACCCACCAGAGTGAATGTGTGGGTCTGTTCAACCACCAGAGTGAATGTGTTGGATGTTCACCCAAAAGAGTGTATGTTTTACACTGTTCTCACCAACGTACCAGACAAGCGTGAATGTGTGGGACTGTTCACCCACCAGACTGTATGTGTGGGATTGTTCACCCACGAGAGTAAATGTGTTGGACTGTTCACACATCGGAGTGTATGTGTTTGACTGTTCGCCAACTAGAATGTATGTGTTAGACCGTTCACCCATGTAACAGATCACAGTGTATGTGTTGGATTGTTTACCCACCAGAGTTAATGTGTAGGAGTGTTCACACACGTATCAATGCGTATCAATGTAGAGTGTATTTGTTGGATTGTTCACCCTCTAGAATATAATATGTGTTAGACTGTTCACCCGTGTACCAGAGCAAAATGTATGTGTTGGACTGTTTAGCAATTGGAGTGCATGAGTTGAGCTATTCACTCCACTAGGATGTCTATGTGGGTATGTTTACCTACCAGAATGAATGTGTGGGACTGATCACCAACCAGTGTGAATGTTTGGGACTTTTCACCTTAGAGAGTGTATGTTTTGACTGTTCACCCACCAGAGTGAATGTGTTGGACTGTTCGCTCCAATAGGATGAATGTGTGGGATTGTTCACCCACCAGAATGAATGTATGGGACTGTTCACCCACCAGAGTGAATGTGTTGGACTGTTCACCCATTAGAGTGAATGTGTTGGACTGTTCACTCACAGGAATATATATACTGTACTGTTCACACACAAGAATGTATGTGTTGGAATGTTCACCCATCAAATTGAATGTGTTGACCTGTTCACCAACCTGAGGGAATATGTTGCACTGTTCACCTACCGAGTGAATGTATTTGGCTGTTTACCCACAGTAATGTATAGTTTTGACTGGCCACTGACAAAAATATATTTGTTGGACTGTTAAACCACCAAAGTTAATGAATGTTCACCCACCAGAGTGCTTGTGTTGGACTGTTCACTCACAAGAATATATTATATTGTACTGTTCACTCACAAGACTGTATATGTTGCACTGTTCACCTATCGAGTTAATGTTTTGGACTGTTCATCAAAAAGAATGTATGTGTTGGACCGACCAAAGTGAATATTTTGGTTCTGTTCACCCACGGAGTGAATGTTTTGGATTGTTCATCCGCCAGAGTGAATGTGTGGGACTATTACCCCACCAGAATGTATGTGTTGGACTGTTCACCCTCTGAAATGAATGTGTTGTACTATGTACCGTCATAGTGAATGTGTGGCACTGTTCACCCACCAGAGTGAATGTGAGGGACTGTTCACACATCACACTCGGTGTTTGACTGTTCACGCACGAGAGTGAATGTGTTGAAATGTTCACCATTAGAGTGTATGTGATCGACTGTTCAACCACTAGAGTGCATAGTTTAGACTGTTCATCCACGTACTAAACCATAGTGAATATGTTGGATTGGTCACCCCCCAAAGTGAATGTGTGGGGCTGTTAACCCACTAGAGTGAATGTATCGGACGGTTCACCCTCAATAATGTATGTGTTGTACTGTTCACCCACTAATGTGAGTGTGCTGGACTGTTCACCCACCAAGTAAATGTGTTGGGCTGTTCACCCACGGAGTGAATGTGTTGGAGTGTTGGAGTGTTCACCACCAAAGTGAATGTGTTGGACTGTTCACCCACAAGAGTGAAGGTGTTGGACTGCCCACCAGAGTATTAATGTTTTTTGTATTTAAAATATATAAATGCCGCTAGATTCAGCTATCCCTGGATAACCACTGATACCAGAAGAACGATTAGGATGAAGATTAGAGGTGATACCAAAGAGAGGAAAACCAAGCTAAAGAGAGACATTGATTGTTATAAGCATTGGCAACGGGAAGTTAAATACATGATCCCCTCAGGAAATAACAACTACATGGACACCACTATCAACGACGTATTCAAAGGCATAAGAGGTTTTGGAGCTTCAGTAAGAGCAGGGAACAGGAGGCCTAAGGGTTCCTATGTTCAAAAACGAGAATGGATTTTATCAGAAGTGATAGTTCCAGCAAAACATATTATACTTAAAGAGCAGTTCAAGTCTGTTTTACAAACATACATTTCACCAGTACGCCAGACAAAGGGTCAGCCCGTTTGACGTTCCCAGTGATTTGAAGAAGGTATGGGTCATACCCAGTTACAAGAAAGTGGAGAAAGACCGAGCAAGCAACTAACGCCCGGTGTCACTCAAGTCCCTCACCTGCAAGGTATTGGAGCATATTGTCCACAGAACCATCATGAAACACTTCAACAAGAACAAGGTACTGGAGCATATTGTCCACAGAACCATCATGAAACACTTCAACAAGAACAAGGTACTGGAGCATATTGTCCACAGAACCATCATGAAACACTTCAACAAGAACAAAGTTCTCTGCAACAGTCAACACGGATTTCGACGCAGGCGCTTCTGTGAATCCCAGCTCTTGAACTTTTTCTCCAGCTCGCTTTCGGTCACCAAGTAGACGTCATTTTGATTGATTTCAGCAAGATGTTCGACAAGGTGCCTCTCGGTCAGAAACTCAACTACAACAGCATTCATGAAAACACTTTCCACTCGATTACATTTTTCATGGCCAACAGAACAAAGGATGTCTTCTGGAGGGGGGGTACATTCCACCCAGGCAAATGTCAGGACGGAAATACACCAGGACACCGACCTAAGACCTCTCCTTTTCAATTCGTACATTGAGGTCTTCCAAATGTCATACATTCCTCTTGTACCAAGCTGTTCACATATGACTGCTTCCTGTTTAAGAGCATCACTACTGACAGAGACCTGTCAGATCTGTCGTCACTGGAGCAGTGGTAGAAGGACTGGCAGATGTAATTTAGTCCAAGAAAGTGCACAGCCATGAGACTCTCAGAGTAATGGCAAACAAAACAATGGCACGTGAAACGTCGCATACCATCGATAATGTATAGGAACATCTGACAGAAGTAGATTCCTTGGCATCTCAATCGCTGACAACCTAACATTGTTAAGACATATAGCAATAACAGCAGTAGAAGCAAACAGAGTCCTTGGTTTCCTGCTACGAAACATAAACGATTGTTCAACCAAAGTCAAGGCCATTTCCTACACCACCAGCAATATTTGGGTGAAAAGCAAGACTTCACCGATGCTAAGCTACTTGAAAATTGTCATACATTGTTTCATTGTGTCACAGAAATAGGTGACGCACTCACGCATAATAAAACGAAATGTTTATATTACCAAGTACCTCAAAATACTTTTAAAAACATTTTGCTTTTAGTGCTGTCAAAACATAATTCAAATTTGGGTTTATTGAAACAAGCCAGAACAATAGTTGTAGGCTGAAACATAATTCCTTCTTCCCTTTACATTTTTATTTCACATGTTTTTGTAAGGTGCATATGCCGTGTGCGGGAAGATATATTCATGCATATGAAATGTTATTACTATTTTCTTCATGTTTTGTTTGTAGGCAAGTGTACCTTTGTGTCCCAGGCGACAACAATATTGTTCAAGTCGACCTTGATGGACAGAACTCTACCATTATTTTACGCCACCTTGATGGACCTATTGGGATTGCCATCGACCACTTGCATTCCCGTATGTGTTGGATATCTTTTGGTAAGTATAAAGGTGGTTCAGATTTGTAAATTGAAAACGTAGCCACTTTTTCCGTTTTAAATCATCCCAAAATAAGTCATTATCATCCGTATATAAAAGTAGTGAAGTCACATTGTGGTTCTCAAGTGATGTTCTCACAACCCTGTCTGGGTTTTTTCCATATCAGTGATTCATATCAATGATTCCTGTTCCGATTCTGATTACATCCATACTATAGTAATTCAGATGCCAAAACATAAAAAAGTATGATCCCACTAAATAGTAACCATTTCAGTACTAGAGCGCCTTGAAGTTGTGATCACTGAATACTGCATTCCAGGGAAAATGTATTTGAAAATCGAGTGTATCACACACACACACATATATATATATATATATATATATATATATATATATATATATATATATATATATGAATTTTATATTTCAAATTGAAAACAATGATATATAACATATTTACAAAATGTTAATTTATAAAGTTCAGTTGGTAATTCTCCTAAATTTAGGCAACCGGGTTGTGGTCATTAAATATCCTTTAAAGCCAGACATTACATAAATATTGTGTTAGTTTTTGAAGAGTTCAATGGGTCTTACTAAGTGAAACGTATTTATTCAGCCATACCTCTGTTTTCACGGTACCAAATAAATATCCATTAATTTGAGCAAAAATTGATACACTTGGAAACACTCAATCTTTATTAGACACCATATATTCCCTGATGTTTTTCTTGTGTGTTTTGTCATACTGTCAGCTTAAGTTCAATCATGCCAACAGTGTTAAAATAATATGCAAACAATTCTGGATTAAAACCAGGAGACCGTTTCACTAAGATAAAGTGATCTTACAGAAAACATATCCATAAACAAAATCGGATGGAAAATGTAACGAAAACTTTCAAAATGCATTTCGCTAACATGATACTTAGCTGAAGCGTAAGTTTCGGAGCAATTTTTCCCACCATACCAATCGATAATTTATACAGTTGGAACAGTTTGGCAAAACACTTAATACTTGTCGAAAGGTGTTTGAAAATAAGTTCGTCATCATTTCATGATCATTTGTCAACAACTTATCACTTTTTACTCGCAGTGCTAATGTTTAAAACGTAACCTTATAAAAGCCTTAGCCACATTATTGATGAAACTATTTCAGTGTCACATAGACAGTGTAAATATATAGAGGGAGCGTCGCTGTCGAAAATTAAAATTTACAAGATTGCAGAGAGCGCCAAAATCTTAAACTGACATTTTTGTGTGGAGTATAATAGTAGGAAGGTACCTGATTCAGCCTAGATAAGTTCAAAAAACAATTAACAAATATCACAACAACCTTGACCTTCGCAAAACCATAAACTGCACTGCAAACGTTAATTGGTCGAGACACTAACGTCATGTTATTGACATGTATACGTAATTCTGTCTTAAAATTCACCTGTCGTGTTTGGTCTTAATTCAGTATTATAACACTGTAGACAGGATAGTACTTACGCTGACTGTAAAATAAAACAAACACATAAGAAACATAAGATAAGTTATTATTAAATGAAATACATATGTCATGTGCTAATGTTCAGCAGTAAATTGGGCACTACAGTGCAGAACACAGCAACCATCACCTAGCTACAGACGTCTACTTGTACCCGGTAGTTTGTCTTTAACACAGCAATCATCACCTAGCTACATACATCCTCTTGCATCCGGTAGGTTGTCTTTAATACAACAATCATCACCTAGTTACTGACATCCTCTTGTACCCGGTAGTTTGCCTTTAACACAACAATCATCACCTTGTTACATACATCCTCTTGCACCCCGTAGTTTGTCTTTAACACAACAATCATCGCATTGCTACATACATCCTCCTGTACCCGTAGTTTGTCTTTCAAACAGGAATCATCACATAGCTACATACATATCTTGTACCCGGGTGTTTGTCTTTAACACAGCAATCATCACATAGCTACATACATATTTTGTACCCAGTAGTTTATCTTTAACACAGCAATCATTACCTAGCTACGTACATCCTCTTGTACCCGGTAGTTTGTCTTTATCACAACAATCATCACATAGCTATATACATCCTCTTGTACCCGTAGTTTGACTTTGCTTTGTCCTTTAGCCTGCTACAATTTCTTCCCATCCATTTTGGCTGTGTAGATAGACATCCAAGTTACTACATAGACACTTGAAGATGTGTCTTGTTAACGTTATTCATGGTTGTATTGTTAAGATATCTTTATGTTTTGTTCCAGACAAGAAAACATTAAATTGTGCAGATTACAAAGGTGGAAACCGTGTCGTTATTATTAGCAACATCAGTGAGCCTGCAAAAGTCCATATTAAAGATGACACTGTGTTCTACACAAGTACGATCTCCAGGTAAGACACAAAATACTACCTTAAAGCAGGCATGGTTTAATTTCAGTTGTTAAAAGTTAATTTAATAAACATCATTTTTAAAATCATAGTTTTATTTCATTAATTACGATTGCCAGAGATGTAATTTAGAAAAGTACAATTACATTTGAATATAATAATGTTATTATATATTAATACTATAGGAACGTTACAATTATAATTGTTGTTCTACACAATCCAGTGGTGACTGCCCCCTAATTGTCGAGATCGTAGTGCACAAGATACCCCTTAGACACAGCCACTCAGCCAGTCACCCACCCAGCCCCTTCTACAGTGAGAAATTAGTCCGGAATAGGTAACATTATGCTAGGACAAAACAACAGTGAAAGCCATTGGGTCCAACCAGATTCTTGTTCCCTTGATCCCTTGTCACATTAACGACCTCCTTTGCTTTCCGTGTAAACTCCTTCCTTCCATTAGTGGCTGTCCAAGGCAGCCTTCGTAAAATCTTTTAATCTAGATGATTTAGTCCGCTGAAATCTTCACGTTTATATTTCGCTATAAAATAACCAAAACATAAATGCACTGTTAAAGGCAGACACTTTTAGTTCAGTGATATTTAGTGCTGTGTGTCAATTCTGATATGCACACTGAACAGTAGATTTGATTTCAAAAAGTGAGTTAGCACCTTTAATGTTCGTGTTATGCATTTTATTATCATATAACTTCACCTTCTAGAACTGTTCCTGTTGAATGTGGTGACTTTTCTGTCTGCGTGAGCGCGCGGTCGCGTGTATGCTCTGTCTCCTTCACCATGCACCAGGCAGGAATCTCGCATCAACCGCAGAATAGCTGCATGTGCTCAGTAAAATACTGGATTGTTATTTGTCTCAAGGCTATTTGGCTACACTGCATTTGTTCGTCAGTAGCAAACAGTGATTGTTGCACAACTGTGCGTTAACGTTGACCCACTGCTCTCTCTCTCTCTCTCTCTCTCTCTCTCTATATATATATATATATATATATATATATATATATATACACATCGATGTCTGGCCAATAGTTTGACACCACAAACATACAACCTTAATTTTGTGAACATGATATACCAGTAGTCACAGTGGTGTTTCATAACAATCATACAGTATAACGGAATCATTATCTTTAAATGTATAATGTGACAAAATATGACTGTGATTACAAAATGTTATGTAATCCAGAATGATAGTGAAACAAGTATTTCAGAAACATATTCAATAGTGTAGCAATGAAGAGAGACTGAGTAAAGTATACTATGTTTTATTAACTGGCGGGCATTTTGTATTTACAATATATTTTTATATTAAATAATATAAAAATAACAACTGATTTCGAGACTTTTGACAAGTTTGTGTCATTTCTTTGGATTCCCTTAATATACCTAGATGATTGTTTGTTCTCACCACCAAACTATGACAAATTAATTTGGACACGTATCTGAGGGTGTTAATTCAAAGTATAATTAGTTTGTTTCAATCATGCATTTATCAAGCTGAGATATTGATGACATGCTTAGGATGCTTTCTTTTTCAGACTCCGTTCAGTTCAGCTAGATGGTAGCCATGATGCAGAGAGTAGCATTCCTCTCAATGTTGTGGATGTAGCTGTGGCTCCAGGTGAGTGTCTTCTACTGAGAGGCACTGCTTTTTCCCATTTTGTACTATAATCAAAG
>OZ024865.1:15765832-15838332 GCA_964017155.1 Oasisia sp. SBJ-2009
TTTCCAAAGATCTAAAACTGGAACATTGTTTCTAATACTAATTTCTAACACATAATGAAAGTTCATCAACATGTTTCAATAAATAAGGTATATGCAACAAAATAAGTCTACATAAAACCGCGTATGCATAGATGCCGATTTATGTAGACCGGAGCAACGCCGGATGCTGCATATATTTAGTTAGCCTTTTTTGCGGTAGACCGAATCTAGACAACAGTAAAACAGTGTTGAGAAATGTAAACTAAGTCGAAGCCCAAGTTATGTTTGATCACGGAATGTATCGATGCGATAACAACAAACACCAACATTGTTTTTAAAGACAAAATGCACGTTTTATTAATTTACACATAATAATATATAACCTTTTGCATCAGTATGAAGCATATCATACACTGAACACGAAACTCCAACCTTTCGTTCGGTATATACCATAAATATAGATTTATAAGAACTTTGACCCGGTACACATAACCCGGCACACAATATACTCAAAAATATGCACGGCGCGGGAGAAAACATGCTTAAAATCACTTAAGATGCTGTTCATTTAGATATTAATTACGCACGGTACTTCACTGTCATATGAACTGTGTGCACAAGCAATGGTACTGATCAATTCAATTGTGTTAGTTGTGAACTAACACGTCGAATCTTTATGTAGACCAGTTTTGGTGTACATAAAACAGCGATCTACATAAGCCGGTCCTATATGCATAATCGGTCTACAAAAGCTGCCTTTAGGAGTATATATATATATATATATATATATATATATATATATATATATATATATATATATATAATCAATAAATATATACCAACACATTAGTTATATGCATAATCAAAATATAAAGTGAAATAACATTTAAATTATTTATGACCGACGACAATTTTAAATTGTACAATTCAGTAGTGCAGAAGGGGAATTCCCCTAGATTTCCTAACCGGTTTATGTGCCATTCACTACACTACATCATTACTTCATGAATATTATGAGGACTGAGTAGTGTCATGTTTGAAGTAATTTATTTGTTATAACTCTTAAACTTTTTTCACATTTTATTTCGATAACGCATACAAATGATTTGTTGATGTATTTTTCGCCTAACATACATTTTAGGGTTCATTTTCTATAATTAACTAAATCGGAAAAATGTAAATCTTTATATTGATTAAATAGGATCGACTCAAGCCAAATGCTACTCGAGAGTAATTGTGATCACATATCCTCTAAATGGTATGTTCTTATATTTCAGCAATGGTTGTTCAAGTGTTTCATACATTTACTGTTATTTTGCTGTGGTATTTGTTTACATGCTAGTATTTGTCTGGGATATTGACGTTGCAATGGGAGGACATGAAGAGATCTGGATGTGGGAATAAACTATATCCAAATGTGTTTGCAGAGTGCCAGACATGTAGGAAGTGACTATCGTGTTTACGTGAACATCTAGTGTTTTGTTGGATATAGAGCAGGATGTATGTAGCAATGCGATGATTGTTGTGTTAAAGACAAACTACGGGGTACAAGAGGATGTATGTAACTAGGTGATGATTGCTGTGTTAAAGACAAACTACGGGTACAGGAGGATGTATGTAACTAGGTGATGATTGCTGTGTTAAAGACAAACTACGGGTACAGGAGGATGTATGTAACTAGGTGATGATTGCTGTGTTAAAGACAACCTACCGGGTGCAAGAGGATGTATATAGCTATGTGATGATTGTTGTGTTAAAGGCAAACTACCGGGTACAAGAGGATGTCAGTAACTAGGTGATGATTGTTGTATTAAAGACAACCTACCGGATGCAAGAGGATGTATGTAGCTAGGTGATGATTGCTGTGTTAAAGACAAACTACCGGGTACAAGAAGACGTCTGTAGCTAGGTGATGGTTGCTGTGTTCTGCACTGTAATGCCCAATTTACTGCAGAACATTAGCACATGACATATGTATTTCATTTAATATAGAGCAATCTAGTGGGATATCTTTAAGGTTATGTTCCATCTCCTGCATCTTACCTGAACCAATGGAAAATGCCCACGTAGAGATCAGTGGAACAGACCTGTGTGACACAGCCAATTACACCTGCCACCCTGGTACAGCCTTCCCCAATGGCAACCGCTGGGCAGTTAGAACACGCGCGAATTTGGCTGAGTGGACAAACATCCATGGAAAATGTGAAAGTACGGTAAATCTATATGACCCCCTTGTTCTCCGGTTACCCGCGCCGTGGGCAAATGTTCCTCGGAACTGACTTGTATCCTCTCACATGCTTGAAATTGTATGCACTCCGTGTTGTGGATGACAAGCAATTTCTGCGTCCATGTATCAGCAAAAAGTTATTGGAATGCAAACATTTGATAATTTAGGTAGAACCTTTGATCATCTGTTACCAGTGAGCTAAGAAGAAGTGTGACATTGGTAGATATGAAGCAACAATTATTGACTCACCAGTCAACGTTGGCTTAGGCCTGGAGGTCACTGTCACAGTGTCAGAAGCTTCTACAAAGGGGTGTACACTTATTAGGATGATGCAAGCTACTTAGGAGGAATACAGTAATACAAATAATCCAGTGTGGTTTGTAGTACTTATTTATACAGTGCAACATGCTAACAATATATGTGGAAGTGTATGGCCAGAATAACCTCCTTTCAGTGATGTATTGGATGAGTCATTACGTGCACATATTTACACACTAATGTGGGCAGTACAGGTCCTTTGAGGTCGACAATGCCTCATTTACTTAGCCTATTGATAAATTCTAAAAAACGCCCACATTACAAAGAACAATATTGACAAAATGGTAGGTAATACATAAAAAATTATTATTAAAATGTATCTCATAAATATTTCAACTACTAAAACTACTAAGTACCATTACTACATTTATGTTTTTTTGTTTCCCAAACGTTAGTGCTTCCCAGAGAATTCAAAATGGTGTTTGGTTTAACAATCTGTCAGGATTAACTGGCCACTATACCATAAAAAGAACTTGCCTTTTATGTGTAATTAAATACAATTCTGTTGTTGATTAGGTTCATGTATTTGTCTGCAGTTATTAATTGCGGCAGTCCACCATCTCTAGCGATTGCCACAGTAAGCCACAGAGAGACTCTAAGTAAATGTTGTACACTATTCATCTTGTAATGAGTGTCATGATGTACAGTGGCTTGTAAATTTTGTTAATTATTTTAATTTGGTTGGTGTTTTTTTTGCAGTTGTCGACTGCGGTAATCCTACAGATCTGGCAAATGGCAACGTTACGTTTGAAGAGACAACATTTGGACACATTGCAAAGTACACCTGTCGTAGAGGTCACTGGTTCAACAGAGATCAACGTCAAATTGCCATAAAGTGTGAGGACAATGGAAACTGGACACATGTGGAGGACACTTGCAAAGGTCTGTGTTTGTATTCGTGTGATTCTTTCTTCAGATACTCTTTTAATGTTGATCTCAGTAATGACAATTAAAGCACTGCAAAGGTGTTATACTAAACATTCGAATGAATTGGTGTTATTACATGTAATAGACCAACCACCACATGACTACTACATCGCTTATATACTGTAGATGATGCATCTAATTATAGTCAGTGTACAGTATTATCAAACAGTACTTTTTGTAATAAATATAAACTTGAGTACTGACCCATGAATCAGACTTACACTTCACATCAGACCTGTTATTGAGGCTTAGTGCCCATTCCAATACAGACCTTTTTAAATTCCGATTCCGCCCACACTGCAATGATTTTGATATAAATTCCAACAAAATATTTCATTGTGATTCACACACTATCACAATTCCTATTGTAAACATTGTTCCTATTGTAAACATTGTTTATGTTCTACATACAAAATCTTTCAAAGTTTAAGTGATATTTTAACTCAGAATGCTACAATAACAAGTACAAAGTAAAACTAAAGCCCATGTAAAGTGTGATTACTTAATTCATGAAGTTTTCTGTTTTAAATATGCCTGCTATTTTGTCAGGTACATTTGTATGTTATAAACCACTTGGGAGTTATAGCATCTGGTAGTAACGTTTATTCCATTCAATACAATTCCAATTCCACTCAAACCAATTGTGACCCCAATTCTGAATCTGCTGATTTCCAACCAACCGTTTCCAATTCTGATTCCACACAAGCCGATTCTGGTTCCAATTCCATAACTTTGATATTGTCTCATTTCAATGCCAGAATGATATGAATAACCTTCAATTTTAGTATTGGAATCGCCTTGGCTCTGTGTAACATTACTAACATGTTATAAGGAAATCTTCTGGTCTTGTTATGGTACTTTTGCCCATTCATGTAGGGGAAGTAGGGGCATGTCCGCACACTTAAGGTGAAACACGCTATAGATAATGCACTGTGTGTGATAAAAGGGTGATATTTAACATTCAGAATGATCAATCATAATAGTTTGGTGTTAGTTAGTTAAGAAATCACATATCCCAACATATATTTAGATAGTTGGTCAAATGTAGAGGCATACCTTTGTGCGGACATGCCCCAAAGTACGGGGCATAGCCGCACACTGTGTGCGGTTATGCCCCAGGAACGGCTAAACAACAGCTGGTCTCACAGAGCTGACTGTTAACTGCAATAATAATATGTATTGGTATGTGTACACTACTGACACTGCATTACTTAACAAAAAAATACAAGAAACACCAGATAACACAAATCAACGATTTCAAGCTTTCGTATATAAGTAAAGTTTAGAAAATACAGTGACCTTGACTCATAGTCCACGCCTATTCGTCATTGAGAGTCAAAGCAAACAACAGCATGGTTTTGTAACGGGGAATGTTAAAGCTTGCAAACCAGCTTGTCTGATGCCTTCTAGCTAAAACAACATGGTAACGTAAAGCGCAAAGTCAAAATCAAAACTCAGTTTGTCGGCCATGCGAGCATGGCTTTGTATGGACTAACGTATACAGGCAAAGTGCTCTATTATAGATTATAGATTATACATCATTTGTCATCTTGGTTATTTTTGTCTGAGAGTAATAATCAATTAAGCTTTATGTATTTAACGGAGCTAATGATACACAACATAGACAATGTGAGGCCAATGCAATATAGCCTATTGCACATTGATGAAGCGATGAATGATATAAATTAAAAGTGTGATAATATTAAATAATTATATAATAATCTTCATATTCTATCTCACATCAAAGTTTCCTATAATATTTATGGTAAGTAACTGGAGTATCTAAATATGTACATAAGTAGACTACATAATATTATAAGCACCGATGCACGAAATACGTCTGCACAGCGGGTGGGGCATGACCGCACATGCCTGTGCGAACATGCCCCAAGCATACAACACGTGAACAATTCTGAATTGCGCGAAAATGCCGCAAGTATCCTTTATTTCACACATCATAAAACATTAAAATGCAATTTGGAATTATGAAAGAAAATGTATATGCACGTCTTACAGGTAATGTTTTACACGTAAGAGCACATAAATAAAATTACATCATGTTTTACAAAAATAAAATGTTATGTCATAACTTTTTACTTATTCAATTCTATCAAAAGGGGTATGTGCAAATGGTTGAATAGGGGTTAGACGATGCCGCTTAGCATGATTCCACTAACCAGATATTACGCGATGTGCAAATAATAGGGTGTGCGGACATGCCTCAGGGTGCGGATATGCCCCTACTTCCCTTACATTAATTAAGAGATGCAAACAACTTAACCAAGACAATATTTATTGTGTAAACCCGTCCTTTTTAATCACAGCTTAATGACATAAAGTCATATGAAAACTATTTATATTACAGTGATTGACTGTGAGGAACCAACTGCCATGAAAAATGCTTCCATAACTTACAATGGAACAACATTTGAAGAGATTGTCAACTACACATGTGAAGTTGGGTTCATGTTCCCAAATGGGGTCAAACTTCTCATGAAGTCATGCAACGGCTCAGGAAACTGGACGGGGCCCAACGAGACATGTGAAGGTTGGAACATTTGCTACTTTGAATCTAAGTAAATGTTTGAGTGCCTTGTAAATGTTGTTAATTATTTTAATTGGGTTGATGTATTTTTCTCCAGTTGTCGACTGCGGCAATCCTACAGATCTGGCAAATGGCAACGTAACGTTTGAAGAGACAACATTTGGACAAATAATTATTAAAATGTATCTCATAAATATTTCAACTACTAAAACTACTAAGTACTATTATTACATTTATGTTTTGTGGTCAATGTTTCCCAAACGTCAGTGCTTCCCAGAGAATTAAAAATGTTGTTTGGTTTAACAAACTGTCAGGATTAACTGGCCACTATACCATAACAAGAACTTGCCTTTTATGTGTAATTAAATACAATTATGTTGATTAGGTTCATGTATTTGTCTGCAGTTATTAATTGCGGCAGTCCACCATCTCTAGCGATTGCCACAGTACGCCACAGAGAGACTCTAAGTAAATGTTGTACACTATTCATCTTGTAATGAGTGCCATGATGTAGAGTGGCTTGTACATTTTGTTAATTATTTTATTTTGGTTGGTGTTTTTTTCTCCAGTTGTCGACTGCGGTAATCCTACAGATCTGGCAAATGGCAACGTTAGGTTTGAAGAGACAACATTTGGACACATTGCAAAGTACACCTGTCGTAGAGGTCACCGGTTCAACAGAGGTCAACGTCAAATTGCCACAAAGTGTGAGGACAATGGAAACTGGACACATGTGGAGGACACTTGTAAAGGTCTGTGTTTGTATACATAAGATTCAATCTTCAATGTGCTTTTTATAGCAGACATCAGAATGCGTAAACACAGTCGACATACCATGATGTTTTATTATTAGAAGTGCATCTTTTCCATGGTGTAGAGCAGCTGTTATTTAAAGTGCCATTTTATGTTTGTATGTCTTTTCTGGAATTATTTCTGATAGAAATAAATTATTATCACTTTAACATACATAATATGTACACACACGCACATAGCACGCACGTACGCACATATACACGCACGGACACACAACAATGCACATAGGCTTATATACATACCGTATGCATGCATGTACATAATACATGCACGCCCACACGTGTACAAACACAACATTCAGTCACACACAGGCGCGCACACACATACAGACACACACACACTCACACTCACACTCACACTCACACGCACACGCACACGCACACGCACACGCGCACGCGCACGCGCACGCGCACGCGCACGCGCACGCGCACGCGCACGCGCACGCGCACGCGCACGCGCACGCGCACGCGCACGCGCACGCGCACGCGCACGCGCACGCGCACGCGCACGCGCACGCGCACGCGCACGCGCACGCGCACGCGCACGCGCACGCGCACGCGCACGCGCACGCGCACGCGCACGCACACGCACACGCACACGCACACGCACACGCACACGCACACGCACACGCACACGCACACGCACACGCACACGCACACGCACACGCACACGCACACGCACACGCACACGCACACGCACACGCACACGCACACGCACACGCACACGCACACGCACACGCACACGCACACGCACACGCACACGCACACGCACACGCACACGCACACGCACACGCACACGCACACGCACACGCACACGCACACGCACACGCACACGCACACGCACACGCACACGCACACGCACACGCACACGCACACGCACACGCACACGCACACGCACACGCACACGCACACGCACACGCACACGCACACGCACACGCACACGCACACGCACACGCACACGCACACGCACACGCACACGCACACGCACACGCACACGCACACGCACACGCACACGCACACGCACACGCACACGCACACGCACACGCACACGCACACGCACACGCACACGCACACGCACACGCACACGCACACGCACACGCACACGCACACGCACACGCACACGCACACGCACACGCACACGCACACGCACACGCACACGCACACGCACACGCACACGCACACGCACACGCACACGCACACGCACACGCACACGCACACGCACACGCACACGCACACGCACACGCACACGCACACGCACACGCACACGCACACGCACACGCACACGCACACGCACACGCACACGCACACGCACACGCACACGCACACGCACACGCACACGCACACGCACACGCACACGCACACGCACACGCACACGCACACGCACACGCACACGCACACGCACACGCACACGCACACGCACACGCACACGCACACGCACACGCACACGCACACGCACACGCACACGCACACGCACACGCACACGCACACGCACACGCACACGCACACGCACACGCACACGCACACGCACACGCACACGCACACGCACACGCACACGCACACGCACACGCACACGCACACGCACACGCACACGCACACGCACACGCACACGCACACGCACACGCACACGCACACGCACACGCACACGCACACGCACACGCACACGCACACGCACACGCACACGCACACGCACACGCACACGCACACGCACACGCACACGCACACGCACACGCACACGCACACGCACACGCACACGCACACGCACACGCACACGCACACGCACACGCACACGCACACGCACACGCACACGCACACGCACACGCACACGCACACGCACACAGAAAGACATTACAAATATTATAACTAGCAGTCATACAAAACAGGTTATGAGGTGACACAGGAGCCCAGATTGATATTTGCAGATCATGGTAAAATAAGGTTGTGTTTGGGAGTGAGGTTTGTGGCTAGTGGTTCCTCTCTAAAGACTAATTAAAGTTCACTTGGTTGATTGTCTTCTTAACAATAACTTGATAAACCCATCTGAACATGGGTTTTTAAAAGCGAGGTTATGCTTAATAAATATGTTATGTTTTTTGGAAGATGTCACAAAGTGGGTAGATGAGGGATCACCAGTAGATATAATCTACTTCGATAAATAAAACCTTAAACAAAGTGCCACAACAAAGATTACTACTTAAACTAAAGGCCCAGGGCATAGGAAATGGTTTGATTAACTGGATAGAAAAATGGCTTTTTGACAGAAGACAAAGAGTAGTAGTTTATGGGGAGGTTTCAAATTGGAAATCGGTTTTGAGTGGAGTACCGCAGGGATCAGTATTGGGCCCTATTTTATTCCAAATATATATCAATGATTTGGATGATGACATAACAAGCAAGGTGTTGAAGTTTGCTGACGACACAAAAGTGTTTAGGAAAATTAAAAGTGATGCAGATAGACAGCATTTACAAGATGATCTCAATAAGTTGATAGAATGGTCTGAGAAATGGCAAATGTTGTTTAATTTTGGAAAGTGTAAGTGCCTCCACACAGAATGAAGATGCACAATATACAATGAGTGGTACTGTACTAAATAATACTGTTAAAGAAAAAGACTTAGGGTTAACAAGTAGTGCTGATATGAAGGTATCAGAGCAGTGTGGAATTGCAGCAGCGAAGGGAAACCAAATGTTTGGATTAATTAGGAGAAATATAGTGTACAAAGAAACAAAACTAATAATACCGCTGTATAAAACAATAGTTAGGCCTCATTTAGAGTATTGTATACAAACATGGAGGCCACACCGCAAGAAGGTTATTGATATGCTAGAAAGGGTACAAAGGAGAGCAACACAAATTATACCAACACTCAGGAATATTAGTTGTGAAATGCGTCTAAAAGAATATGGTCTAACAACACTAGAAACCAGAAGATTGAGAGGAGATCAGATTGAGGGTTTAAAAATATTGAATGGGTATGAAAATATTGACAGATATTTTTTTGTCACGGCCAAGGAAGAGAGAAGGACTAGAGGACATGGAGTTACATTAGCAAAGAAGCAGTGTATACTAGATATTAGACAGTTTTCATTTTCACAAAGAATAGTAATCGAATGGAACAGATTATCAGCTGATTGTGTAGGTGCTTGTAGTGTTAACATATTTAAAAATAAAATCGACATATACCTTAAAACGGGCGGGGTATACTTAGATAGATAGGTTGGACTATCGATAAGCCAAACGGCTTCCTTGTCCACCTGCCATCTAGAGTTGACTATCTAGGTGGCAATCTTGATCAATCTTGTTAAATCTCTCCTGTTGTCTTCTCATCCTGTGTCATTCACAAGAGGTGTCGCACAAACGATACACATGGCTGTGACTTAAAAGTGGATTGTCACCAACATGGGCCTCCCAACCCAGCAGCTGATGTGTTTTAGGTAGTTCTGTGTATCTGTGTATTTCTCTCTTTCATTTCCTCTCCCTTCATCTCCTTCCCTTCCCCGTATATGTGTCTCGCTCTCTGTCTGTGTCTGTCTCTGTGTATTTCTCTCTGCCCCTACACATGTCTCTCTCTCTATCTTTCTTCCACTCCCCCTCCCTCACCATCTATTTCCTGTGCCCCTGAATCTGCCACTACTCTAGGTAAAGCAAATGTCATAGATATTGCACTTGAGTGTGTCTTTATCCTCAGATAAATGTATTTTACTAAGGTCTTATGTGGGGTTATATTGTGTACAAGTGTATTATATTTATCTGTCAAAGAAGGTAAGCATTGCATCCTAGCAAATAGTGACATTTATGTTATCTCGTCTTCTTCCACTTGCTCCCTTGGGGGTGGAGTCTGTGTCACTTCGTTGCTGCTTCTGCGTTCCTTGTCAATTCATTCCACATCACATGTTTCAAGCTTTCTTTGCATAACAACCTTGGTTTTTCACTTCTTCCTTTTCGCCACTCTTCTGCTCAGCATTCCACGTTTGGCAGTTTGTCATAGCTAGGTCTTTATATATGCCCTGCCCATCTCTTTCTGTTTCTAACTGTTTCCTTTTGTTATGTGTTTTTTCGTCCCAATTCCCTCTCTCAAAACCTTCGTCTTGTCTGCTAATTACTAGGTCAATTAGTATAAATATACCATAAAGTAATAATTTAAAACTATTTATGTTGACAGTGGTTGTGTGTGGGAAACCGACTGCTCTCAGAAATGCTAACGTGGATTATGACGGAACAACATTTGAAGACACAGCCAACTACACGTGTGAAGTTGGGTTCAGGTTCCCGAATGGGGTCAAACTTCTCGTGAAGTCATGCAACGACTCAGGAAATTGGAGTGGGCCCAATGAGACATGTGAAGGTTAGGTGTTTGGGTCAATTAAGAATATGCAGATATATACTATCAACTATAATATATATATATATATATATATATATATATATATATATATATATATATATATATATATATATATATATATATATATATATATATATATGGGGTGTTTGTATATATTGATGAACGTGACAACCATTTTTGCAGAAATGACAGCATTTGTACAGAAGCCGTGAATAAGTATTGTGGTATATGTAAAAGAACAAACCTAATTTCATAGTGTTATGCCATGTTCAGACATTTTTAACAAACTATTATTAGTGTCTATCGTTACGTGGTTTTAATATATTTGAAGACACTTCAAATAACGTACTAGCAGCGATAATACATTTGTCTTTTCCAGATACTACGCTGACTTTTACATTGATGACATGTTTTAGATATCGACGAATGTGTCAGCAGCCCGTGTCAAAATGGCGGTTCCTGCATTGATGCAGAGAACAAATTCAGATGCACTTGTGCCAGTGGGTACGAGGGCGCCACCTGTCAAACCGGTTGGTAATTGTGTGTAATGATATGCTTAACTGTATTAGGGCAGTACTCACTGTATGTACTCTTGAGTATTTTAAATTGTGAACATTATGCAATAACAACACAACTTTGCAATGTGTTACTCATGAATGGTGTGACTTGTTGAGCTGCTCCCGTCTCCACTCTCTGGGTTAGACTGATATATCACTGTCTTTCCAACTACAATCTCAGCAATCCTGCAGTAATGATAACTGTGTAATGACCGGCTTTGTTATATTTTATACGCATGGTTAATTTTTTATTTCGGCGCGTATCGGTGATAATTCATAAAGACTGAGTGGAACATGAAAATGTATATTTACAGATACTGACGAATGCAGCAGCGCCCCTTGCAGAAATGGCGGTACTTGCTCTGATGCCGTGAACAAGTACATTTGTACATGCAAATCAGGATTCGCAGACACCAACTGTCAAACTGGTAAGCGATGTTTTCATGTTTTTGTTTACATGATATTGTTAGTATGCATTATTTTTGGTGTATTTGATTGAAGACACCTAAAATGTCGTTTTAGCAAGACTCAGTATACGTTTTTGTTTACTTTGCTTACTATTATTATTTCAACTAGCATTAATGGTTAATAGTTTATATGATGAAATTGTTGTAGTTATAATAAGGGATTGTATAATTGTTCAATGCTTGAGCTTGAATACAAATTACATACATAATTACTAACTTACCATGCTGTTTTTCGCATTTGCATTGTTGAAGATATAATAGACGAATGTGCTAGCAGCCCATGTCACAATGGCGGTTCCTGCAGTGATAAAGTCAACCACTTCAGCTGCACTTGCGACAGCGGATACGAAGGAACCCTTTGTCAAATTGGTAGGTCACTGTTGTGCTAAAAATGTGCTCATCGTTATTCTAACACTATTGTATGATGAATATTGCTTTGATCATTATGTTTTACGTTGCATAAAAATTCAGCATTTATGGGCATGTTTCAGTTACCTCAACACTTTGCAACTCATTTATGATATTTTGCCTTTTCCAGCTCACCCCTTTCTCGACCCTCCCGTCAACATGGATGTGATGAGGCGACTCAACGACGCCAACACTGACACGTGTCTGTCCCTGGCCTCCACCGACATGTACAAGTTCTCGGCACTCTCCAGCGGTTGGATTCCGGAGCCTCAGGACGTCTGCTGGTTCGAGGGACTCGTCATCCAAACACACGTCCCGGACCAACTGAAGGCATCATTCACGATCAGACTCACCGGACACGGTCTCGTGTGCGACACCTCACACATCGAAGTGATGGTCCGACTCACGAAGTCGCCGCTCTGCCCAGTCGCCGGGGAATACACCACGTGCACACTGAGCGGCATTGAATACGGGGGTCTGACGACGTGCGTGGCGAAGTGTCTCTGTGACGGGAAGGACTGCAAACAGGCGACCATCCGCATCCCGAAGATGCACGAGGACTGGAAAATATGTGAAATCACGGTAGAGTAAGAGGTGTTTGCGATGAAAATGGTGGTGGTAGCTACACTTCTGTTGGTAAATATGTGTCTTCAAAGTTATTTGGCAACGTTACTTGTATACAGGAATAATATCAATAATATGCTATTGTGGCCATTGGCGTATTAACATTAATATGTAATTATCTAAAGTGACGTGAGATGACTACGCCTATTTTAAAGACAGCTTTTAGCCAGTTTTGGAGGGAGGGAGGGAGGGAGGGAGGGAGGGAGGGAGGGAGGGAGGGAGGGAGGGAGGGAGGGAGGGAGGGAGGGAGGGAGGGAGGGAGGGAGGGAGGGAGGGAGGGAGGGAGGGAGGGAGGGAGGGAGGGAGGGAGGGAGGGAGGGAGGGAGGGAGGGAGGGAGGGAGGGAGGGAGGGAGGGAGGGAGGGAGGGAGGGAGGGAGGGAGGGAGGGAGGGAGGGAGGGAGGGAGGGAGGGAGGGAGGGAGGGAGGGAGGGAGGGAGGGAGGGAGGGAGGGAGGGAGGGAGGGAGGGAGGGAGGGAGGGAGGGAGGGAGGGAGGGAGGGAGGGAGGGAGGGAGGGAGGGAGGGAGGGAGGGAGGGAGGGAGGGAGGGAGGGAGGGAGGGAGGGAGGGAGGGAGGGAGGGAGGGAGGGAGGGAGGGAGGGAGGGAGGGAGGGAGGGAGGGAGGGAGGGAGGGAGGGAGGGAGGGAGGGAGGGAGGGAGGGAGGGAGGGAGGGAGGGAGGGAGGGAGGGAGGGAGGGAGGGAGGGAGGGAGGGAGGGAGGGAGGGAGGGAGGGAGGGAGGGAGGGAGGGAGGGAGGGAGGGAGGGAGGGAGGGAGGGAGGATGCAGGCATGAGATTCTTACGCGGAACCGCGGAAATTCAGTGGTTCCTGAACCCGATTTGACTGTTTCTGTGATTCGTCCAAATCGGAATTTTCGTTTTTCTAACATGGGGTGGTAAAACTGGTAAAAATGGATAAGAAATTAAACTTTTTTGTCGATTCCTGGCGTGCTGCATATCGCATTCGTCCTTTTAAAAGTAAACCGCATTTATACTAGCAAGTAACTGGTAATCAGGGAATAGGTTACAATTTGCGCATGCGTACAACTAGACAGCTGCGTAGGGTCCATGCACGTGGGCCGTGGCGGCCGTTGGCGTAAACACGGATATTTCCGGGGCCACGTCGCCGCAGATTGCCGAAATATTCTTGAGTTTGAATTGTTCGTTCGAATACCCGGGAATGTTCTTCATTTTCACTGAATGTTTTTGAAGAGTGTCATGAGCATCATGGACAATAGTGACCAAACGTCAACAAGGTATTATGTTAACATTTTGCGAAAACAACATGACAGTACCACGATTCACTAAATGGCATGTGAACTAGTAACGAACACGATCGCTCGATTTCACCACTCGAACACGTGAGCCAATCGGACGCGCTTTCTCGTTGCATGTCTGGCCACTCGCCAATCAGATGCACTGTTTCTTCGCATGTCTGGCTACTCAACTGCTACCGTCGATAGCGTTTATTTTGTTTTCATTTCCATCACAGTATTTACTTGATGGTTGTCATAATCGCTAAGCTGCGACTGAAAGGTAAATAAACATTTAGATACAAGTAGTTTGGTACTTTTGCAGTTGGACAATGATAAAAAAAATGGGATCGGGAAAGATCGCTACGACATGTACAATGTAGTGCACTGTATGAAGCAACTTAAACAAAATATAAATATCACATACAATATTAGTTAGCTCGCCTGTGATTCCCATTAATCGGCAACACATTCACAGGCATTGCATTACCAGCGTAGAGGCTATGGCAAATATGTATTTTTAGAAAATGAATGAAGGAAGGAATCCCCAGACGAAATATCTAATATATTGAATAATTAACTAAATATATTGACTTATGCCAAGTCGGGTATACCAGCTAGTGGACCAGTGGCGAGGCAATATTTTATTTTCAATCTTCTGTCTGACAGTAATCATGGGTTATCCTTCCGAGGATCTTAGAACATGTGTGGGTTTTCAAATGCGTGTTGATGTTGTGTGTGTTTTGAAAGTTATATATACAATACTGGGCAACTGTTTGCAGAGTATTGTAGCCTTTCAATATGTGTTTGTGGTGTTGTGTTTCAATATATCGACACGTAAAAGTATGATTTAAGTCATATTTGAAGAAGGTATATTAAAATAAAGTAGTCTGAAAATACACTAGTTCGTATCACAGACAATGGTGTCTTTAGTTGTTGTATCCATTTCTTCCTCAGTTACCGTGCCATGTGCAAAGGTTCTTGCCTCCTCTCACATGCCTGAGGATGAGTGGAAGGAAGGAAAGGAGGAATGGAAGAAGGGAGGAAGGGAGTGTGGTAGGAAGGAAGAGGGGAAGGGGCGGTGGGAGGGAGGTACGGGTGAAGGCAGGAATGGAGGAAATGGGAAGGCACTGTGCATGGGAGGACGGGACGGACGGATGGAGGAAGGGACGGACGGACGGATGGAATGGATGCAGATGGCGCGAGGGATTGATGAATGTTAAGAGCAAGAAAAGGCTGATGAAAAGTTTGAAGGCAACACGGGAGAGATAGTAAACATTTGGGATAGGAGATGTGGTAACGAGAAATTTTGAGTGATAGGAAGTTAGAAGGAAGGTTGGTGAGAGGGAGCGAGGGATTACTTAAGGAGGAATGATGGAGGAAGGCAGGACATGTTGACGACAGGTAGAGAGGAAGAGAGGGAACGGAAATGAGTGTATGGTTGTTAACGTGATATGGATATTATGTCATTCGACGTTTTTTTAAATATTTTGCTGCATCGCTAATATCGAAAGCAATATTAAGTTGCAGTCTCTCTGTCAAATTGGTTAGCGCAGTCACCGATTTGAACCAGGACGGTGTTCTGTTCTTAGGAATAATTAATTTGACGATTTTATTCTGCGAATTCCAAGTTCCCATATTTGTGTAGTACAGACAGCGGGTCACATAGACTCATTTAGGATTTCCTGTACACAGAGTGGTGTTTGTGCATTGCTGTGATTGGTTTGTTTGCGCGGGACAACTTTCGCCTTACGTAGATTTATATGTAGCAAAAACATGTGTGTTGCAGAGAACGCTTTTAACTCTGAACGGTCAATCGGCCTGAAGTGTTTGCGACATTTCATTGTACCAAACTAGTAAGGTTTGCCGTTAAATGTAATCATTAACGAAGCAGATGTTTGCTCTGCCTATTTATATAACTAAGTTTAAACAAGAGAGTGTGTGGTTGTTCTTGCTGTTGCTGTGTCAATTGTTGTTGTTGCTTGTATTCAAACACCCTTATATGATTACGTGAACTGCATCCGTATGCAGCTAAATGCTAAGAGAAACCTCTACTGCAGATACTTCATGGCACCCCTATACAACACATTGTTCCCTGCATGATATAATTTAATGTTCTTACTTGTTCGAGTCATATGTGCTTCCACATAAACTAGCAATATGTTGTCTTTTATCATGATCACATATATTTTTGGAGTTATATGGAGACAATATTAAATAAACTACAACCAAGGCATGCATTGCAATGTCATTCATGCTTACACTAAGTCCATGCGTCTGGATAAATATGTGTTGTGCTAATCATTATTTGATCATGTGACCTTCATTATTCCTTGTCTGCATTATTAATATAATTATCTAGTGTGTCCGCAACACATTGTGTTGACACTATTTGTCATACATTATTTATGTTGCCAATACATTCGTCATTGTCTGCGTTGTGTAAGGGATTGATATTTGTATCGACTACACGTTGTTGTGGTGTTATTGGCTACCGTTTAATTAGTTGTTGTTAGCAGTTGACACGCCATGCATTGCACCAGTACATATATCGTTTGTCGTGACAGCATAATGAGTGATTTATAGTTTTGGTTGTTGCAATTATTATTCTGATTGTTAAATGGCATTCTTAAAGGGATTATTTTAACATTTAAACTGCTTGAAATATACGCAATGGTTTAAGATAATAGAATTAACAACATTATTTGATGTATGTATTTGCCTGTGTTTCATTAAAAACGTGTAACCCCTGACAAAATACCGGAAAAATAACTCCGCTTATGTTGAGTTTCAGTTTGGCGCTGCGGCTATTTTGTCAGTTTAAATAGCATGAAATCAGTCGTTGTTTGTTATATTCAAAATACTTTGTATAACACAATTCTGTATTGTTTTATCTTAACCATATATTTGTTTGGTTTTAAGAGGATATTCGGTTATATATATAATAGTGTATTATCTACATCTAAGACATCTACTAACTTATGTTTAAATAAAATTGCAACAATCATGTTCGTGTTTTTTTTTATCTTTATTGTGATGTTGATATGAACATCGCATTGGCATGCATTACGTGAGGGGGTTTCACAGGGAGTTAACACACCTTCATTGCCATGTTTTGCTGCTGACGTCACCCCCTTTTATATATGTTTACATTAGCACAATTCCCTACCCTAGCTGTCATGATAGTATTGCAATTGATACATTACACTTGGTAAAACAATTGTTTCTAAATGTTAAATGGTAAACATCTTACAACTGTATGTATCGTCTATTGGCGGTGCACAGTTCACAGTAACACAGCCAACTGCGAAATCCACGACAGACACAGTATATGGGAGTATACCTACTTACGAAAACCAGGAGAGGAGAGATAGTTGACACGACAGCCCATGTGGGAATGTCTGTGTATTACGAACATCGTGCAGCAGTGTGATTAATTGAAGCTGTTTGCCTGCTACAACTAAAAAAGTTATTGCTAACTGCAGCTGCAGTGGATAACGTTGACCAGCAAACGAGTTGGACGTCTGCATAAGGATCGTTCCGTGGCAGAGGACTCACTGTTTCAGCACAGAACTGAAACACATTATTGGATTGACCGCCGCGTGGCCAAGGAGCAGTATTCTGCAATGGCGATTGCTGCCCGTTGAAACTCAATTGTGATAAATTACCATTATCGTATGCAAATGTCCCACCACCAACATTAAATGTCCCACCATCATATCAGTATTCGGATTGCCACCTTCACGTACAAAGGTCCCACCATTGCCGACAGAATGACGTCAACGTCAGTCGCAAAACAGCTATGGGCCGCGTACAACGTCAGTAAACTGAATGTGCAGGGGAAGATGTCAAATCATGCGTGTCCACCTCGTAGCCCCTGTTCAACGAAGAACTTCCTTTTGTAAGCTGTGCCAGACACAGCGTTCAGGATGTTTTCTGCTAACCTTTGCAACCAGTATTTCCTGATAACTGATACATTGGGCCATCGCATGACCACTCCCAACTCGTGGCCTTGTGGCCTCTGGGTGCCAGAAGCCCTTTGTCGGGCCTGAATTGAAGTAACTTCAAATATGTTTTCACTGTGAAGCCACACGTAGCTATAAATACATCATTTCGCAGAAAGCATCCTGATACATTAGGACAGGCGGTGGTGTATGATTTAGGGGTTTGCCCCTATTCAATTCCATAGTTTGAACCATTGAGTCCCTTTTAAATGAAACAAATCGTCCGCTGATAAGTTAATGTCATAAATGAATATTTACAAATATTTACATTTATTCCACACAGCCAACGTCCCACGGTCATCAGCTTCGATTTGATATCAAGACGATCTCTCTATCTCGAAAATTATTCCCGCTGTGGGTGAAAAACCTAGTGATTATAATCATGATCGTGATGTTGATTTGATATTTGTTAATGTTGATCAATTTCATTTTGCGCGTTTTGAATTTACTGATAGCCTAATTTCACCGATAAAGGTCAAGGTCAATATGTTTTATCCCGTGCACTGACTACGCGGGCGCGAAAATCAAACTATGCTTGACCATGTGGTATATAGTAACTCATTTTGAAGTTCTGCATCTCTAGGTGTCAACTCTTGGACCTTGGTTCCTCAAATAATTTGGCCTGCTGTGGATGAAAACCCTAACGCGTCCCCCTAATTCACTGAAATTCTACATATCGAATGTGGGGTTTCTAAAGCGCTACTATCTTTAGTGCATCGACAATAACGACTATCTTAACTTAGTGTTTTTCAGTGTTGTTAAATTTGATTCTCCGCATTTAATGATTTACATTTTTCATAATAAACTATCGTGTGATCGATTTCCTCACGTCTTCAAACATGCATCTTTTGTGGTTGCAAAAGTATCACGATCTGTTGATTTTGGCGGCCATTTTGGATTATGTTTTAATGCCTAAAGGTGATAACTCCACACCCTCCTAGATATCATTATATATATATATATATATATATATATATATATATATATATATATATATATATATATATATATATATATATATATACATATATATATATATATATATATATCAGTGTTGCAGAAGTAACTGATTCTCTATAACGGATTAACACAAACAACGCTGCCGGCCCGGACAAAATACCCAACTGGATTCTACGTGATTACGCCACCACACTCGCTGTTCCCGTGTGCGCAATCTTCAACAGCAGCCTAAGGGAGGGGCATTGGACCACAGCTATAGAAATGCGCCGACATAAGACCTCTACCCAAAGTGCTACCGCCGAAACTCATTCACAAAGACCTGCGGCCAATATCACTCACGCCGGTATTGTCAAAGTGCTTGGAGTATTTCATTTGCGCCTAGATAACGGCCATAGCCTGCGACCAAGTTGACCCCCAACAATATGGGTCAGTCAAGGGAACGTCCACTGCGCATTCACTTATTGAACTATAGCCTCAGTTACCCAGACTCCGTGAGGTGGCAGCACTTGTAAGCCCCTCAACTCCGCCTGGCACATTAATGGGCTTAAGTTTCTACATCCGGGTAGCCTTACCCCAGATTAGGGTAGAGACGCTGATTGGCTCTCAGGCCAACTATGAAATTAAAATTAAAATAACGATATACTTCTACAAGATAATAATATCACATGAAAAGTATTCAACATTGAACTTATGTTAACACAAAAGTAAGTAAAAATTCAAATTTACAGTTGTTTATAAAATAAGAATTACGGCAGGATTAACCAGTATCCGTGAGGTGGCAGCATTGTCTAGCCCCACACGGATAGCATACCAATTAAATAAGGATACCTTTTTATCAAATATTGGTGTATTATAAAATCTATTCAGAATTAAACTTATATTAACACAAAATAAATAGAAATACAAATTTGCAGTTGTTTATAAAAAATATATATTACGGCAGTGTCCGTGAGGTGGCAGCATTGTATAGATCACGCGGATACCAAAAAAAAGCCGTTAATGGGGCTAGACTGTCTTCTCGGCGTAGTTCCGCAGCCGACCGACAGTCGGTTAAGCGAGACTAATCGAACTAGTGCAACGGTGGAAAGCTGCGCTCGATTCAAGCGGTACTATGATCCGTGTACTACTCGTCGACTTCAGCAAAACGTTTCACAGAGTAGACCACCATATTTTGCTGACTAAATGTGCGTCACTTGGATTGCCAAATTGTATAACCAAATGGCTATCATCTTTCTTATGCCAACACAAATAGCGAATGAAGATCGGCAGTGTAACCTCTAAGTTTACTACCATCACCGCAGGCGTGCCACAAGGAACATTCTTCGGTCCCATTGGTTTTGTGCATCATGTAGACGACTTGTGAACAACTTGTGACCACGTCAAATACGTAGACGACTGCACAATTTGGGAATCATGTGCACCTTCGTGTGTTAACAGTTCACTCCAAACAGCGGCAGACGAAGTGGCACAATGGACAACCACCAACCGTATTGCACTGAACTATGACAAAAACAAAATAAATGCGCAGTTGCTTCAAAAAAGAAACGCCATACATCCCGCCGATAACTATTAACGACATCCAGATTGAACAAGTTCATAGCAGTCGACTACTAGGTGTTACCATTTCACAAGATCTTACGTGGCAATTCCATATCGACGATATCACAACAAAAGCTTCACAACGACTATACTTCATCATTCTACTCAAGTGTGCTGGAATATAACCGCAACATCTCGTCAAAATATACACCACAATCATCCGTTCTGTCATCGAATACGCCTGCCAAGTGTGGCATACCAGTCTGACAATAAGAAAAACAAGCCTACTCGAAAGCATTCAGAAAAGGGCCGTGCGCATTATATTGTGTGGCATGCGTTATAACGACGCCATAGCTACTAAGGGAATACCATCGCTGGCAGACCGGAGAGAGGCGCTGTGCAGATCCTTGTTCGCGACGATGCAGCAAACCAACCACAAGCTGCACCATCTCCTGCCGCCCCCCAGAACATGTAACTACTCGCTTCGTTCCCCGCTGTAAGACCAACCGCTTCAATAACTAATTTGTGCCGTATGGACTGTATAATTGGCAGTGAATATACTTCCCTATTTACATACGATCATTACTGGCTTTGAACTGTGACTCTTTTTAGTTATTTATTCACTTGATCTATTATATACTGTTTTAACGAGTTGTAAATTATTAGTCATTTTAGTTCCATTTATAACAATATATTTTGCTAAAGATGGTTTTTATGCTTTAATTTACTTAAATGTATATATTCATATTAGAGAACATTTACAGTTTTACTATCCGACATTTGTCTCTCTTTAATTTTACTATACATTCTAATTAGTAACACTTTCATATATTGTTATGCTTTCAGAACTAGTTTTATTAATATACATTAATGAATTTTGTATCAACCATATGAATATCTTCTTATTGTACTATTCAGCCATTCAGATGGAGCGTAGCCAACTGCTGGGCCCCAAGAAGGACACGAGTGGAAACGCGAGGAACTGCGCAATCGTTGTCCGCATCCGTAGACATTGTTGTACGGCGTTGTCTTTTGGTGCGTCAGGACCTTAAGTGTGTCACTCGATGAGGACAGGAGATAGTAGCAGCAGCTTCCATGGCAGTCAGTGTCGATGGAAATGAGGTGAGGTAATTAACACGTACGTGGACAGTATATATAACTACGTCTGTAATGCTACGCATATATGAATTATTTGAAACAAGAATACAAATTATACAATTATTAAATGATGCATATATATGTAGAATATATTGGTGCTCTATGTGTTAATTAGAGCCTTAGACGATACTCAGATGCCTACCTAACAAAATATATTGTATCAGTAACATATATTTTATATATATATGTATATATATATATACACATATATATATATATATGTGTGTGTGTATGTGTGTGTTTATATATTACCTAAAAGGTTTGCTCATGTAACAGAAAACACAAGTATTAACATCGTTAATCCTTTAAATCATATTAGTGTTACTACACATTGTGGACAAAGTGAACACGACGCACGCACGCAAGCACGCAATCACGTAACCATACACACATAAACTTCCACACACACGTACATATTCACACACACACACACACACACACACACACACACACACACACACACACACACACACACACACACACACACACACACACACACACACACACACACACAAACACACACACACACACACACACACGCACGCACGCACGCACACACACACACACACACACACACACACACACACACACATTCACACACTGCACATTTCGTTTCCATCGACAGCAACTGTATCGATCGTCTGCAACTGTATCGATCGTCATCGCCGTCTGTTTTCGACCGCGGACCGCATGACCTGTGTCGTTCGGCAGGTGTAGTTGACGATCGATGTCGCGCCCGACTCGGTCTTTTAGTTCCCCGGTAGTCAGTGTCGAGGCGTACGGCGTACGACTAGCAGCGATGCGGCTCCTCGCGAACTGGGTGACGCGTCCGTCATCTACACCAACGTCGCTACTAACTCGAGTCCTACTCTTCACTTGGCTGTGCTCAGTCTCGGTTCTCGCCGATTCTACCGGTAAGTCGAGTATCTTTATTTAGTTTGCACACAACAAGGTGGGCTATTTTGAAGCCAGATGCGGGCTAAAGGGCCATGCGCGGAATTCCAGAAAAGTAGGAGGTTGTGAAACTGAAAACCTTTAACAGACAGCCCGATTCATAGAGTAACAATGAGCAGATGGAATAGGGATGCTGGTGTATCACTTCCCTTCCCAGTCTTGCCCTTTGGCCAACACATTTTTGATCTTTCAAATATAATTAAGTTACCCGAAGTGGAGGAATCAGCTATTTTTGTCGAAAGCAATAAGCATTTAGCAGACTGCAGCCCAAGCGGTGACAGGACAACGAAAATGTCATCATTCTCAATGTGTGTGATGGCTAATTAATGTGTCAACATAATGACTCAAAATAATAGCTGCCCAGGTCTAATTGAGTATTGTTGGTGTTCTCTTCTTGGGTTCCCTGTCGTCGAGGGAGGTTTCTCCTACATTTTGTTCTTGTTCAACATTTTATCCCAGTCTTTCCAGGTCTCTCTTAATGCAATCCTCCCATCGAAACAAGATGTCCCCGCCTCCTTTTCCACCCACTTTCTGGGTATATGAAATCTTTGCCAATGTTTTGTCTCCATTCTGTCCACAACTACTTCTCACCGATTTCTTCTTTAAACTACATAAGCCGGTCCTATATGTAAAATCGGTCGACATAAGCTGCCTTTAGGAGTATATATATATATATATATATATATATATATATATATATATATATATATATATATATATATATATATATATATATATAATAGCGTCAGCTATCAATCGATATGGATATCAATTACTTTTCTTTGGAAAACAGTTGTTACCTGCAGGGAAAATAATATGTTTATAATACTTATGCAAAATATACTTTCAAACCTTCAGGCCTACACGAACGCATTTTAGAAACCGTCGGAGCTAGCGAATGGAAAAACCCAGCAGTAACAATATGTTTATATTAAAATTAATGATGTTTCTGTTGCTTCCTGTGGTTCGACGTTGTTCATGCCATTGTCACTGTGGCTCGGACGATCTGTCCGTGAATTGACAATTGCCAAAGCTCGTCATAAATTAAATACAACTGCACGGCGTAACAACGTCGCGGCGCTAGCATGATTTATACCGTTAGCGAGGCATGCGAGGCTCACGTTTACGCTTGACTTGTCATGTGCCCACGCATGGTCATAGTTGATATCATTATAGTACATAATTTAGAGGTGCGCGCATGCCTATGCGTGCGTGCGCCTACCAAGGCCCTGCAGTAGCTAGAAATCTGAGCCCGTAGCCCGCCCCGCCCCGCAGTAACTTGGCCCGCAGTCAGCCCGCACCGTAAATTTTGCCACGTCATAGCCCGCAGCCCGCCCCGCCTCGCCGTAACTTTCCCCGCATCCCGCACTGCTCCGCCCCGCAGTAACTTGGCCTGCAGCCCGCCCCGCAGTTCTACCTGCATAATTTTTCAAAAGTCAGCCTGCAGCCTATAATAGATTGAATAGATAACATGGAATAATTAAAAATAACTAATCCTTATTAAATAAAGTGATGAATTTTATTAACTAAATCTTATCATTTTATTTATTAAAATACTTTTAATTGGGTATTCGAAGTAATACATGGCTAGTTATATTTTATATATATTCATCTTCTCTTTTGTAACCATTTCATTACTTGACATTCAATAAACCACATTTTTCAGTCAGACTGAAATAGTTTTGTTGGAGGTCACTGTAGTCATTCACCATGACAACATTGAGCATACCAGATAAACTAATTTCCACTAACATAACTCTTTGCTGTGGCCTGCCTGTCTTTTGATATTGGATTCAATGCCCCTTGCCCTGTTCTAACCAGCCCTGCTATATGACAAATGCTAAGGCCTGCTATTGTGTCAGTGCCTCAGTGGTGGTGCAAAATTATCAGAAATGTTTGCTTGAGGGGAGGAATTGGCATCCCAAGACAGGTAGGATCTTAAATTGCTTTACACTGTTGTAGTTTTACAGCTTACCACATTGGGTAATTGAATATCCTGCCACACACTTTTATTACTCATTAATGTATTATACATTAAATTGACACCAGACAACACTCGTACGTTAAGGGATGTCTGTATCAGAACCCCTCAAAAATAGTTTTACTCTTGTTACTAAATACCTATTAATATATTACAGCCAATATATTGTAACAAATGTTATGATAAATACATTGGACATGGTTGTCAAGAAATGAAAAGTTTCTGCTAAGAGTCAGCAATGCCAATGTGAGATCAGTCAAGCCTTGTTTAGTAATATTTACACAGATTAGCATCTGTGGGTACTGGGCAGTAACACTGGGCACCACCAGCCTACGAATTACCTTTGTGGGTTAGAGAAGGTTTGGCTAAGATAACCAATCCCTTTGTCCAAGCCAGGTATCCCAAATTAAGTATTTTCTTTCGAAAACAGTTGTCTCTTGCAGGTAATATAATATGTTTATATTGCTTATGCAAACTATACCTTTAAAACATCAAGCTTACACTAACGACTGTTATAAACCGTCGGAGCTAGCGAATGGAAAAACACAGCCGTAACAATATGTTTATATTAAAATTAATTATGTTTCTGTTGCTTCCTGTGGTCCGACGTTACACATGCCTTTGTCACTGTGTTTCGGAAGATCTGTCGGTGAATTGACAACTGCCAAAGCGTGTTATAAATAATAGATAACTGCACGGCGTAATAACGTCGCGGCGCTAGTGTGCTTTACAATGTTACCGAGGCATGAGAGGCTCACGTTTACGCTTGGCTGGTCATGTACCGACGCACGGTTACAGTTGATATCATTATAGTATATCATTTAGAGGTGCGCGCGTGTCTGTGCATGCGTGCGCCTACCCCGTTTAACCGACACTAACATATCTAGTCTCAACTGCGAGCGCAGTCCACATCAGTTGTGTAATCAGCGCGGAACTAAGACGATTGTGATTGCTTTAGATACCATATATCTTGTTCATGGCTATATGTTAGGGATGGATCCAGAGGAGGTCTTTTTTGAGGGGTGAGATAATCTACCCATCATTTGCACCCACTGAAGTTCGCCGGCTGCCCGCTGTCAGTGACCGGAACATTTAATTTGACTTTTGGTAAGGAGGGCGAGAACGCCCGTAGCCTCGGTTACCCAGACCCCTACAGAACGCTTCCAGTTTGAAGCCCTACACTTCGGCGTGGACCATCGTTGCAAGGCATCGGTCGTTGTGATACAGTACCTCTGGTTGGTCGTCTTTGTAAATCGTTAGCGATAACGGAGTCGAATTATAAAATTATACTAACTGACTTCGCCAGTCGCTACTGTGCCAGCTGTGGAAGCAGCGTAAATACCTACGCCAGTTTGAATATGGATAGGCAGGCCTTCAAGACTAGTGGTAGTTTCACTTAACACATTCTTTTTCGCCTGGGGGATCTTCGCTAATCACAGGTCGTTGTGTTGCGCTACAGTACCACTTGCTCAACGTCTCCAGAAAATGAGCGGAGATCACGAACTGTAAAATTCTACAATTGAATTCGCCTGTCGCTACGAACAGCGGGAATACCTGCCTCTGACACGGTTACAGTTATGACTGGTGGGAATCGCAATATATATATATATATATATATATATATATATATATATATATATATATATATGTATATATATATAATATATATATATATATATATATATATATATATATATATATATATATATATATATATATATATATATATATATAAATCTGCCCTCCCACCCCCGGCCCCTCCATAAATAGGTTTAGCCATGTAGAGGTGATATGGTATCTAAAATAATCACGATCGTCTTAGTTCCGCGGTGATTACTCAACTGATGTGGATTGCGCTCGCAGTTGAGACCAACATTTTTAGCGTCGGTGAGATCATTGTCTCTTGCATGTAAAATAATATGTTTATATTACTTACGCAAAATATACCTTCAAACCCGCAGGCCTACACGAACGCATTTTAGAAACCGTCGGAGCTTGCGAATGGAAAAAACCCAGCAGTAACAATATGTTTATATTAACATTAATGATGTTTCTGTTGCTTCCTGTGGCCCGATGTTGCTCATGCCATTGTCACTGTGGCTCGGATGATCTGTCGGTGAATTGACAATTGCCAAAACGTGTCATAAATTATAGATAACTGCACGGCTTAACAACGGCACGACACTAGTACTTTTATATTAAAATTAATGATGTTTCTGTTGCTTCCTGTGGTCCGACGTTGCTCATGCCATTATCACTGTGGCTCAGACAATCTGTCGGTGAATTGACAATTGCCAAAGCGTGTCATAAGTTAACAACGTCGCGACGCTAGCCTGCTTTACACAGTTAGCGAGGCATGCGAGGCTCACGTTTACGTTTGATTGGTCATGTGCCCACGCACGGTTACAGTTGATATCATTATAGTGTACAATTTAGAGGTGCGCGCGTGTCTGTGCGTGCGTGCGCAAACCCCGTTTACCCGACGCTAACATATCTAGTCTCAACTGCGAGCGTAGTCCACATCAGTTGTGTAATCACCGCGGAACTAAGACGATCGTGATTGCTTTAGATGACATATCTCTTCTACGTGGCTAAATGTTAGGGATGGATCAAGAGGTCTGTATGGAGGGGGGGGGGGGTGGACAAAATCTACCCATCATTTGCACCCACTGAAGTTCGCCGGCGGCCCGCTATCATTCACCGGAACATTTAATTTGACATTTTGGTAAGGAGGGCAAGAACGCCCGTAGCCTCGGTTACCCAGACGCCTATAGAAGGCTGCCAGTTTGAAGCCCGACACTTCGGCGTGGACCATCGTCGCAAGCCATGGGTCGTTGTGATACAGTACCTCTGATTTGTCGTCTTTGTAAATCGTTAGCGTTAACGGAGTCGAATTATAAAATTATACTATCTGACTTCGCCAGTCGCTACTGTGCCAGCTGTGGGAGCAGCGTAAATACCTACGTCAGTTTGAATATGGATAGGCAGGCAGGCTTACTCGACAAGTGGTAGTTTCGCTTAACCGATTGTCTTTCGCTTGGGGGATCTTCGCCAATCACTGATCGTTGTGTTGCGCTACAGTACCACTTGTTCAATGTCTCCAGAAAATGATCGGAGATCACGAACTGTAAAATTATACAATTGAATTCGCCAGTCGCTACGAACAGCGGGAATACCTGCCTCTGACTCGGATACAGTTATGACTGGTGGGAAGCGCAATATATATATATATATATATATATACATATATATATATATATATATATATATATATATATATATATATATATATATATATATATATATATATATATATATACAGTGCTGTAACAAGTACTCCAGAAAAGTAACTAAGTAAAAGTAAAAGTAATCTCCCAAAAAGCTACTTCAGTAAAAGTAAAAGTACCCCCGAAAAAAACTACTTAAGTAAAAGTACCGCTCCACAAAACTACTTAAGTAAAAGTACAAAAGTATTCGGTCAGTGCCAATATATATATGTATATATATAATACTATATATATATATAATATTTTCTTCATCATCCTATATTATATATATATATATATATATATATATATATATATATATATATATATATATATATATATATCAGGGTTGTGTGATTTAAATCATTTGATTTAAATCATTGATTTAAATCATGATTTAAATAACTCCAAAATAAAAAATTGATTTTTATAAATCTGTTTTTGATTTATATGAATCTGCTTGGCTGGGTAGAATGCTTTGTATGCCTCATGCATCTATAGGTCTCAGTATATAACCCCACACCCATAACAAGTGATTGGTCAAGGGAGATCAATTCCAATGAACAGGAAGCCTGGCATCATAAAAAAGGATCTATAGGCAACTGTTATGCAATATAAGGAGACTTAAGCTAATGGGGAGTAGGACTGCACCCCAGTTGAAACATGGCTGAGTCCGCTGAGATCACCAGGAATAGCATTAGACACAGGCCAGAGGCAGAGCCTAATCAAAGCTGCAGGTCAGCATTAACTGTCTGTTGGATCACTGCTTTATTGTACGAGTTCTACCACTTCTTTGTGTTCATTCTGAATGTCTGGAAGAAAAAAAGACTGGTTTTATTTTGAAAAGACTGTGGTGCCAGGAACGACTGGGTGTAAAGCCAAATGTATGGTCAAGGTATTTCATTTCAGAATGCAGTGAAGCTTCCAAATCTTGTGTTTAGTAGGAAGCAAGTTTTCAATTAAGAAGCTCCTCCAAGTTTATTTAAAAATCAAAACAATAAAAAATCCGACTTAAATCAAATAAATCCGATTAAAAAAAAAATCATGATTTTTTCAACCCTGGTATAAATAAAATATCATCATATATATATATATATATATATATATATATATATATATATATATATATATATATAAACTTATATAAGATATTCTGATGCCACCAGTTCACTTATGCTGTTGATGTTTGTCTTTTGTGATAGATATAATTATGTTAGCTTAAGATAATTAATAAATTTAAGGTGTTTTGATATTTAAATGTAGCGTTCATATGTACTACGATTCCATTCCGTATCTACTACCAACGGCATTTCAAAGAAGACCAAAGCAGCCACTGCACCACAAACCTCGTAGAACAGGAGGGTACAGCGCGTCGACCTCGCAGTCTATGCGATGTTCAAAAAACATTGTTACACACTGTTGAGTGTTGAACAACAAATTCACGAAATTGTACAGTTTTGAAGTAAATTATGCACTAACAGACCACGATGTATGGAGATGAACGATAATATGAGATCCAGAATAATAACCTGGCTCTCAATCGCTGAACGCGCATAAAGATTCAAAACTAAAATCAATGCGCTCATTATTGGCACAACTTCTTTCGTCTTTCAGTTATCGTTAAGATACCGATTTATAACGCGCATTAACCACGCCAAAACGACTACGACTCCCCATTTTATACACGGTTGATGAATTCATAAGTTTATGCATCAGTAGCATGTTTTGCATGGCTAAGTGTTACGCCTAATATTTGTGGCGCAATTCATCATGATATTTCAACCTAGCATTATACTGATCTTTTCTACTGAGATGCAACCTATTTATCCGATTTCTAAACAAAAGTGTCATGGAATCTCGATTGCAATTTTCAAGCCATTGACTCGCGGCATGGTCGACGCGCCGGTCTTACGGAAACACCGATGTGCGAAGCCGGGACTGGCAGCAGCGAAATGCGACTGATCATTGATGCCTGCACAAAACAAACAATGCCTTGCCCCACATTTACTCTTTAATTGACCTTAATCAAACAGACCCTTCATGGGTTTTCAAACCCGCTGGGACATCTGGGAAACGAAGCGCCAGTTGTATAATAGATCAGCATGAACCACGATTGATGCCATGTCGGCCCGAGCGGCGAGCGCAGAGCAAACAACGACTACACAATCAGAGGTCGAGACATATAATAATAATAGACATATAATTATATATATATAATATATATACATATATAATTATATATATATACATATAATTATATATGGATATATATACATATATCTATATAATTATATGTATATATATATATATATATATATATATATATATATATATATATATATATATATATATATAATTATATATGGATATATACATATATATATATATATATATATATAATTATATATGGATATATACATATATATATATATATATATATATATATATATAATGATATGTATATATATATATATATATATATATATATATATATATATATATATATATATATATATATATATATATATATTGGGATTTCCATCAGTCATACCTGTATCCGTGTCTCCAAAATTGGGGCAGTTATTCATAGCGAGTTTGGCGAATTCAGTTGCTGTAATTTTATATTCGTGAAAATGTTCATCAAGTTGGCAGTATTATTCCAAACAAATTTCAACTACAATGTTCTACTTACTTTTACGTTTCGAACAAATCGGCGGCCTTCCTCAGGAACTTAATCTTCAGTGGTCACTGCTCGCTTCGATAAAAGAAGCCATCTGAATTAGGAAGACGGAACCAACTATGAAGAGGCACAACATAATAAGTCACGTGTGGGACAGTCTGCTCGCCACGCCATTTAGCGAGCATTGACCACTGAACATTCAGTTCTTCAAGAAGGCCGCCGATGGTGAAATAAGTAAAGCATTGCTAGCTGTGTAATTATAAATTTGTTTGATATAAGGTTATATTTCGTGATCGTAATGATATCAACTATGACCATGCATGGTCAAATGACCAGTCAAGCGTAAACGTGAGCCTCTCATGCCTCGCTAACTGTGTAAAGCATACTAGCGTCATGACGTTGTTAATTTATGACACGCTTTGGCAACTCTCAATTCACCGACAGATCGTTCGAGCCACAGTGAAATTGGCATGAGCAACGTCGGACCACAGGAAGCAACAGAAACATCATTAATTTTAATATAAACATATTGTCACGGCTGGGGTTTTTCCAATCGTTTACTCCGACGGTTTCTAAAATGCGTTCGTGTAGGCCGGAGGGTTTGAAGGTATATTTTGCATTAGCATTATAAAATATTATTTTACCTGCAAGAGACATCTGTTTTCGAAAGAAAAGTAACTGATATCTATATTGATTGATGGCTGACGTTATTAATATATATATATATATATATATATATATATATATATATATATATATATATATATATATATATATATATATATATATATATATATATTATATACATATATACATACATGCATATATATATATATATATATATATATATATATATATATATATATATATATAATTATATGTTTTTATATAAATACATATACTTATATAAATATATATATATATATATATATATATATATATAATATATATTGGGATTTCTATAAGTCATAGTTGTATCCGTGTCTTCAAATTGTGGCAGGTATTCCCGCTGTTAATGGCGACTTTGGCGAATTCAATTGCTATCATTTTATAGTTCGTGAAATCCGCTCATTTCCTGGAGACGTTGAGCCTGTGGTACTGTAGCGCAACACAACGACCTGTGGTTGACGAGGATGCCCCAGGCCGTTTGGCCTCGTTTACCCAGGCTCCGTGAAATGGAGCACCTCTGAGTCCCTCACTACTGTCTGAAGATATTATGCACTGCATTTGTATGGCCTTACCACATAACACGATACATATACTGAAATAAATCCATTAATTATCCCTTATTTTTGTACGTTTAATTTCATGTGTAGACATTACATTTTTCTAACTTATTTTCGTTAGCAAAATCATAGACTCTCAGTACTACATAAACATTAATTATTATTACACCTATGACAGTCTGTAAATTAATCCAAAACAGTGATATCATGTGACGGCTTCGTGCAGAGAAACCACATAAAGAGTACATATGCATTGCATATGTTTCACCAAAATATCTTCTAGGCTAATTTGGGCAGACGAAGTCGGTTAAGCGAAACTACCACTAGTCGTGTAGGTCTGTCCATCCATCTTCAAATTCGCGCAGCCTGTACTTACGCTGTTCCCACGGATGGCAAAGTAGCGACAGGCGAAGTCAGTTGCTATATTTTTTATAGTTCGAGACCATTAAAGTCCATGGTTTACGGAGACGACTAACCACGGTTACTGTATCACAACGACCACTGGCTTCCAACAATGGTCCACGCCTATGTGACGGGATTCAAACTGGCAGCCTTCTCACGGTGTCTGGATAACCGAGGCTAAGGGCGTTCTTGCCCTCCTTGCCAAAAATGTCAAATACATTTTTCCAATCACTGACAGCGGGCAGCCGGCGAACTTCAATGGGTGCAAATGGTGGGTAGATTATCTCACCCCTAGAAAAAGACCTCCTCTTGATCCATCCCTAAGATTTAGCCATGTAGAGGAGATGTGGTTTCTAAAGCAATCACGATCGTCTTAGTTCCGCGGTCATTACACACACAACTGATATGGACTACGCTCGCAGTTGAGACTAAATTTGTTAGCGTCGGGTAAACGGGGTTTGCGCACGCACGCACAGGCACGCACGCACCTCTAAATTATATACTATAACGATATCAACTGTAACCGTGCGTGGGCACATGACCAGTCAAGCGTAAACGTGAGCCTCGCATGCCTCGCTAACTGTGTAAAGCATACTAGCGTCGTGACGTTGTTAAGCCGTGCAGTTATCTATAAGTTATGACACGCTTTGGCAGTTGTCAATTCACCGACAGATTGTCCGAGCCACAGTGACAATGGCATGAGCAACGGCTGACCACAGGAAGCAACAGAAACATCATTAATTTTAATGGAACATTTGGTTACGGCTGGGTTTTTTCCATTCGCTAGCTCCGACGGTTTCTAAACTGGGTTCGTGTATGTCTTCCATAAGCAATATAAACATAGTCTTTTACCTGCAAAAAACAACTGTTTTCTAAAGAAAAGTAACTGATTTCCATATAATAGTTTGATAGCTGACGCTATTAATATATGTATATATATATATATATATATATATATATATATATATATATATATATATATATATATATATATATATATATATATATATATATATATATATATATATATATATATATACATATATACATATATACATATATACATATATATATATATATATATATATATATATATATATATACATATATATATATACATATATATATATATATATATATATATATATATATATGTATATATATATATATATATATATATATATATATATATATATATATATATATATATATATATATATATATATATATATATATATATATATATATATATGAAACGCCGCCGAATATCATCACGTTCGCTGTCACGGTGTATCAACATTTTGATAAAGCGTCGCGTGGACGCCACGCACGGTTCGTATGTATTATAAATGAGTATGCCATATACTGTGTTCGATGCTCCAAAACGCGCGTCATGCCCGCGCTAAAGAAATCAAAATCAAAATCAGGGTTGTTTGATTTAAATCATGATTTAAATCACTCCAAAAGAAAAAGTTGATTTTTGATTTTAATAAATCTGTTTTTGATTTATATGAATCTGCTTGGCTGGGTAGAATGCTTTGTATGCCTCATGCATCTATAGGTCTCAGTATATAACCCCACGCCCATAACAAGTGATTGGTCAAAGGAGATCAATTCGAATGAACAGGAAGCCTGGCATCATAAAGAGGGCTCTACAGGCAACTATTATACAATATAAGGAGATTAAAGCTGATGGGGAGTAGGAGTGCTCCCCAGTTGAAACATCTCCCCAGCTGGAGGGTATGGGTGGAGGGGGTATTGATGAACAAAGGCTACCAGTGTCAGTAGGCAATTGCAGCCCACAACAGTGCTATGGATATGCAACATAAGCAGATAAGGCAACCTGGGTATCAGGCTGAGTCCGCTGAGATCACCAGGAATTGCATTAGACACAGGCCAGAGGCAGAGCCTAATCAAAGCTGCAGGGCAGCATTAACTGTCTGTTGGACCACTGCTTTATTGTACGAGTTCTACCACTTCTTTGTGTTTATTCACAATGTCTGAAAGAAAAAAAGACTGGTTTTATTTTGAAAAGACTGTGTTGCCAGGAACGACTGGGTGTAAAGCCAAATGTGTGGTCAAGGTATTTCATTTCAGAATGCAGTGACGCTTCCAAATCTTGTGTTTAATAGGAAGCAAGGTTTCAATTAAGAAGCTCCAAGTTTATTTAAAAATCAAAACAATAAAAAATCCGATTTAAATCAAATAAATCCGATTTGTTTTTTTAATAAATCATGATTTTTTCAACCCTGATATATATAAATTATTTTCGTCATATATATATATATATATATATATATATATATATATATATATATATATATATATATATATATATATATATATACTTATATAAGATCTTATGATGCCACCAGTTCACTTATGCTGTTGATGTTTGTCTTTTGTGATAGATATAGTTATCTTAGCTTAAGATAATGACTAAATTTAAGGTGTTTTGATATTTAAATGTAAATAATTATGTACTACGATTCCATTCTGTATCTACTACCAACGGCATTTCAAAGAAGACCAAAGAAGCCACTGCACCACAAACCTCGTAGAACAGGAGGGTACAGCGAGTCGACCGCGCAGTCTATGCGATGTTCAAAAAACGTTACACACTGTTGAGTGTTGAACAACAAATTCACGAAATTGTACAGTTTTGAAATAAATTATGCACCAACAGACCACGATGTATGGAGATGAACGATAATATGAGATCTATAATAATACCCTGGCTCTCAATCGCTGAACGCGCATAAAGATTCAACACTAAAATCAATACGCTCATTATTGGCACAACTTCTTTCGTGTTTCAGTTATCGTTAAAATGCCGATTTATAACGCGCATTTACCACGCCAAATCGACTACGACTCCCCATTTTATACACGGTTGATGAATTCATAAGTTTATGCATCGGTAGCATGTTTTGCATGACATTTCAACTTAGCATTATACAGACCTTTCCAAATGAGATGCAACCTATTTATCCGATTTCTAAACAAAAGTGTCATTGAATCTCGATTGCAATTTTCAAGCGATTGACTCGCGGCATGGTCGACGCGCCGGTCTATCGTAAACACCGATGTGCGAAGCCAGGGCTGGTAGCAGGGAAATGCGACTGATCTATGATGCCTGCACAAAACAAGCAATGCCTTGCCCCACATTTACTCTTTAATTGACCTTAATCAAACAGACCCTTCATGGGTTTTAACACCCGCTGGGACGTTTCGGAAACCAAGCGCCAGTTATATAATAGATCAGCGTGAAACACGATTGATGTCATGATGTCGGCCCGAGCGGCGAGCGCTATGCAAACAACGACTACAAAATCAGGGGTGGAGACTAATTTTAGAATTGGTGGTAGATTATAGTAACGCAAAACTTAGAAGTAAAAAAGTAAGAAAGTAAACCAAAAAGTACTTCGTTACAAGTAAAAGTAATTCCCCAAAAATGTACTTCGTTACAAGTAGATTTCAAAATAAACTACTTAAGTAATGTAACGAAGTAAATGTAATTCGTTACATCCCAGCACTGTTACTATATGATGAAACAACAATTACATATTCGTACCTTAATATGTAACGTAATAACTTGTAATGTTGCTGGTTAATGAAATTAGTAAATTCCAGATAGGAAGGTCCAATTATTCCGTGCAATATCGCCTATATCAATTTCTTTGGTTACATTGAGGATTACAGCAGGCGAAAAGCTTGGAAGAAAGTCGAAGGTGTGATGTAGATAGACGTATATCGCCTATACTTAAAGGTAACATGTTCAGTTCCTCTCTCACCCCGGCATACATTTATATTTATGTCGTAGAGACGATGGACCTAACAGAGAAATATCTGCAGAAGGTGCAGGTTTGCGAAAACTACTGGGGAAGAATACTCGCGGGAGTTAGGAGAGCTGTTAAGAGAGTGATAAAATAATTATTATTTTATAAAGTAAAACCAGTTGATGATTGGGTGATTCGTACATGCACGTATTGAACTTAAACTTGAAATTTTATTTGGCATATATACAACACAATACATCAGACACAGAACATATGTTAATAATGAATGCCAGGACGCCAGTAATAACTAAAATAGTTGATGCAACTGGACGCCCTTTAAAATTATAAAATACTGTCTACCTCTAATAGAATATGGTGTACATAATAATAATTTAATTAATAACAAGATAATAATAATAATGCTAATACTAAGAAAAGAGTAATATTAATCTAATGATACTACTTATACTATAAAAACAGTTTATTACTATACATAATCTAGTTTAATAAAGTTGACGTGAGAAATTATACAATTATTAATTAATACTGTTCATCAAGCAAGAATAACAATTTCTTAATAGGCAAATATCTGAATAGGACTTTATAATAATTTGTTTGAGATTGTGCCTTTTATTTAGTGATAGGTGCAGTACATTATACAGGTGCAATAGTATGGTATGAAGTTTATAAAACAATCCCTGTTTTTTTATTTCTGTTCTTATGAAACATGAATGAATATTATTGCTTTGTCTGGTTACATGGCTGTGAAGATCATTGTTTTTCATGACAGATGTTAAAAGGTATTTTGGACATTGTTTTTTCATTATTTTATCATATAGCTGATATCCTTGAATTATAAATAGGTCTTCTAATTTAAGAATATTGAACTTTTTAAAGATGGGATCAGTGTGTGCTATAAATTTGCTTTGATCGATTAATCGAACAACTTTTTTTAAGCTTAAATAGTCTGCTTATGTTAGTTAAATTGCCACGAATGTTACTATACCAAGCAAGTAGACCAAATGATAAATGAGGTTGAACTAAGGCATTATATATTTGTTTTAATGTGCACGACTGTAGCAGTGGCTTGACTTTATTAATTATTGCTAATAATTGGGTAATTTTCTTGCATTTTTCATTTGTATTTTTCTTCCAGTTTAGGTTTTTATCAATCCATATACCTAAAAATTTGAAGTGATCAACCTTTTCTATTTTATTACCATGTAGAATAATTTCCTCATGGTTGGGTATCTGATTTTGAGTGTTTTGAAATAACATGCATTTAGTTTTGCCTATGTTAAGTGAAAGTTTGTTGGCACTTATCCAATGAGAAATTTTTGTGAGTTCAGAATTAACATTAATTGTGAGACTACTGAGGTCTTTGCTTTTAAAGAGTAGACTTGTATCATCAGCAAACAGTATGAATTGAGCTGTATGTGATGATAAAGGCATATCATTTATATAAATAAAAAATAGTAGTGGTCCTAGAATGGATCCTTGTGGGACTCCACATTTTGTACTTTGATAATTGAAAGTCCACCGCTATGACATTGAAAGTCCACCGCTTTTGAACACAGGTGCCACAGTGTAATTAATTGACCATCAAATTCACCTGAGCATAGCCGCTACCCGCCGGCGTGCATCCTACTCACACTCAGCTACAAACGGCTGATGATGGGCAGATGAAATTATTTGGTGAAACTAGCCTAGAGTTGGCATTTGATGGATTCCATACATCACAAGATGTTGTAGTAGCTGATATACGGGAACGGGGTGGAATTCTTGGGTTAGACTTCCTTGTGAACATGGATGCGAAATGTCGATGCGGGAAGGGCTGCTGAAGATTGGGCCCACAACATGTGCATTAACCAAGCAGGGCAGGGAAGACACATTTGCACGTGTTCGCCTAGAACAATCTGTAGAAATTCCACCAATCATGGAACTAGTTTTCACTAGAATAGCTTAAATTAAGGTGCAGCATGCTGGTGGCAGCTGTGGTTTGCTGACTCCATGTGCTAGTCTCATAATAGACACCGGGGTTGTTGTAGGTGCACCCATGGTTTCAAGTGGCACCAAAAACGTACCAGTAGTACTCTTAAATCCCACTGATCAGTCGATATTTATTTGAAAATAGGGTACAGTCGGTGTGCTTCAATCAGTACCACGCATTGAGGTCTTCAATGTATCGGATGGGAACTTGTCTCGTGAAGGGTATGTTGAATCAGGACAGGTGTTTTCCAAGTATACATCTGAACAGTTACCACCAGCGCTAGACAAATTATCTTCTGAACTAAAGCAGCAGAGCTAAATGTTGTCTCAGAGAGATCCCGGTCAAGCCACTCTCCGAAATGTTTCTGAAGTGTTTGCTGAGACTAGTTCTCAGTTGGGTACGGTTGGTCTTACAAAACCTAGGATCGATACTGACGATGCTTACCCAATCCGCCAATGGCCTAGACACCTACCGGTGGCTCAACAAGAGACAGAAGCTGGAGAGTTTCAGGCCATGCTCGATAAGGATATCATAGACCCGTGCCCCAGTTCATGGAGTAGTCGTGTGGTTCTTGTTAATCCGGTTTTGCGTAGATTATCGTCGATTAAATGATGTCACCAGCAAAGATGCATACCCGCATCAGTTGATTTCAGATACGTTAGACGCTCAGGCTCGTTCTGGGTGATTTTGCACCATAGATTTGGTTACTGGCAGGTATAACTTGACGAACGAGATAAAGAAAAGATCTCTTTCGGCTACGTATATTCCAGTGGAAGGTCATGCCTTTTGGCTCTGCAATACTTCGGCGGCAAAATGTAAGTGTTCAATGGAACTTGTTTTGAGAGAGTTGTGCTGAAAAAGTTGTTTCTTTTATCTCGACGCTGTTATCATCTATGGGAAGACGTTCGATGATACTCTGCACCGTCTCACTATTGTGCGGGACACATTTCGAGCGCCTGGCTTGAAGATGAAAGCAAAGAAGTGTATGTTATTTCAGACTAAGGTTTCCTACCTTGGCTACACAATCTCCAGACATGTGATTGCTACATATTCTCACAAGGTATCTGCAGTGCGAGACTGAGGTTCTTCGATTTTAAGCTTAGCATCCTATTATCGGCGCTTTATTCCATCGTTTGCGCAACTGCGAACCCATTGGCGGCCACGACATGACCTTCGACAGGCCCTTTGTGAAACACCTGTGTTGGCATACCTCACCCGAAATGACAAATTTGCAAGTGCTTAAGCCATGGGTAGTGTTTTTTTTTAACAACGACAGGGAGATTGCGAGAAAGTAATTGCCTAAACATCTAAGACCTTCAGTCGTACGCGGAACCGATACTGCACAACACACAGGGAGTTGTTGGCAGTAGAGAGATTTGTCAAACACTTCCACAATTATCTGTGCGGCCGACCAATGACGATCATCACTGATTACGCGTCACCAACACGGCTGCTTAAAGTTAAAGAACGGGACGGGATGGTTGCACGGTGGCTCGTCACCTTTGGTAGTCCGATTTCCAGATTGTTCGTCGACCTGGACGTTCGATGGGTAATGATGATGCACTTTCCAGAAATGTACAACAAATGCATGCAGTGAGCAACAAGTCTCGCAGCAATCTACATCAAACCACAGTGATGTTGCCCCGACCTTATCCAATGACAGTCTCCTGTTAGGTGAGGTTGCTGACCAAATCGTGGAGATATGCCATTGATTATATCTAGCTCAAGGGGAATGCAGAGAGATAACATTGTTTGGAACCACTGGCACTGGTATAGGGGATGGAAACACATTTCAGCTTTTGAAAAAAATTATATAACACAGTGTTCTTTATATGTTCCAGCATGTGCTGCTAACTGTGCTTCATGTTACACTGATGGAATATGTGGACAGTGCAATGAGGGCTACACTGTGAAAGCAGACAAACGTGGATGCGAAGGTAAGTCCGTATCTATTGAAACGGTGATCAGTCGTTCGGATCATAGCCCAGAGGTTTTTGAAGGTGACATATTGGGGGGGGGGGGCGTTCCATGTCAAATCAATCAAAAACAGAATGAAATGTATATGCCCGTCTTCTATTTTGATTACATTTGTTGTGTCGGTTTATGATCATGAGGTTATACGTCCCACCAAGTTTTAGGTAAATCTGACCTATAGGACCAGATATATAGGTCATCAAATCAAGTATTCTCTAACTTTGGTGACTTTCTATTTTGAACCATATATGTACTTGGTAATAATTGCAGAAAGTGTTATCAGGTACACAACATTCATTTGAAGAACTTAAATTACTTTTAACTGTTGATAACCTCAATGCTGCTTTAGTGGTGTAATCAGTACAAAATATGTCACTTAATGCTGCCACAAAATATAATGTTTGTTTCTTTGCATATTCTCTGCCAATGCAGTAAATACCTGCATCAGCTGGTATTTGTATAAGTAATATGATAACCTTTGTTTAACAGAGACCACAAAAAGCCACTTAATATATGGCCTTTTGGAGACACATTATGACATCTAGAAAGTCACCAAGTAGTCAAGGTTAGATCAAATAGTTATGATTATTTCTATCTAAACAGGTTTAACATCACATATATAGGTCATCAAAATGACGTGACCATGACTAAAATGATGGTTAGATTGATCAAAAATAACGCGCACACGCATGCAAGCACACACGCACGCACTCATGCATGCATGCGCGCATGTATGCACGCACATAAAGTACACCAGCACATAATGACATCAATGTATGGTTACTGGATAGTAATATTTATAACACCAACTACAAAATATATAACGGTAGCCACCGTTTGCATGCTAACAGAACATTACGACTGTACTATTGGCCTATATTTCAGCATTAATGTGGTTCAAGAAATGTTTACAAAATGCATAACTCCTGAAGAATTCAATTGCGCACGATACCATTTCTGCAGATTCTTGCATAATATGTATGCTTCGATATAAATACAAATCAGCGAAATCGTTGGTTACGTGTTTTTTTTAGATCAAAGATGCATTGTGGTGTGTTGTGAAGGGTGTTGTATTTTCAGTTGCCAGAGGCTCTCCTCTCTACACTTTGTTGATTGTCACATATGAGGCAATCTATCAAGTTCCAGTTAACAACTCGGTGACGCCTCCAATATATGGAAACAAAACAACGCTGATACCAGGTAAGTTGATTAATATGAATGTAGCGGAAACCAGATACTATCTTGAATACTGTGGGTACATTAAGGATATGCTGCTAACTATTCTTTGCTGTATGATATTTAACTGTACGTATAAACAAAATGCTCAGAAATAAAATTATTATTTACGAAAATCATCAAGACAATTAAGATTTAACAAGATTTCCACCTAGAGATTCAACTCTAGATGGCAGGTGGACAAGGAAGCCGTTTGGCTTATCGAGAGTCCAACCTATCTATCTAAGTATACCCCGCCCGTCTTAGGTATATGTCGATTTTTTTTAAATATGTTAACACTACTAGCACCTACACAATCAGCTGATAATCTGTTCCATTCGTTTACTACACTTCGTGAAAATGAAAATTGTCTAATATCTAGTCTACACTGCCTCTTTGCTAATGTACCTCGATGTCCTCTAGTCCTTCTCTCTTCCTTGGCCGTGAAGAAAAAAATTAATATAAGATAAATGAATGTGTTAATTAAAAAGCTAATAACATAACTAAGTTATTACAATAATGGAGTGGCTATATACGTCCGGATACAGTTGAACAGCCTGGGTCCTATGTGTCCGGATACAGTTGACCAGCCTGGGCCCTATGTGTCCGGATGCGGTTGAACAGTCTGGGCCCTATGTGTCCGCATACAGTTGAACAGCCTGGGGAATAAAAATCCAGATACGGTTGAATAGTGTAGGTCGGTACACATGCTATTGGTCCAGACACATGTCTCACGGGAATTGCGTAAGAAAGCTGTGTTATCATACTGGGGGCGTATGACAAACGTTTGATAGCATAGCGTTTTGATAGCCTCGGGGCATCTGTTGATGTTGCACTGTAGGAAGGCCCTGGAGTTGTTGGCTTTCTTTGTCACATTGTTGATATGTTCATTCCAAGACAGAGTTCTGTCTATGGTTACTCCAAGGTACTTGGCGCCTTTAACTTCCTTTAGTTGATGTTCATGTATGGAGTAATTGGTGACAATTTTCTTTTTCCTTCTGTTAGTGATTCGGATGATTTCGCATGTGTCTGGATTATACTCCATCAGCCAGTCCGCTTCCCAAGTTTGTAGTTTGTCTATGTCTTCTTGCAATGTCTCTGCGTCATGTGTTGTGTTGATGTTGCGATATAGGAGACAGTCGTCAGCAAAAAGTCGTACAGCTGAATAAACTTGGTTTGGTAGATCGTTTATGTAGCATAGGAAGAGGATGGGGGCGAGTACAGATCCCTGTGGGACGCATGAGGTCACTGGGGCAGGTGAAGAGTTTTCCCTTCCAGGATGTTGAAGTTATACATCACAAAAAAGCCTTTCCGTGGGAAACCTGCGACAACATAGACTGATCATGATGTAATAAATATTGCACAGACCAATCCCTTGGCTTTCCACTGATACCACACTTTCCAGATTACGACTATGAATGGGAATGTAAATCTCGGATTCAGAGCGTAGTAAATTCAGCCTTATTTGGCCATGTATATACTATAAGGGCATGCAGTTTTCCAGTATACGCAATGACTATGCATGCTAACATTGTAGCCTGTGCCCCGATTTTCATTTCCTGGCTTATCAAAATGCAGTTTACTTTCAAATAGACGATGGTCTCGAATGCGATCTACGAAATGCCAGGAATTGACACAAATGCTTAACTAGAGTTATACTAAATCAGGCAGTTAGCAGTTTTGAAGTTGACTTGTAGCAAGTTGCTGGCGAGTAACATAATTCGTTGCGACGTAGGCATAGCCGGAGATTGCCAGGGCCAGGTCGCCATAGAGTAATCTATCTGCCTTTATTATTTGACTGCTATGTCTTCGAGCCTATGTAAGTTCAGCTCTCCAACATAGTGTAATCAGCGTCAGTTACAACGTAGAAGGTCCAAGCCCCACAGCGTGGGAGAGGAGTTTATTTAGCAACAACTTAGTCGTGTCAGTCAGTAGTTCATGTCAACATCACCTCTAAGTCTAAGGTAATATCAATATATATACTTATAGTTGGCAATATCAGTGTTCTTTCGATGTGACATTATAATTTATTTACAGTTAGGTGCGTCTTAGTAAAGGCAGAAAAAACGATGTACCGAATGCTAGTAATGGCAGTTAAGTGATATATCGAATCCTAGTAATGGCAGTTAAGTTATATATCGAATCCTAGTAATGACAGTTAAGTGATATATCGAATCCTATTAATGGCAGTTAAGTGATATAGCGAATCCAAATAGTAAAAGCTTTATTTCTTGATGGTCACCATGTCACGTGGTATATCGTGATTTTCAATGGGCCATCAAGTAATGGCAGTTAAGTTATATAGCGAATCCTAGTAATGGCATTGAAGTTATTTATCGAATCCTAGTAATGACAGTTAAGTGATATATCGAATCCTATTAATGGCAGTGATATAGCGAATCCCAGTAATGGCAGTTAAGCTATACATCGAATCCAAATAATGGCAGTTAAGTTATATATCGAATCCAAATAATGGCAGTTAAGTTATATATCGAATCCTAGTAATGGCAGTTAAGTGATATATCGAATAATATTAATGGCAGCTAAGTGATAGATCGAATCATAATAATGGCAGTTAAGTGAGATATCGAATCCTAGTAATGGCATTTAAGTTACACATATCGAATCCAAATAATGGCAGTTAAGTTATATATGGAATTCTAGTAATGGCAGTTAAGTGATATAGCGAATCCAAGTAATGGCAGTTAAGTGATATATTGAATCCTATTAATGACAGTTAAGTGATATAACGAATCCTATTAATGGCAGTTAAGTAATATATCGAAACCTAGTAATAACAGTTAAGTGATATATCGAATCCTATTAATGACAGTTAAGTGATATAACGAATCCTATTAATGGCAGTTAAGTTATATATCGAAACCTAGTAATAACAGTTAAGTGATATATCGAATCCTAGTAATGGCAGTTAAGTGATATATCGAATCCTAGTAATGGCAGTTAAGTGTGATATTTTCGGCGAAATTTGAAGGTGCGTTACAAGAAAGTAGTCTGAAAATATACTAGGTTGTATCGCAGAGAATAGTGTCTTTATTTTGTTCTGTTTGAGCCCCTTCTTCCTCAGTTAGCCGCGCTACATGCAAATATTCCTTGGAAGTGACTTGCCTCCTCTCACATGCCTGTAGTAAACCAACGACACATCGATCACATCTAACACTAACAGCTGACCATCTCCATGACTCTTTGAATTGAACCAGTTTAATAATACGTGGCCGAGTACTATGTAATCCTCTGCTCACTCAGTGATATGTGATCCCAGAAATTACCACAAACTGCACAATGCTGATTATATTGGACACGACTACACAAAATAATGGCGGATGAATATTTAATGTGATATCACCCCACCCAAATTATGCTAAATAATTTTTTAGTAAGTATCAATTTCAAATCCCTTGGCATTCTAGTCATGATTCACAAAAAAGATCAACGTTGTCTAACCTTTTTCAATCTGGAATCAACTCCCTATTACAAATAAATCTTCTGAAACTATAACCACCTTTCATTAAAAAAACATATTTGTTTGAACTTGCTTTTCCACCGTACATTTGTGGTGGTTACATGTTCCAATGATGATTATTTCCCTTCTATTTATGATTACACCAAATGATTTTGTTTGTTACGTCTCTGACCGAGCTTGATGTTTCTATGATATAAGCGCTATAGAAGTGTTACAATTACTTTCTTGATGACTCAGAGCAGTTACGTGATGTCAAATCAATTTAAATGTTTGTCACTTAAAAAGTCAATATTTAGCAAAAATGCATCACGAAGATCTTGAATTGCATTACTGAAACCATTTGCACATTTTTGGGGCACAGCAGGACTCAGATGTATAGTTTTTAAATCCAGGTAGTGAATATAAAGACCTGTTCATGTTACAGACTATGGTATTGAGACCATTGCTGTTGATGATATCCGTGGATACATGTACTGGAATAAATACAGTGACATATATTGTGGCACAATCAGTGGATCCAATTCAACAAAAGTAATTGTGAACGGTAAGTTATATATGTGTATCTATATTATAAAATAGTGTTTGTCTGTCTCTTTGTCCATCTGTTAGTCTGTCTGTATGTCTGTCTGTCTGTCTGTCTGTCTGTCTGTCTGTATGTATGTATGTCTGTCTGTCTGTCTGTCTGTCTGTCTGTCTGTCTGACTGACTGCCTGTCTGTCTGTCTGTATGTATGTCTGTCTGTCTGTCTGTCTGTCTCTGTCTGTCTGTCTGTCTGTATGTCTGTCTGTCTGTCTGTCTGTCTGTCTGTCTGTCTGTCTGTCTGTCTGTCTGTATGTATGTATGTATGTATGTATGTATGTTTGTATATATGTCTGTCTGTCTGTCTGTCTGTCTGTATGTATGTATGTATGTATGTATGTATGTATGTATGTATGTATGTATGTATGTATGTATGTATATATGTATGTATGTATGTATGTATGTATGTATGTATGTGGACCCACAGCGCTGTTGGTTTTGCATGTATCCAGATGAAATGTTACATTCGATCAATGAGCATTCGTATATTTTTACATATCTAAAATCATCTGTGGTGAAGAAAATGAAGGGTTCAATATACAAAAGGCTTATGTCCTTTACATGGATTCTGCAACATATATCACAACGTAACCACATGCAATGCAATATTTATATTACCTTTTTCGAGAAAAAATATTTTACCCTCACTATTTGTTCAGGTCAGTGGGGATCAGAACTTTCAAACATTTCATGCACCCACTGCCTTTTTCGTCCTAAGTGTCACTGGGTTACTTGACTAGTGTTTTTGTGTGTGAGCAAATTAATAATAATCTACATGGTGTAACATTAACAGTTTCATGATTGCCAGGGGCAAATAAATGTCTTCTCAAGCAAACCAATGTAAATATTCACTCGCTTATAATGACAATCAGATCAAAAATTCAGTTGACGCATCGATTCTTTCACAAGCTTGACCCACAACCTTGTCATCACAGTGGTTTGGAACTTGAACTGCCAGATTTGGTCATCATAATATTATCAAATTAATTATTAAAGATGCCAAGGATTGCAGTAAAACCATCTGTCATCTTAGATTATAGATAGATTATCAATAGATCGTGTGTTCATACAGGTGATGTAAAAATGGTTCTGTATATATTGACTATTAGGGGGAAAAGATATAGCATTGCTTTGTATGAAGATCTCCACCCCCTGTGCTATGGTTTATACGGTTGGCATCAGTTGCGATCTAGCAAATATTGCCGCTGTACCATTTAGCTTGGATTGATTTATTTGTGAATAAATAGGAGGACCATGTGTTTTGTAGAGGTCAGGCCTTTAGCGCTAGAAGTTGACACAGCAACAGGCAATCTGTACTTCACTAGGGACACACAACTGATGAGATTAGCAAAGGATGACAACACCCAGACAGACTTCGTTAACGCAACTGATAAAATTTATAGCATTGCTATCGATCAACTAAACAGGTAACACATCTTTTCATTACATCATATCTTCTGTGTGAAATGTTCACCCACCAGTGGTTACACACCTTAGACTATCCATCCACCAGAGTGTATGCATAGGTCTGTTCACCCAAGAATATTTGTTGGACTGTTCACCCACAATACAGTTTAAGGAACTATTCTCTCAGTGAATGTGCGGGACGGTTCAACAACCACAGAGTGTATGTGTTGGACTTTTGACCCACTAGAGTGTGTGTGTTGCCCATGTACCGGACCAGAGTATATGTGTTGGATTGTTCACCCACCACAGTGTAGGTATTAGTATGTTCACCCACCAGTGTGTATATGTTGTACTGTTCACTTGCCATAGTGCTTGTGTTATATTGTTCACCAACCAGAGTGTATGTGTTGCACTGTTCACCCACCAGAGTGTTTATGTCGCACTGGTAACCCACCAGAGTGTTTGTGTTTCATTGTTCACCCAACAGAATGTATGTGTTACACTGGTTATCCACCAGAGTGTATGTGTTGACTCAACTTTTCACTCAACAGAGTATACGTATTGTACTCTTCACTCACCAGTGTGTTTGTGTTAAACTATTCACCCACCAGAGTGTATGTGTTGTACTGTTCACTCACCAGAATATACGTGTTAGATGTGTTAGACTATCCCCATCCCGAGTGTATGTGATTGACTTTTCACCCACCAGAGTGTATATGCTGCACTGTTCCCCCACCAGAGTGTGCGTGTTAGACTGTTCACCCACCAGTGCGTATATGTTGCACTTTTCACCCACCAGAGTGTATGTTTTAGAGTGTTCACATACCAGAGTGTAAGTGTTGGACTGTTCACCCACCAGAGTGTATGTGTTGGACTGTTCATCCACCCAGAGTTTATGTGTTGGACTGTTCACCCACCAGAGTGTATGTGTTGCACTGTTAACCCACCAGAGTCTTTGTGTTTAAATTTGCACCCACCAGAGTGTATGTGTTGCACTGTATACCCAACAGAGTGTTTGTTTTACATTGTTCCCCCACCACAGTGTTTGTGTTTCACTGTTCACCCACCATAATGTATTTGTTACACTGTTCACCCACCTCTCTCTTTGATGTCCATCGTGTCCGATGATGACATCAATGTAGGGTTTCGTCCGTGACGTGCTTTGCTCGTTGGTGAGAGAATAGCCCAATTTGTGAGTTAAAGCCTCTCCCGCAGTTGACACAGAAGATGATAGAGGCATAAGCATCAGGAATGCCATGGCGGAGATTCTGATCATGTTTGTATTTGTGTGATATATTTTCTTCGATATGGCTCTATCCTTTGTGAATGGCCTGCCTCCACTGTTGTCGATCTTGTGCAAGAGTCTCCCAGTGGTCTACGGTGATGTGTGTAGCCTTTAGGTGTCGTATGACTAAATATTTGTATCGTAGTCGTTGTCCACTACGAAGACGTTTCCCTCTGGCTAATTTTCCATAGAATACAGCCTTTGGGAGTATGCTGTCATTCATATGGATGACGTGTCCAGTCCAACGGAGTTGGGAAGCCGTTAGAGTGGCTTTTATGCTGGACATATTAGCCCGTCTCAAGGGCTGACATTTGGAATGTGAACTTTCCATGAGATTTCCGCAGGATTTTTCGTAGATGTCGGAGAGGCACTTTGGAAAGTTTTCTAAAATGGCGACGGTAGAGAGTGTATGTCTTTGCTGAATACAGTAGTGTTGGAAGTACAATTGCCTGGAACACTTTGCACTTTGTGGATACTGAAATACCATGTTGTGACCATACACGCTTCCACAGTCCTCCAAATGCTCCAGAGGCAGCTTGAATACGGTTGTTAATTTCCACATCAATGGTGTTGTCAGATGCAACAGTGCTGCCCAGGTATGTGACGTTATTTACTAATTTTAGTGGCGTGCCATAGATTTCAACATGTGGATCGATAGAGGTTTGTCCAGGTGGTGGTGGGTAGAGCGTCACAGTTTACTTTGTGTTCATTGTAACTCCATACAGGGTTGCAGCTTGTTCAAACAGCTTGCATATCTCTCATGTGTCTTCTAGTGTATGGGCAAAAATAGCAGCAGCATCTGCAAACAGTAGTTCACGAATGCAGAGTTCTCGAGTTTTTGTGCTTGCCTTTAGTCTATCCAAATTGAATAATTTTCCATCGGATCTAGTGCGAATGAAAACTTCTGTACTAAGGTGCTCGGACACAGTAGACAGTAGTGCTGCCAGAAAGAGAGTGAACAAGGTAGGTGCCAAGATACATCCTTGCTTTAGTCCATGGCTAATCTCAAAAGGATCAGTAGTTGATCCACCGATAGACACTGCTCCAGCCATACCATCGTGGAATTCTTGCATTATCTTGACAAAAGTCTCGGGACATCCATATATCCTTAGTAATGTCCACAAGGTTGACCTGTCCACTGCTTTCGATAGGTCAATGAATATCATGTAGAGGCTTTGCTGTTGTTCAACTGCTTTTTCCAGTTGTTCTCGTAATGTGAATATCATGTCGATTGTAGAGCGTGAGCGACGAAATCCACATTGGCTTTCTGGGAGGATGACCTCTGCAATGTTCTGTAGTCTTTTCAGAAGGATTTTTGCCAGAATTTTCGCCGCAGTTGAAAGTGTAGTTGTTTTCTTGTAGCGAACCTTGTCATTCGAGACGCGTTTCTTGGAGGGCAGCTATGTCTATGTTATAGCGATCAAGTTCCCGGGCAACTAGCGCCGTTTGCCTTTGTGGCCTTTCCGCATCCTTCAAATCCAGTAAGGTTCTCACATTCCATGTGGCTAATGATAGCTTCTTCTTCATTTGTTTCGCACCGCTGGTATTGGGGTCCCACCAGCCGTGGTGTGCTGGTCAGGAGTCAAAGTGAACAAGCTTTGTTTATCCCACCTTTTCTAGGGGCGTTCCCGGATTGGGGCAGGCAGTGCATCCGTAGATAAGGCTGCCTGGTCACCTGGATTGCTGCCTTGTATTGTTGTTCTTCTTCAACAACACACGACCATCATACCCAAGTCGCCTATGGGTAGAGCTTCAGTAACAGCTTCCAGTTACTCAAGCTTGCCATCGTGGCTTTCATTCAATCGCCATAGGCCTTGTCCTAGATCTTCGCTTGCGCTCCTGTGTTAGGTGCCAAGGCTGTCGCGCATCTATATCGACACCCTCTGGACCAGGAAGACATTAATCCAATGGAGCACTATGTACGACAACTGGAAGTCTAGTTGGTTGCCCCGCAGTGGAGAGAAGTTGCCTTCAAACCTCAGTTCTAATGCCACCGTTGGTCAATATAAGTTGACTCCCCCGCCAACACTAGATACAAGCATTTCTGCTGCCCAACGCTGACTATTACACATAGTTGGGGATTTGGGAATGGTGAAGTTCGGGATGTGTCCACACGTTGGTGGGCCCTGCACACAGAACCTCTGGGGCTCCAAACTGCTTCGAGATCCCTGGCACATTGGCCTGGGGCCGCAAGGTGCCCAGTATCCAGTGTGTATGTATTGAACTGTTCACTCACCAGTGTGGATGTCTTGTACCGTTCACTCACCAGAGTGTATGTGTTAGACTATTCACCCACCAGAGGGTATGTGCTATACTGTTTACCAACCAGAGTGTATATGTTAGACTATTAAGCCAACAGAGTGTATGTGTAGACTATTCACCCAACATATTGTAAGTGTTGTTGTACCGTTCACCCACCAGAGTGTATGTGTTGGACTGCTCACCCTCTAGTGTGTATGTGTTGCACTGTTCACCCACCAGAATGTATGTATTGGACTCTTCACCCACCAGACTGTAAGTGTTGTACCGTTCACCCACCAGAGTGTATGTGTTAGACTGTTTACCCACTAGTGTGTATGTGTTGCACTGTTCACCGACCAGAATGTATATATTGGACTGTTCACTCACCACAGTGTATGTGCTACACTGTTCACCCACCAGAGTTGATGTGTTTGACTATTCACCCACCAGAGTGTATATGTTGGAATATTCACCCACCAGAGTGTATGCGTTACATTATTCACCCACCAGAGTGTATGTGTTAGACTATTAACCGCCAGAGTGTATGTGTTGCACTGTCCTGCTGCCCTTAAATGATTGATGCTAGCAGGTCCTGAGCAATCCAGAATCCTCAGTGAGTTTGACGAAAGTTATCGCACACCCGTCCTGTGAATCATGAGCAAGGACACGCAAGACAGGAAACCTTTAACAAAATAGGTTACCAACATGTGCAATGTGATTGTGGCAATGGGATATCCGTTCATGGATTCATCCAACGATTTAATGACTTTAATGGACACTTACTACTGCATGAACGAAATGGTGGTGCCAGCACTACACTCAATGGAACATGTGCTTATTAAATTATTAAATTAAAGATGTGCTTATTAAAAGGAAGATATATATCACACAAGGCCATCAAAGAACTGCTACTTGACTTTGATAAAGTATGACAAACTGGAAAGCAAAACAACAGTTTCAACGACTGAAGAGTGACAGCTATCTCTTCTGCCAGCTATTCATTGCTTCACAAGATCATAGCAGCAGACTGGATGAGTATTTTTCCACACGAAAACCATCCATGGCCGCCAACATTGTCAATGCATGGGAAACTTCGACTATCGAGCACCAAACATGAGTTGTTGAATTATAGCATTGCACCAAATTCCCAACAAGAAACACCCTCTCATTTTGATGCCAATGTGTTCGATGGTGCCATGCTGTGCAGTGCATGCCCTGCCACTAGACAACACAACAACATTCGGTGAATACAATGACACCTTCTTCATTCCCTGGACCGAAAGAGACGCACAAGGCTGTTCTACGATTGATATCATCTGGGACACATACTGATCTGACAGATTGATGGCCACAACCCGAAAAACAATTAGGGAAAGGCACACGCAGAAAAGTGTCCGGCAATTCCAAATTGCCAATGTTCTTTGCGTGGTTCTTACAAGATACCACAAACAAGGAAGAATTGTTCAATCTCCTGAGAGAAGATGTAGTCAAACATGACTACGCACCAAGTAAGGATGACTACATTACCAGTGGTTCACATGTAAAGTCGAATAATGCTGACATATCGATGAGGCAGACAGCAGAATATGTTTACATGTAGATGATGCGCTGAATAAGGGGGCCAACTATTGTTCTAGTCAGAAGTGTAGACAAATAAGTGGTTGTCATTTTGGTTGGAATCTTTCACGAAATTGCCCAGCACCGTCCAGAAATGCAGATATCGGTCGGCTTTGGCACAGGCAAGCACTTCCGCTACTATCACATCAACTCAATAGGCCAAGAAAGCTGCCGTACGTCCCTTATTTCACTCCTTCTATGGTTCTGATAAAACGTCCCAGTTCAACGGTAAAAGGCAAAAAGTCAGCTTGGAAAGCAAGGAAAACATATCCGGCAGCCACTGCTGGGTTCGCCAACGCGTCTCAGGATGGATGTGTTCCTTTGGAATTCACATCTGCACCATTCAGAATGATTGAACGGTGTACACGTATCATGTACGACAGTACGACAACTTCGCGAAGATGTTTTTCCAATGACGATTAAGATGTTGGATAGCTTCCTCTGACCGACAGAGAACTGTTTCAACACTCAAACCAATGCTTATTCAAGCCAGGATCTGGAGAAACAGCCTGAAGCCTATCATTGCTGCACCCAACCATGAAGGCTTTGTCTGGACAAGAGAACACACCAACTGGCGTCCAGTTTGGACAACACTACCAGCTGCTGTTGTAGGTTGTAGAGAACTGATCAATTGTGGTTGCAAGGCTGATCCCACTAGTGCGAAGAAATGCAGATGCAAGACCGCCGGGGTCACATGCACAACACTCTGTTTCTGCCGTGGACTTTGTTAAGAACAAGCTCATTGTAGTAGCGTGTGAGTTATTGGTTAACAGTGGATGTGAGAATCACCACTGCAATTAGTTAATCAACGGAGTAAATGTGAGTGCCTCTATGAGCGTAGATGTGCACTACGTATCGGTACCCAATGTCATAGTATATGCGTACAGCTACGTGTGCACATTGAAATTATAATAATTAGATTTGAGCATATTGGTAGCCATTTTTTATTAATGCAAATTGTATGAAGTACAAAATATAAAATAGAGTTTTGAAGTCATAAACCTTCTCCTCTACCCTTCGAAATACAAACTTTGTTACATTGTTAATAGATGATAACATTGGAATTATAAAATATTTAGTTTTTTGACCTTCGTCTGACATTGACCTTTACCTTTAAATTTGGGCCGCACAATCTCAGATGTTGTATAGTACCATAAGATATATGTGTGCAAAATATTGTTTGAACACATTGAACCTTTGGTAAAATTGCTCTGATAACCAATTATGATATATGTGTTTGCTCTTTTGTCTGCAATTTTGAATTGATGCAAATTAGATAACCATCCCATGGAAAGATGTTGCTCTGCAAATAAATGAACTTTCGAAAACTTAACAAATCAATTAAATTTGAGATATTGGAGAATATGATTGATCTTTGACCTTGACCTTATCCTTTGTAATCGGGCCACCCCCTCTAAAACATGTTACATGGTCCTAAGGTGCCAAATGTGGTGCTTTGTCCCAGGCTCCTCGCCAGTTTAAGATCAACATTATTTGGAACCAGTAGTCATATTAATTGTAATGGCATAAGATGCAGGATTGCAAACAATGACAGAAAGTTCCACGATGACAACCCATAACATAACGACCATATGGCGACCATAACATTTGAGATTCCTGAATGAAACACCATTACCAGAGTATATGCATTGGCTTGTTCACTGACCAGAGTTAATGTGTTGGACTGTTCCCCAACTGGAGTGAATGTTTTGGATTGATCACCCACAAGAGTGAATGTGTTGGACTGTTCACTCACGAGAATATATATATTGGATTGTTCACTCACAAGAATGTATGTGTTGGAATGCTCACCCACCAAAGTCAGTAAATAGTTGTATACCTTGTTAGGCAGAAACATGATTCCCTCTTCCCTAGACATTGTACTTCTATCCTCGTCACAAGTTTACATATACCGTGTGCAGGAAGATATATTCATATATGTGAAAAGTATTTCAATAGTTCATTCGTGTTGTGTTTGTAGGCAGCTCTACTATTGTTGCATGGACACCGGCATAATTATGAAAACTGCCCTTGATCGACCTAGACCTACCACTTTTATATCCGACATAGATAGACCTACTGGGATTGCTATCGACAACTTGCACTCACGTGTGTGCTGGACATCCTTTGGTAAGTAAAAAGGTGTTTCAGATTTATCTTTTTAAATCATCTTAACGTAAGTCACTGTTATGCTTAGTTAAAACTAGAATAGCATCATTGTGGTTCTCAAGTGCTGTCATGCATGTTCTCATGACACTGCCTGGGGTTGTTCCATATTAGTGATTCATGTTTGTGATTCTAATTCCAACCACAATATAACGGTTTTGATGCCAACACATAAAAAAGTTTGATCCCACAAAATATTAACCATTTTAATACTAGAGCCCCTTGAATTTGTGATGACTGAATACTGCATTCCCGGTAACTTTACATAAAAATCGCATGCATCACGTCAACTCAAGATTTCAGTGGCAAATGTGTATTTTATTACTAGGAACAATAATATTCAATATATATATATATATATATATATATATATATATATATATATATATATATATAGGTATATATATATATATATATACGTAGGTATATATATATGTAGGTATATATATATGTAGGTATATATATATATATATATATATATATACATATATATATGTAGGTAGGTATATATATATATATATATATATATATGTATGTAGGTATATATATATATATATATTATATATGTATATATATATATATATATATATATATATTATATATGTATATATATATATATATATATATATATATATATATATATATATATATATATATATATATGTAGGTATATATATATATATAGGTATATATATATATATATATATATATGTAGGTAGGTATATATATATATATACATATATATAGGTATATATATATGTAGGAATATATATATATATTATATATATATGTAGGTATATATATATATATATATATATATATATATATATATATACTCCTACTCCTAAAGGCAGCTTATGTCGACCGATTACGCATATAGGACCGGCTTATGTAGACCGCTGTTTTATGTAGACCAAAACTGGTTTACATAAAGATTCGACGTGTTAGTTCACAACTAACGCAATTGAATTGATCAGTACCATTGCGTGTGCACACAGTTCATATGACAGTGAAGTACTGTGCGTAATTAATTTTTAAATGAACAACATCTTAAATGATTTTGAGCATGTTTTCTCCAGCGTCGTGCATATATTTGAGTATATTGTGTGCCGGGTTATGTGTACCGGGTCAATTTTCTTATTAATCAGTATTTATGGTATATACCGAACGAAAGGTTGGAGATTCGTGTTCAATGTATGATATGCTTCATACTGATGCAAAAGGCTATTATAGATATATATTATATGTAATATATAGATATATATTATGTGTAAATTAGTAAAACTTGCATTTATTCTTTAAATAATGTTGGTCTTTGTTGTTATCGCATCGATACATTCCGTGATCAAACATAACTTGGGCTTCGACTTAGATTACATTTCTCAACACTGTTTTACTGTTTACTAGATTCGACATCTACCGCAAAAAAGGCTAATTAAATATATGCAGTTTCCGGAATTGCTACGGTCTACATAAATCGGCATCTATGCATACGCGGTTTTAATGTAGACCGATTGTTTTGCATATACCTTATTTATTGAAATATTTTGATGAGCTTTCATTATGTGTTAAACATTAGTATTAGAAACAATGTTCCAGTTTTACATCTTTGGAAAATGTATTAAATAAAAAATACGTCTGGTCTACATAAGCCGGTCCTCTAGCCACTGGTCGACATAAGCTGTCTTTAGGCTTATATATATATATATATATATATATATATATATATATATATATATATATATATATATATATATATTATGTACTATATATATATATATATATATATATATATATATATATATATATATATATATATATATATATATATATATATATATATATATATATATATATATATATATATATATACATATACATATACCCTTACGTTTTTTTGGTGAGTGTTTTATCATACAGTCAGCATAATATGTTTGAAAATACTCCCCACCGATCATTTGTCAACACCTTATCACTTTTTACTCGCATTGCGAATATTGAAAACATAACCTTATGAAGATATCAACCGCATTATTGAGGAAATTATATTTCGATGTCACATAGACATTGTCACCATATAGTGGGGGCGTTGCTGTCGAAAATTGAAGTTTACAAGTTTGCAGAGAGCGCCAGTATCGTAAACTGAAATTTTGTTATGGAATGTAATAATAGGAAGTTGAGTGATTCAGCCTAAATTAGCTCAAAAAGCGATTAATAAATATCACAACAACCCTGACCTTTGCAAAGCCATCAACATGCACAGCAAGCGTCAACGGTTCAAGACACAAACGTCATGTAGACAAGTCATTGTTTAGCATATTTTTAATCACAATCTTTTTTGAAGACATTATTCGCTGTAGATAACTGGATATTTGTAAGAAAATGGAATTCAACTAAAACAACTCCTTTGTTTTAAAGCGTGGTATGGCGTACCCTTAGAAATTTACGTTTTTAGGTACATTATTATTGACCAATACCAGGATGAAATGTTAGTACATTTTCAGTTTGATTTGACTTAAATTGACCTTACGATTTGATGGATCAAAATTGGTGTTGATGAGCACTTAAGAATGTTAGTGAAACGGTCCCCTGAATATATATATATATATATATATATATATATATATATATATATATATATATATATATATATATATATATAATTATGTTCCTTAAAATTCAACTCTTGTGTGTTGTATTAATTCAGTAGTATAACACCGTAGACAGGATTGTACTTACGCTGACAGTATAGTAAAAACAAACAAATGAGAAACATGAGAGAAGTAATTATAAAATTTAATAAATATAACTTGCGATAATGTTCTGGATTAAATGGGCATTACACCACAGGGAACACAACGATAATCATCTAGCTACATACATTCTCTTGTACCCGATAGTTTGTCTTTAACACAGCAATCATCACCTGGCTACATACATCATTGCACCCGGTAGTTTATCTTTAAGACAACAATCATCACCTAGCTACAGACATCCTTGTACCCGGTAGTTTGCCTTTAAGACAACAATCATCACCTAGCTACATACATCCTTGTACCCGATAGTTTGTCTTTAACACAACAATCATCACCTAGCTACATATATCCTTGTAACCGGTAGTTTGTCTTTAAGACAACAATCATCACCTAGCTACAGACATCCTTGTACCCGGTAGTTTGTCTTTAACACAACAATCATCACCTAGCTACAGACATCCTTGTTCCCGGTAGTTTGTCTTTATCACAGCAATCATCACGTAGCTACATATATCCTTGTACCCGGTAGTTTGTCTTTAACACAACAAACATAACCTAGCTACATACATCCTTGTAACCGGTAGTTTGTCTTTAACACAACAATCATCACCTAGCTACAGACATCCTTGTACCCGGTAGTTTGTCTTTAACACGGCAATCATCACCTAGCTACAGACATCCTTGTACCCGGTAGTTTGTCTTTAACACAACAATCATCACCTAGCTACATACATCCTTGTACCCGGTAGTTTGTCTTTAACACAGCAATCATCACCTAGCTACAGACATCATTGTACCCGGTAGTTTGTCTTTAACACAAGAATCATCACCTAGCTACATACATCCTTGTACCCGGTAGTTTGTGTTTAACACAGCAATCATCACCTAGCTACATACGTCTTCTTTCACCCGATAGTTTTTCTTTAACAGAGCAATCATCACCTAGCTACAGACATCCTTGTACCCGGTAGTTTGTCTTTAACACAACAATCATCACCTAGCTACAAACATCCTTGTACCCGGTAGTTTGTCTTTAACACAATAATCATCACCTAGCTACAAACATCCTGTTGTACCCGTTTGTCTTTGCTTTCTCTTTTAATTTTGATACCCTGCTAGAAGTTCTTCCCATCCATATTCTCTGTCTAGGCAGACATCCAAGTTACTACCATAGACACTTGAAGATGTGTCTTGTTCACTTTATTCATGGTTGTATCTTCGTGTTTTTGTTCCAGGCGGAGATTGTATATACTGTGCAGACTACAATGGTTCAAACAGTGTCGTTATTGCTGGACACAAAACTCTCCTTACACATGTCCATATTAAAGATGACACTGTGTTCTACACACGAATAAACTCCAGGTAAGATACAAAACACTACCTGAAAGCAAACATGGTAAAATTCCAATTGTTAATGTGTTAATTTATTCGATTAATTAAAGTTAATTTAATAAACATTCTTTCGAAACCATAAATTTATTTAATTTAGTTTGTCAGAGAGAGAGAGAGAGAGAGAGTAATTTAAAAAAGAACAATTATATATGAAAACAATATTATTGGATATTAATACTACAGAAATGTTAATTTATTATTATTATAGTTTTAAACAGTCCAGTTGTGATTGCCCCCAGTTTTCGAGAGTGTTGATAATCATAGTGCACATAAGACAGTGTGATACCCCTTAGCCACAGCCACGTAGCCACTCAGCCAGTCAGTCTTCCAGTCCAGTGAGAAGTTAGTAGGTCAAATTACATCACAAGAAAACAACAGTGAAAGTCATTGAGTCTATCCATATTCTTCTTCCCTTGATCCCTTGCTGGGTGGGGCCTATGTCACGTTCTCGACCTCCTGGGCTTTCCTTGTAAACTCCTTCCATACTGCCGACTCATTAGTGACTGTCCATCCCACCCTTTACCAAACTTAATCTTAGTCCAGATTATATATATGCTAAAGTCCTCAGATTAGTGTTTTCGGAGAAAATTAACCAAATCATAACTGCACTATGACAGTCAGAAAAAACGTTTAATTCGGTGATATATAGTGCAGTGTTTCAGTTGCCACTTAACTTGTTACTCTACGTAGACCAATGTCACGCAACTAAGCTGAATAAGAACCAGCCTGAACCTGGCCACAAAGAGATTCTAATATGCACATTGAATAGTAGATTCCATTTCAAAAGTGAGTTACCACCCAGAATGTTCATGTTATGCAGTTAAAGTATCTAATAATTTCAACATCTAGCAACTGTTCCTGTTGAACCTGGTGACTATTCTACCCAAAGTAACTTCTGTGTAACATATTTGTCATAAAAATGCTCCCCTTGAATGTGTGTATGTGTGTATTGTTATTTGTCTCAAAGATATTTGGCAACGCAGCATTTGTTCATCAGCAACAAACAGTAATTGTGGCACTACTATTCAACGATGCTGATCCACTGCTGTTTCTGTGAATTGATGTGTGCCTATTGTTTCACGCCACAAACATACAAACGTTATTTTGTGAACATGATATACCAGTAGTCACAGTGGTGTTTTATAAAAAATAATATATTTTAAAAATGTGTTACCAAGATCATTATCTGAACAGTGATATCCATATCTTAGAGTAAAAATATAATCTCAGAATGTTTTATATTGTAATGATGACAGAAGGTTGTGTAATATTATGTTTTGCTAACTGTCGGGCATTTCTCATTTCCTGTATTTGTTGTCTTCAATCATAAAACATTTCTGAACTGATTACAAGACAGTCTACAAGCGTTATTATTTCCTTGGTTCCCGTAAAATAGTTATGTGGTTGTTTGCTATCACCGCCAAATTCTGATAAATTAAATTATACACATATATGGGTGTGCTAATTCACACAAAAATAAGTTTGGTTAAATCATGCATTGGTTTATACATTTATCAAGCCGAAATATTGATACCATGTTTAGTATGCGTTCTTTTTCAGACTCCGTTCAGTTCAGCTAGATAGTAGCCATGATGCAGAGAGTAGCATTGACATCTCTGTTGGTGATTTAGCTGTGGTTCCAGGTGAGTGTCTTCCAGTGAGAGTATAATTCCCTCAATGTTGAGGATGTAGCTGGGGCTCCAGGTGAGTGTCATCTACTGAGAGTAGCATTCCCCTCAATGTTGTGGATGCAGCTGTGGTGGCCCCATGTGAGTGTCTACTACTGAGAGTAGCATTCCCCTCAATGTTGAGGTTGTAGCTGTAGCTCCAGGTGAGCTTTTCAACAGAAGCAGTGAATAAATGTTGTGGTACAAGTAAAAGGACAAACCTACTTGCATACAATTATGCCATCTTCATAAATTGTTTGACAGGCTACCGTTAAAGTTTGTTATTAAGTGGGTTTAATATATTTGAAAACACTTCAAATAACTTACTAGCAATGACGTTACGTTTGTCGTTCCCATATACTACGCTGACGTTGACTTACACTTATAACATGTTTTAGGTATCGACGAATGTGTGAGCAGCCCATGTCAAAATGGCGGTTCCTGCAGTGATGAAGTGAACATGTTCAGTTGCACTTGTGCCAGTGGGTACGAGGGCGCCACTTGTCAAACCGGTACGTAATTGTGTAGAACACGGTGATATCCAAACCATACACGTTTTTATTTACATTATATTTTTAGTACGCATTATTTCTTTCTTTGTACAAGGGAATTATGTACTGAACTGTACTAGTGCGGTTCCCTGTGTATGTACTCTTGAGTATTTTAAATTGTGAACATTATGCAATAAAAACTAAATTTTGCAACTTTGTAGTTGTGACTAGATGAGCTGAACCGTTCTCCACCCTCCCGGTTACATTGATATGTCACTGTCTTTCCAACTACAATGTTAGTAATCTTGCACTAATGATAACTGTGTAATGAACGGATTTGTGCTATTTTATACGCATGGGTAATTTTATATTACGGCGCGAATCGGCGAAAATTCACGACGAATATTGAGTGGAACATAAAAACATACATTTACAGATACACATAAAAGTATGATCTAAGTGAAATGTGAAGGGATACTAATATAAAGTAGCCTGAAAAGGCACTATGTCGTATCACAGACCATCTCTACCTAAGTTAGCCGTGCCGCGTGCACATGTTCTTGCATCCTCTCACATGCCTGAGGATGAGAAGTAGGGAGGAAAGGAGGAATTGAAGAAGGGAGTGTGGTAGGAAGGAAGAGAGGAAGGGGCGGTGGGAGGGAAGTAGGGGTGATGGCTGCTATAAAGGAAAGGGGAAGTCACTGTACATGGGAAGACAGGACGGATGAGCGGAGGAAGGGAGGGATGGATGGAATGGAGGGAGATGGCGCGAGGGAGTGATGAATGTTTAGAGGAAGAGATGGCTGATAAAAAAGTTGAAGGCTAAACGGGAGAGATAGTAAAAATATGGGATAGGAGATGTGGTAACGAGAGGTATAGAGGGAGAAGAAGTTAGAAGGAGCGTTGGAGAAAGAGCGAGGGTTTATTTAAGGAGGAATGATGAACGAAGGCAGGACATCATGACGAGAGGTAGAGAGGAAGAAAGGGAACGGAATTGAATATATATGGTGTGTTGTTAAACTCATATGGAGATTATGTCATTCGACGTTTTTGAAAATGTTATATATTACGTTGCAGTTTCTGTGTCAATTGGGTCCATTAGCGCTGTCAGCGATTTGGAACAGGACGGCGTTCGGTTATTTAGAATAATTCAATTCACGACTTTCTTCTGCGAATTCCAAGTTCCCATATTTGTGTAGTACAGACAGCGGTTCATTTAGACTAATTTAGGATTTCCTGTATAAAGTGTGGTGTGTGCATTATTGCGATTGATTTGTTTGTAAGGCACAAATTTCTCCTTACGTAGATTTATATGTAGCGTAAACTTGTGTGTTGAATTCTTGTTGCAGAGAACGCTTTTAGCTCTGTAAGGTAAATCGGCCTGAAGTTTTTGCTACATTTGAATGTACCAAACTAGTAAGGTTTGCCGTGAAATATAATCACTAATGAGGCAGATGTGTGCTGTGCCTATTTATTCAATTAGCGTGAGTGTCTTCTACAGAGAGTAGCATTCTCCTCAATGTTGAGGTTGTAGCTGTGGCTCCAGGTGAGTTTTTTTTACAGAAGCGTGGAATAAGTGTTGTGATACATGTAAAAGTACAAACCTACTTTATACAATTAGTATGAGTGTCTTCCACATAGAGTAGCATTCTCCTCAATGTTGAGGATGTAGTTGCGGCTCCAGTTGAGTGTATTATACAGAGAGAGTAGTATTCCCTCAATATTGAGGATGTAGCTGTGACTCCATGTGAGTATTTGTACGGAAGCGGTGAAAAGGTGTTGTGGTACATATAAAATTACAAACCTATTTTCAAACAATTATGCCATCTTCATATAATATTTGACAAGCTATCACAACTGTATGTTATTACGTGGGTTTAGTATATTTGAAGACACTTCAAATAACTTACTAGCAGCGACAATACGTTTGTCGTTGCCATATACTACGCTGACTTTTACTTACACTTATAACATGTTTTAGATATCGACGAATGTTTGAGCAGCCCGTGTCAAAATGGCGGTTCCTGCAGTGATGAAGTGAACATGTTCAGTTGCACTTGTGCCAGGGGGTACGAGGGCGCCACCTGTCAAACCGGTGGGTAATGGTGTAGAAGTGTGATATCCAAACCATTTTATAAAAGTATTATACACGTTTTTATTTACATGATATGTTTAGTACGCATTATTTATTTCATTATATAAGGGAATGATGTACTGAACTGTTATAGGGCAGTTCCCTGTATGTGTGTACTCTTGAGTATACTAAATTGTGAGCATTGTGCAATAACAAAATAATTTTGCAACTTTGTAAGTGTGACTTGTTGCGCTGATCCGTTCTCCACCCTCCAGGTTAAACTGCTATGTCACTGTCTTTCCAACTTCAATGTTAGTAATCCTGCAGTGGTGATAACTGTGTAATAAACGGTTTTGTGCTATTTTATACGCATGGTAAATTTTACATTACGGAGCGTATCGGTAATAAATCATTAACACTGAGTGGAACATGAAAATATATATATTTACAAATATTCATAACATATGATTGAAGTCACATTTGAAGGTATATTAATATAAAGTAGCCTGAAAAGGCACTATGTCTCATCACAGTCCATCTCTATCTGAGTTAGCCGTGCCGCGTGCAAACGTTCTTGCTTCCTCTCACATGCCTGACGATGAGATGTAGGGAGGCAAGGAGGAACGGGAGAAGGGAGGAAGGGAGTGCCGTAGGAAGGAAAGGGGCGGTGGGAGGGAAGTAGGGGTGAAGGCAGGAATGCAGGAAAAGGGAAAGGCACTTTACGTCGGAGGATGGGGCGGCTGAGCGGAGGAAGGGAGGGATGGATGGAATGGAGGAAGAGAAGGCTGATGAAAAGAGTCAAGGATAAACGGGAGAGATATTAAAAATATGGGGTAGGAGATGTGGTAATAAGAGATTTAGAGGGACGGAAAGTTAGAAGGAAGGATGGTGAGAGAGCGAGGGTTTACTTAAGGACGAAAGACGAAGGAAGACTGGACATGATGACGAGAGGTAGAGAGGAAGAGAGGGAACGGAATTGAATATATGGTGGTTAGTTAAAGAGATATGGAGATTATGTCGTTCGACGGTTTTGAAACATTTTGCTGCATCGCTAGTTAACGAAATACATATTAAATTTGCAGTTTCTGTGTCAATTGGGTCCTTTAGCGCTGTCAGCGATTTGAACCAGGACGGCGTTCGGTTATTTAGAATAATTAATTTCACGATATTATTCTGCGAATTCCAAGTTACCATATTTGTGTAGTACATACAGCGGGTCATTTAGACTATTTTAGGATTTCCTCTACAAAGAGTGGTATCTGCAATGTTGCGATTGATTTGTTTGTAAGGCACAACTTTCCCCTTACGTAGATTTACATGTAGCGTAAACCTGTGTGTTGAATTCTTATTGCAGAGAACGCTTTTAATCGGCCTGAAGTGTTTGCGATATATATATATGTACCAAATTAGTAAGGTTTGCCTTGAAATATAATCACTAATGAAGCTTAGGTGTGCTGTGCCTATTTATACAATTAGCGTGAGTGTCTTCTACAGAGAATAGCATTCTCCTCAATGTTGAGGATGTAGCTGTGGCTCCTCCAAGTGAGTTTTATTTTTTACACAAGCGGTGAATAAGTGTTGTCATACATGCAAACGTACAAACCTACTTTCATACAATTATGCCATCTTCATATAATGTTTGATTAGCTATCACTACTGTATGTTATTACGTGGGTTTAGTATATTTGAAGACACTTCAAATAACTTACTAGCAACGACAATACGTTAGTCGTTGTCATATACTACGCTGAGATTTACTTACACTTATAACATGTTTTAGATATCGACGAATGTTTGAGCAGCCCGTGTCAAAATGGCGGTTCCTGCAGTGATGACGTGAACACGTTCAGTTGCACTTGTGCCAGTGGGTACGAGGGCGCCACCTGTCAAACCGGTAGGTAACTGTGTAGAACACAGTGATATCCAAACCATTTTGTAAAAGTATTATACACGTTATAGTTTACATGATATTTTAATACGCATTATTGCTTTCATTATATAAGGGAATTATGTACTGAACTGTACTAGGGCAGTTCCCTGTGTACATACTATTGAGTATTTTTAATTGTGAACATTATGCAACAACAATACACTTTTGCAACTTTGTAGTTGTGACTTGTCGAGCTCATCCGTTCTCCATCCTCCCGGTTAGACTAATATGTCACAGTCTTTCCAACTACAATGTTAGTACTCCTGCAGTATTGATAACTGGGTTATGTACGGCTTTATGCTATTTTATATGCATGGTTAATTTTATATTACGGCGCGTTTCGTTGATAATTAATTAACACTGAGTGGAACATGAAGACATATATATATATATTTACAGATACACATAAAAGTATGATTTAAGTCAAATTTGAAGGTATACTAATATAAAGTAGTTTGAAAATGCACTAGGTCTTATCACTGACCATCTCTACTTCAGTTAGCCTTGCCGGGTGCAAAGGTTCTTGCCTCCTTTCACATGCCAGACGATGAGAGGTAGGGAGGAAACGAGGAATGGAAGAAGGGAGGAAAGGAGTGTGGTAGGAAGGAAGAGGGGAAGGGGCGGTGGGAGGCAAGCAGGGGTGAAGGCAGGAATGGAGGAAAGGGGAAGGCACTTTACGTGGGAGGACGGGACGGATGGATGGAGGAAGGGAGGAAGGGACGGGTGGAATGGAGGGAGATAGCGTGAGGGAGTCATGAGTGTTTAGAGGAAGAGAAGGCTGATGAAAACATTGAAGGCTAAACGGGAGAGATTGTAAAATATGGGCTAGGAGATGTGATAACGAGAGATTTAGAGGGACAGGAAGTTAGAAGGAAGGTTGGTGAGAGAGCGAGGTTTTATTTAAAGAGGAATGATGAAAGACGGCAGGACATGACGAGGATAGGTAGAGAGGAAGAGAGGGAACGGAATTGAATATATGGTGGTTTGTTAAAGTGATATGGAGATTACGTCACTCGCCGTTTTTGAAACATTTTGCTGCATCGCCAATTAACGAAAGAAACAGTGAGAGTAACAGTCCCCTCAATATTGTGGATGTAGTTGTGGCTCCAAGAGAGTGTATTATATAGAGAGTAGCATTCCCTCAATGTTGAGAATGTAGCTGTGGCTCCAGCTTAGTTTTTGTACAGAAGCGGTGAATAGGTTTTGTGGTACATGTAAAAGTGTAAACCTACTTTCATACCATTATGTCATATTCATTATCACTACTGTAAGTTATTACGTGGGTTTAATATATTTGAAGACACTTCAAATAAATTACTAGCTGCGACAATACGTTTGTCTGTGCCGTATACTACGCTGAGTTTTACATACACTTATAACATGTTTTAGATATCGACGAATGTGAGAGCAGCCCATGTCAAAATGGCGGTTCCTGCAGTGATGAAGTGAGCATGTTTAGTTGCACTTGTGCCAATGGGTACGAGGGCGCCAGCTGTCAAACCGGTAGGTAATTGTTTAGAACACGGTGATATCCAAACCATTTTATAAAAGTATTATACACGTTTTTGTTTACATGATATTTTTAGTACGCGTTATTTATGTCATTATATCAGGGAATGATGTACAGAACTGTACTAGGGCGGTTCCCTGTGTATGTACTCTTGAGTATTTTAAATTGTGAACGTCATGCAATAACAACACAATTTTGCAACTTTGTAGTTGTGACTTGTTGAGCTCATCCGTTCTCCACCCTCCCGATTATACTGATATGTCACAATCTTTCCGACTACAATGTTATTAATCCTGCAGTAATGGCAACTCTGAAATTAACGGCTTTGTGCTATTTTATATGCATGGATAATTTTATATTACGGCGCATATCGGTGATAAATCATGAACACTGAGTGGAACATGAAAACATATATCTTTACAGATACCGACGAATGTAGCAGCGACCCTTGCAGTAATGGCGGTACTTGCTCTGACGCCGTGAACAAATACATTTGCACATGCAAATCAGGATATGCAGACACCAACTGTCAAACTAGTAAGCGATGTTCACACTTTTGTTTTTACATGATATTGTTAATATGCATTATTTCTTTGGTGTATTTGGTTGAAGACACCTAAAATGTCGTTTTAGCAAGACTCAATATACTTTTTCGTTTACTATATTTACTATTGTCATTTCCACCAGCACTAATGGTTACTAGTTTATAATTATGTTGAAATTGTTGTATTTATAATAAGGGATTGAGTAGTTGTTAAATGCTGTGGTTTGAATAAAAATTACATATTTAATTACTAACTTACGATGTTGTTTTTCGCATTTGCATTGTTGAAGATATAATAGACGAATGTGCCAGCAGCCCATGTCAAAATGGCGGCTCTTGCAATGATGAAGTGAATAAGTTCAGTTGTACTTGTGACAGCGGACACGAAGGCGCCCTTTGTCAAATTGGTAGGTCATTGTTCTGCTAACGATTTTCTCATCGTCATGTTAACATTATTGTATGATCAACTCTGCTTTGTATTGTATGCATTGCATTTGGCATAAATATTCAACAGTTATGGGCATGTTGCAGTTACCTCAAAACTGTGCAACTAATTTGTGATAAATTTGTCTTTTCCAGCTCACCCCTTTCTCGACCCTCCCGTCAACATGGATGTGATGAGGCGTCTCAACGACGCCAACACTGACACGTGTCTGTCCCTGGCCTCCGCGGACATGTACACGTTCTCGGCACTCTCCAGCGGATGGATTCCGCAGCCTCAGGACGTCTGCTGGTTCGAGGGACTCGCCATCCAAACACACGTCCCGGACCAACTGAAGGCGTCATTCACGATCATACTCACCGGACACGGTCTCGTGTGCGACAACTCCCACTTCAATGTGATGGTCCGAGTCACGAAGTCGCCGCTCTGCCCAGCCGCCGGGGAATACATACCATGCTCTCTGAGCGGCGTTGGCCATGGAGGTCTGACGACGTGCGTGGCGAAGTGTCTCTGTGACGGGAAGGACTGCAAACACGCGACCATCCACATCCCGAAGATGCACGAGGACTGGAACATATGTGAAATCACCGTAGAGTAAGATATGTTTGCGATGAAAATGGTGGTGGTAGCTGTTCTTCTGTTGGTAAATATGTGTCTTCAAAGTGTTTTGGCAACGTTACTTATATACAGGAATCATATCAATAATTTGCTATTTTGTGGCGATTGGCGTATTTAACATAAATATGAAATTATCTAAAGTGACGTGAGATGACTACGCCTATTTTAAAGACAGCGTTGAGCCAGTTTTCTCGGTTATTTGTATTTTAACGTGCTGCTAAAATATGGCTGCAATGACATGAAATGATCGCTTTAAATTAGCTCCATAGAAATATTTTCTTATGAAGCAATAGTAAATAATGTCACCATTATAATTATAAGTATAAATTCCAAACAGTAGGAATATAGTTTTTGTTTAAACGACACGGATAGATGGGTAATAATGCGATATCGAGTGAGGGAGGGGGTGGGGAATGAGAGGGAGGGAGCGGATGAGAGGGTCGGAAGGAATGAGAGATTGGGAGGGAATGAGAGAGAGATATATTGGGAATGAGAGGTACGCAGGAAATGAGGAGAGGGAGGGACGGGTTGGGAAGGAGGGAGAAATGGAGGGAGGGAAGTGCGGAGGGTGAAAGGTAGGGAGGGAGGGAGGGAGGAAGGGAAGGAGGGAGGAAAGGATGAAGGGAGGGAGTGAGGGAGGGAGGGATGAAAGGAGGGAGGGAGGAAGGGAAGGAGGGAGGGAGGGAGGGAAGGAGGGAGGAAAGGATGGAGGGAGGAAGAGGAAGAAGGGAGGAAAGGAGGAAGGGAGTGAGTGAGTGAGTGAGTGAGTGAGTGAGGGAGTGAGTGAGGGAGGGAGGGAGTGAGTGAGTGAGTGAGTGAGTGAGTGAGGGAGGGAGGGAGGGAGGGAGGGAGGGAGGGAGGGAGGGAGGGAGGGAGGGAGGGAGGGAGGGAGGGAGGGAGGGAGGGAGGGAGGGAGGGAGGGAGGGAGGGAGGGAGGGAGGGAGGGAGGGAGGGAGGGAGGGAGGGACTGGGGAGGGATTGTTCGTTCGAATACCCGGGAATGTTCTTCATTTTCACTGAATGTTTTTGAAGAGTGTCATGAGCATCATGCACAATAGTGACGAAACGTCAACAAGGTATTATATTAACATTTTGCGAAAACAACATGACAGTACCACGATTCACTAAATGGCATGTGAACTAATAACGAACACGATCGCTCGATTTCACCACTCGAACACGTGAGCCAATCGGGCGCGCTCTCTCGTTGCATGTCTGGCCACTCGCCAATCAGATGCACTGTTTCTTCGCATGTCTGGCTACTCACCTGCTACCGTCGATAGTGTTTATTTTGTTTTCATTTCCATCACAGTATTTACTTTGTGGTTGTCATAATCGCTAAGCTGCGACTGAACGGTGATTAAACATTTAGATACAAGTAGTTTGGTACTTTTGCAGTTGGACAATGATTAAAAAAAGGGGATCGGGAAAGTTCGCTACGACATGAAAAATGTAGTGCACTGTATGAAGCAACTTAAACAAAATATAAATATCACATACACTATTAGTGAGTTCGCCTGTGATTCCCATAAATCGGCAACACATTCACAGGCATTGCATTACCAGCGTAGAGGCTATGTCAAATATGTATTTTTAGAAAACGAATGAAGGAATGACGAAATGTCTAATATATTGAATAATGAACTAAATATATTGACATATGCCAAGACGGGTATACCAGCTAGTGGACCAGTGGCGAGGCAATATTTTATTTTAAATCTTCTGTGTGACAGTGATCATGGGTTATCCTTCCGAGGATCTTAGAACATGTGTGGGTTTTCAAATGCGTGTTGATGTTGTGTGTGTTTTGAAAGTTATATACACTGTACTGGGCAACTGTTTGCAGAATATTGTAACCTTTCAATATGAGTTTGTGGTGTTGTGTTTCAATATATCGACACATAAAATAATGATTTAAGTCAAATTTGAAGAAGGTATATTAAAATAAAGTAGTCTGAAAATATACTAGTTCGTATCACAGACAATGGTGTCTTGACTTGTTGTATCCATCTCTTCCTCAGTTACCGTGCCATGTGCAAAGGTTCTTGCCTCCTCTCATATGCCTGAGGATGAGAGGAAGGAAGGAAAGGAGGAATGGAAGAAGGGAGGAAGGGGGTGTGGTAGGAAGGAAGAGGGAAAGGGGCAGTGGGTTGGAGGACGGGACGGATGGATGTAGGAAGGTAGGGATGGAAGGACAGAATCGAGGGAGGTGGAGCGAGGGATTGATGAATGTTAAGAGCAAGAGAAGGCTGATGAAAAGATTGAAGGCAACACGGGAGAGATAGTAAAAATATGGGATAGGCGATGTTGTAACGAGAGATTTAGAGGGACAGGAAGTTAGAAGGAAGGTTGGTGAGAGGGAGCGAGGGATTATCTAAGGAGGAATGATAGATGAAGGCAGGACATGATGACGACAGGTAGAGAGGAAGAGAGAGAACGGAAATGAATGTATGGTGGGTTGTTAACGTGATATGAAGATTATGTCATTCGACGTTTTGGAAAGATTTTGCTGCATCGCTAATTAACGAAAGAAATGTTACGTTTAGCTCAGCGATTTGGACCAGGACGGTGTCCGGTTCTTTGGAATAATTAATGTCACGATCTTATTCTGCGAATTCCAAATTACTAAATATGTGTAGTACAGACAGCGGGTCATATCGAAACATTTAGGATTTCCTGTAAACAGAGTGGTGTGTGTGCATTGTTGTGATTGGTTTGTTTGTACCGCACAACTTTCCCCTTATGCAGCGAAATGATGTGTGTTGAACTATTGTTGCAGATAACGCTTTTAGCTCTGTATTATCAGTCGGCCTGAAGTGTTTGCGACAATTGTATGTACTAAACTAGTTAGGTTTTCCGTTAAATATAATCATTAACGAAGCAGATGTGTGTTGTTCCTATTTATATAACTACATTTAAAGAAGAGTGTGTGTGGTTGTTCTTGCTGTTGCTGTGTCAATTGTTGTTGCTGTTTGAATTCTAACACCCTTATATGTTTACGTGAACTGCATCCGTATGCAGCTAAATGCCAAGAGAAACCTCTACTGCAGATACTTCATCGCATCTCAATACAACAAATTGTTTCCTACGTGATATCATTACATTTTCTTACTTGTTCGAGTCATATGTGCTTCCACATAAACTAGCAATATGTTGTCTTTTATCATGATCACGTACATGAATGTTTAACATAGTGAAAAAAAACAGTCAAATACCAGGTATAAAATATCTCTTTTTCGTGTGATATGGAGACAATATTAAATAAACTATAACCAAGGCATGCATTGCAATGTCATTCATGCTTACACTAAATTCATGCGTCTGGATAAACATTTGTTGTGCTAATCATTATTTGATCATGTGACCTTCATTATTCCTTGTCTGCATTATTAATATAATTATCTAGTGTGTCCGCAACACATTGTGTTGACACTATTTGTCATACATTATTTATTTTGCCAATACATTCGTCATTGTCTGTCTTGTGTAAGGGATTGATATTTGTATCGACTACACGTTGTTGTAGTGTTATTGGCTACCGTTTAATTAGTTGTTGTTAGCAGTTGACACGCCATGCATTGCACCAGTACATATATCGTTTGTCGTGACAGCATAATCAGTGATTTATAGTTTTGGTTGTTGCAATTCTTATTCTGATTGTTAAATGGCGTTCTTAAAGGGATTATTTTAACATTTTAAACTGCTTGAAATATACGTAATGGTTTAGGTAATAGAATTAAGAACATTATTTTATGTATGTATTTGCCTGTGCTGCATTAAAAACGTGTAACCCCTGACAAAATATCGGAAAAATTACTCTGCTTATGTTGAGTTTCAGTTTGGCGCTGCGGCTATTTTGTCAGTTTAAATAGCATGAAATCAGTCATTGTTTGTTATATTCAAAATACTTTGTTTAACACAGTTCTGTATTGTTTTAACTTAACTATATATTTGTTTGGTTTTAAGAGGATATTCGGTTATGTGTTATAGTGTATTATCTACATCTACGACATTTACACAACTTATGTTTCAATAAAATTGCAACAATCATGTTCGTGTTTTTCTACCTTTATAGTGATGTTGATGTGAACATCGCATTGGCATACATTACGTGAGGGGGTTTCACAGGGATTTAACACCCCTTCATTGCCATGTTGTGCTGCCGACGTCACCCTCTTTTATATATGTTTACATTAGCACAATTCCCGTACACTCGCTGTCAAGATAGTATTGCAATTGATACATTACACTTGGTAAAATAATTGTTTCTAAATATTATATGATTCACATCTCACTTACAACTACATGTGTCGCCTTATGGCGGAAACCTGTTTGCCGAAACACAGCTAACTGCGTAATTCACGAGACAGAGTATGGGAGTGTTCCTGCTCACGAACACCAGAAGACAAGTGCTTGTTGACAAAACAGTCGACGTGGGAATGTCTGTGTAGTACGACCGCGTGCTCCAAATGTCATCTGAAATAGAACACAACACCGTGCAGCAGTGCGTTGACTTGAAGCTGTTTATCCGCCACAACTAAAGAAGTTATTGTTAAGTACAGCTGCAGTGGATAACCGAACGAGCTGGACATCTGCACAAGGATCATTCCGTGGGAGAGGACTCACTGTTTCAGCACACAACAGATACAAACTGTTGGATCGACCGCCGCGTTGCTAAGGAGCAGTCTTCTGCAATGCGATTGCTGCCCGGGAAA
>OZ024865.1:15843332-15855676 GCA_964017155.1 Oasisia sp. SBJ-2009
CCAATTGCCGCCGCCAACCAACCGAGCGTGACGGGACGACGGTATAAGAAAGGAGCTGCCACGACGCCCGACACCTGCTGCCCCGAATCGAATCTTGACGTACGTTGTCTGCAGGCATCAACACGACAGCCAGCCATCGCCGCGCCACGTGCAAACGTGCAAAGTAAGTACGATTGTACTATCGCATAACGTGCACGGCGACATTGGTGTCAGAATGTTCTAACACATGCCACGAAACTCGTGGTGAAGAATTGTGCGAATTAGAAAATTCGACAATTAAGCCACTAACTGTCACTTTGTGAACTTAGTGTGCAGCCGTTTCTATGTTATCCGGAATTATTTCTGTGAACTGAAAACGCGCAATTACCTAAAACGACCCTTGCTCCATTCCTGACTACGAATTTGCTTAACGTTATTGAATATTACTCATGTTTTAACATTCAAAAAGTCTGTATAAATCTTCTAATTTTGGGACATACCCATGCCGAAACTATTCGGATATTCGTGCAAATAAGATAATTGTTAACTATAAAAAAAATAACTGTTATACTTCACACTCGCTAAGACATTATAGAAGTAACTAAATGTAAGAATCCTGAGACATTGTTGCCAGCTCGTTTTATAAATTGTCGCCGATTTAAGGGTGCCACACACAACCACGCCTTTTGTCGAAGGTTGTTGACGAAGCCCAGGGCAGACATTGCGTCATAGACTGTGACAAATATAGTTGCACCTGCAAGCTTACGTCACAGGCGAATCTGACCAAGTCAAATTACATAACCAATGCGCAAATACCTGTCTGTAAATAATTGAGATTATATTCGTAATCATTGTATTTTGTTACTCACGTTTCACAAATACCTATTTTGTTTCTACACGACAAATTTAGTCTTTTGGCACTTATCCCTCAATGGCGACATCAGATATACCCATTGAACTGAGAACAGCTAGTGAGGATGATCTGAAATCAATGAATTTTTTTTCCGCGGCTGCAATTAAAAGAATAATTAAACAACAACAGGGCATAGAGCGTTTTGACTATGACTTTTTGGCCGGCTTACCCGGTAAGCCTAAACAAAAAATGTCGGCGGAGGAATGGCGCCGTGAAGCACAGGACGGCCGTTTCGTTGACTTGGAGACGGCGCTGGAGCCAGGGGACATGTCTCGTTTCCCTGACCCATCCTCCACACCAAAACAGGTCACCCTTGATACAATTCTAACGGAAATCCGTTCAATACGAGACGAATTGGTCACCGTTAATGAGAGACTGGATAACATCGAAGAACAACAACGAACGCAACACAGGGACACGGACGAATACGTAGATCCAGACATGTTTGGTGCTAGCGCTAGACCGAAATCTAATCCTACCCCCAGAATTAAAACATCAGGTAAATTCGAGGAAAATTCTGACGTATATGACGACCAAATGTTCGGGTTTGGAAGGTACGTCCCCCACCATTACCAGGGTCCACAAATAGACGATACCAGTGACCACATGCAATATCCGCCCACTAACCGTGCCGAGCGCAACACGTGGCAACCGCGCTACACCTCCCCTTACCGCACCCAAACTATTGGAGAGGTAACCACCAGGGCCCCGATGAAACCCGTCGTATTGTCGCAGACACACAATCAAGATATGTGAATCTCGACAAATTCGATGGGAAAGTCGGGGAATGGGACAATTGGTATCACCAATTTGAGTTCCTCGCGACCCACTACAATTGGGACGACCGGGAACGGCTGGTACGGCTCGTGTCGTGTTTGAAGGGCCCTGCACTGACAGCTCACCGAAGCTTCTCCCAAAGAGCACGCAACACATATGCACACTGCATTGCTGCACTCCATGAGAGATATGGGAGCAGGAGACACGCCCTAATTATAACACTTCGGGCAGAACTGTCTACCGTGCGACAGGAGAAGGGGGAGAGTATGGACACGTTTGGAGATCGGGTCTACGCCCTGACCAACCAAGCTTATCCCGACTTGGCCCCTGCCCTACTCCAAAGCCTTGCGGTACCTGCATTTCTGAAGGGACTTAGGGATAGGAACGCGGCACAAGAGGCCATGAAGTTCCGCGATCCCAAGTCTATCCAGGAAGCAGTGGTAACAGTAACGCACATCCAAGGCGCGTCACGCATATTTGGTAACCGGGGAGTGCCCACTGCTCGACAGGTCTCTTTCGATGATACGCCTATAAAAGAGGCCGTCCCTTCGACTGACATGGACCTGCTCCAGGGGGTAGTTAGGCAGCTCCAACAGTTCGTGGTTACAAACAAAGTAACACCGACAAATGATGCATGTTACACTTGCTGGGGCGCTGGTCACCGATCACGGGACTGTGCGAACAAAAGAAGGCGCTCGCCTTCACCGCTCACCTGCTTCGAGTGCAATGGAAAGGGGCATGTCGCTCGCGAATGTTCGAATAGATTGCGCCGTCGCAAGTAGACAGTAAGAACACGCCACAAACATCAATATCGGAGCAGTAGCAGTAGTTCCAGTAACAACTCTGCTGACTCTGATTCTGATGACTCCCGTATCCGACGGAGAAATTATAGGCACAGCCCTAGGCGGAGCCACCATCGCCACGGTAACTACCAGGATAGTCGGAGGAGTCCCCGACGTAGCGACCGTTCACACGGGCATGGCGCACGGCAAGCTGATCACAGCCGCGACGGTAGTGATGCATCCCGCGGTAGGGAGTATGATCGGGCGAAGTATCAGAGCAGGGATGATGTCAAGACATCTGACTATAATAGTCAAAACCCACGACCACGTGACGTTTCCACCTGTCCCCTACGTAGGGTAGATGAGGCTGTGAAACCACGATCAAACTAATTAGGGTGGATCATGTTGGTCACGGATCCACCCCAGATATTTTCCAACAAGGAAAAGGCCAACAGAAACATGTAGCTGAGTCAATGAATGGCACCGATCATGAGATAAAAATGTTGGGTGGTCTAACCGCAGATACAGTGTCAGAACAATTAACTGAACCTGCAATTAGACATTCACAATTAGACCCAACAGTAGGTCACAACTTACTGATTCCAGCATATATCCATGCTGTATATGCGTTATTGGTTGTGGATACTGCTGCGCAAATGATCAGCCAATCATTCTTAGACTCGCTAAAACCGACTGTGAAAGTATCCCGTGAACTTATACGAATAAAAAACGCAGAACACGGTTCATACATGCGTTGTCGCATCATTAGACAACTGCCAATCACAATACAGGGCAAACAATTAAACATTGATGTAGCCGTTGGACCCATAACGGACGACTTCGTAATTGGATTGGACTTTCTACTGAAACATCATTGCATTGTTAATATGGAGAGTAGCATTGTTACAGTAGATGGCGACACCGTGTATGCCGTAATGAAGAAGGGTGTTAGCGGTCGCTATAATGTGAGGAGGGTCCAGGTTACACAACGCACTGTTGTGCCTTCAAAACACAGGGTCAATGTTATGGTGGAGCTCACTAACCCAACCCATATTACATACGTCACGACGCCTGAAATAACCGACTCTCTCATTATTCCATCTTGCCTGATATGCGGAGGGGAAGGATCTGTTTTCATTGAGATTATGAATGATACAAATCGCCAAGTTGTTCTCAAAAAAGGGGAATTGTTGACCCAAGCTATCGAATTGGATGAAATAATTACCACCGACACTGAGGTACAACAACCGAGTGTAAATGTCCGTCATTATGGGGTAGACGATGATCGGGGTCTACTTTCTTGGGAGGATGGAAATAAAATACATGATGAGATGTCACCACCCAGGGTAGCATCATTCATCTCAGATGATAGCATGGAAGATGAATACATTTCCGCTAAGCTCAATGAAGTAGAGTCACGTATACCAAAACATCTAACTGACATGTTTGGAAGAGCTAAAGAAAACATCTCCAAACGAGAACAAATAGCCCTAGGACTCCTTATATGTGAGTACACTAACGTCTTCTCCACGGGAAGTAAGGATCTCGGAAAGTTGTCCTTAATCCGTCATAGAATAAACACATTCAACGAGGAACCAGTTAGAGAACGAATGAGACGTACCCCATTAAAGTTTCAGGGGGAGGAGGAGAAGACACTGACAGACATGTTAGAGGCCCAGGTCATTAGACCCTCTACGTCTGATTGGGCATCTGCACCTGTATTGGTCAGAAAGAAAGACGGTGAGGTCCGATACACTGTCGATTATCGACAACTAAATGTCAAGACTATCAACGACGCATATCCCATGGCTTTAATAGAAGAGTGCATAGACAGTCTCTCTGGCACTCTTTTGTTTCACACACTAGACATGGCAGCAGGCTACTGGCAAATAGAAGTTGATGAACGTGACCGTCACAAAACAGCTTTCCTAACCAAATACGGCCTCTTTGAGCACGTGAGAATGGCCCAGGGGTTATGCAATGCACCAGCCACATTCCAACGTGTAATGCATTTGGTTCTCCGCGGTCTCGCTTGGGACAAAGTACTTGTGTATCTAGACGATGTCATTGTACTGGGCAGAAGTTTCGAAGAGTCACTTAAAAATCTAGAAGTCGTACTTCAACGATTCAAAGTGCACAACGTAAAATTAAAGCCGAAGAAGTGCTCTCTGTTTACTAAACAAGTACGGTTCCTTGGACGCAAAGTGTCCCGAGCGGAGTGTCAGTTACCAATGACCACGTTCAGTGTGTACTAGACTGGCCCCGGCCAAAACTGCTCTCCAAGTGAGTAAGTTCACAGGTTTCGTGAATTACCACAGGAAATTCATTCAGGGGTTAGCCGAGACAATGAGGCCATTGTATGCGCTAACAAAGCCAAGGACCCCCAGTGGACCGAGAGGTACGAACATGCATTCCAGGAATTAGAGCGAGACATGACCACAACACCTGTATTGGCGTTCCCCAATAATGAGGACCTATTCATTCTAGATACTGACGCCTCTGACACAGCAATTGGGGCTGCGTTGTATCAGATTCAGAATGGAGTAGAGCGACCAGTCTCATTTGCGTCACACACTTTAACCCCAGCACAAAAACGATACTGTACAACGAGAAAAGAACTGTTGTCTATAATAGGAGGCACAGATAAGGACAGCACAAAGACAACGGCAAAGAACAGTCTGGAAAACTCTACCACATTTGGTTATAAATGTGTTTGTTTAAATGCAAGGAGCATAGTAAACAAAAGAAATGAACTAAACATTATGGTAGAAGATACTGACCCTCACATAATAGGTATAACTGAATCTTGGGCCACCCCCGACATATCAGATACCGAATTAGGAATGACAGGATATGTCATGTTTAGGAAAGATAGAATAGGGAGAAGGGGAGGTGGCGTTATTTTATATATTAAAGAATCCATCCAGGCTTACGAAATAAAATTAGAAAAAGAAGCAGAATGTGAAGAAGCTGTCTGGTGTAACATAGTTTCAGGAAACTCAACGTTAACTGTTGGGTTAGTTTATCGAAGTCCAAACATAAACACAGAAGAGAATGAGAAAATACAAAACGCTATAAAGGAAGTCAGTAAACGGGACTGTATAATTATGGGGGATTTTAACCATGGGCGTATACAGTGGAAATCTCTACAGAGTACTGGGAGTGAAGATCAAAAGTTTTTAAATTTAGTACAAGACAGTTTCCTTATTCAACATGTGTTAGAACCAACAAGGGGTGAGAACGTGTTGGACATAGTGTTGAGCTCACAGAAGGAATTTATTGATAATGTCAGGATATGTGAGCCACTGGGATGTAGTGATCACAACCAGATATATTTTATCATCAAAGTAAAAGGAGAACAGAATCGAAAAATACGGTACAGGAAAAATTTTCACAAAGGAAGATATAAGGACATGAGGAAATATTTAGCAAAGATAGACTGGAATAACGCACTGGAGAATAAGACAGCAAAAGAATGTTGGAATATCTTAAAGAGTGAAATTGACTGCATTGTCGAAAAATTTGTCCCCTTGAAAAAACAAGGGAAACGGTCAAAAAAGAAACACTTATCAAAAGAAGCCATTAGAAAAATCAAATACAAGCAAATGATGTGGAAGACATATAGACATAATGGAAGTGAAGAAGACTATGCCATTTATAAAGAAGCACTTAACCAAGCTACAGCTGAAATTAGAAATTCAAAGAGAAGCTATGAACAAAAATTAGCTTTTAATATAAAACATGACAGCAAGAGTTTTTATGCGTATGTTCGAAGTAAACAGAAAGTTCAGGATAAGGTCGGACCTCTAGAAGATAGTGATGGAAAAATAATAACAGAGGGATTCTTAATGGCAGAAAACCTAAATGAATACTTTAGTTCGGTATTTACCAGGGAAGATATTAGTGCATTACCAGTACCAGAGACTAAATTCGAAGGGAGAGAGTCAGACTATTTAGGACAACTAATTGTAACACCAAAAATGGTAGCTAAGAAAATAAGGGACATGAAGGATAATAAGTCACCTGGAGTGGATGGGATTCCTCCCAAATTACTACTGGAAATTGTAGAACAAATTAGCACACCACTTGCAACAGTGTTCAATTTGGCATTAGAGGAAGGAGTAGTTCCGTTAGAATGGAAAGAAGCAAACATCATACCATTATTTAAAAAAGGATCAAGAAGCAAGTCAGAGAACTATAGACCAGTGAGTTTAACATCGGTGATTTGTAAACTATTAGAAAGACTAATTAAAGAGCACTTGGTTGATTTTCTTGTTAAAAATAACTTGATTAACCCATCTCAACATGGGTTTCTAAAAGCGAGGTCATGCTTAACAAATATCTTATGTTTTTTGGAAGATGTCACAAAGTGGGTAGATGAGGGATCACCAGTAGATATAATATACTTAGATTTTAAAAAAGCTTTTGACAAAGTGCCACATCAAAGATTACTACTTAAACTGAAGGCCCATGGCATAGGCAATGTTATGATTAACTGGATAGAAAAATGGCTTATTGATAGAAGACAAAGAGTAGTAGTTGATGGGGAGGTTTCAAACTGGAAATCGGTTTTGAGTGGAGTACCGCAGGGATCAGTATTGGGACCTATTTTGTTCTTAATATATATCAATGATTTGGATGATGATATAACAAGCAAGGTGTTGAAGTTTGCGGATGATACAAAAGTGTTCAGAAAAATAAAAAGTGATACAGATAGACAGCAATTACAAGATGATCTACATAAGTTGACCGAATGGTCTGAGAAGTGGCAAATGCTGTTTAATTATGGGAAGTGTAAGTGCCTCCACACAGGACATGGGAATGAAGATGCACAATATACAATGGGTGATACTGTACTAAATACTACCGTAAAGGAAAAGGACTTAGGGTTAACTATTAGTGCTGATATGAAGGTATCGGAACAGTGTGCAATTGCAGCAGCGAAGGGAAACCAAATTCTTGGATTAATTAGGCGAAATATAGTGTACAAGGAAAAAGAACTAATAATACCACTGTACAAAACAATAGTTAGGCCTCATTTAGAATATTGCATACAGGCATGGAGGCCATATCGCAAGAAGGATATTGATATACTAGAAAGAGTACAAAGAAGAGCAACCAAAATGATACAAAAACTCAGGAATATTAGTTATGAAATGCGTCTAAAAGAATGTGGATTAACAACACTAGAAACCAGGAGACTGCGAGGAGATCAGATAGAAGTTTTTAAAATATTGAATGGGTATGAAAATATTGACAGAAATATTTTTTTCTCAGTCAAGGAAGAGAGAAGGACTAGAGGACATGGAGTTACATTAGCAAAGAAGCAATGTAGATTAGATATTAGAAAATTTTCATTTTCACAAAGAACAGTAAATGAATGGAACAGATTATCGGCTGATTGTGTAAGTGCTAGTAGTGTTAATATGTTCAAAAATAAAATTGACATGTACCTAAGAAGGGCGGGGTACATTTAGATAGATAGGTTGGACTCTCGATAAGCCAAAGGGCTTCCTTGTCCACCTGCCATCTTGAGTTTATTCTCTAGGTGGCAATCTTGTTAAATCTTGTTAAATCTTGTTTACACGCCACTATAAGCACTACCTGCTTGGCCGCGAATTCACTGTTAGAACTGACCATGGATCACTTACTTGGTTATTCAGATTCAAACATCCTGAGGGCCAACTAGGCAGGTGGTTGGAGGAGTTGTCACAGTATGCTATGACAATTCAGCATAGAGCTGGGGTAAAGCATTGTAATGCAGACGGATTATCGCGAATCCCGGAGGAACTTGACCAATGTAGTTGTTATGAAGCAGGAAGAGATATAACGTCTTTGCCATGTGGTGGATGTCCCTACAGTAGAAAACTTCATTCACAATGGGACAAGTTCGAGAAAGAAGTTGATTACGTAGTCCCTCTCGTAGTGCGGCGAGTAAACAGCCCGCAGAACAACACTGTTCATGTAGACACTACGAACGACGCAACAGACAGGGACATGGACACACATTACATGACCCAATTTAGTCCACAAGAATTGAGAGACGCTCAATTACTTCATGGCGAGTTGTGCCCAGTAATTAACTGGTTGGAGGGGGAACCCCCTACCCAAAACGATTTCCATTTACAGGGTATTGTCTGTTTATATCTGTCTATATCACCCTGTGGAAATGTAGGGAGCAGCTACGCATCTTACACGGAGTATTGTACTATCGGTGGGTGGATGACAGAGGCTGTTCAATACCAATGGGATTCCACAAATCCACGTTAGTCGTTAAAGGCGCTGATACACAACTATACCCTAGTTGCGTATCAGCGCCTCTAGCGACTAACCTATCCACTGTATCCAACTGAGATTATGTATAAATGGCACACGTGTTCTAGCCGTGAACCGATCACATGGTCTTGCAAGACATACTCATTTTTATTTTGTTTTGCACTTAAACAATGAAGGCCAGTGCGCAATATGTTAGGCTAGTAAATATGTTATATCGTATCGTATTCGGCGTGCACTTGGTGTCACTTGGTGAATGTTGCTGTATGTTTACTTATCAAAATAACGAATTTAATTTTATTTTATTTTTTGTTTGCATATGCACTGATGGTGTCAGTGAAACCAGCGTGAATTCATTGTACGTAAATAGGGTACATAATGTTATTATAGTCTGGATTTGGTTCAAATATTTCATTTTATCTTATTTTTACACACATGTATTGACATTTATATATGCCATCGTTTAGTATGTGTCTTGCATGTAAATAGAGTATTAATTAGTTTTATTTATTTATTGGTTTATTTATTTTACTCATCTTCGTTAATTCTATATAATATGTAATTAACCGTTTTAGTATGAATAAGTTAACGTTTCTACATTTTTTCTGAGTTCAACAGCTGATTGTAGGATGATTTAAACAAGCGTTCAGCAAAACGTTTCGCAATACCTTCCGCATTTTCACACGTCAAGAATACTAAAAGACGGCACAGAAACCCTAGTTGCGTTACAGCGCCCTCTGTCGGATTACTTATTGTCGTACCACATTGCTCATAACTACACGAGTAGCAATATTCCATGACGTAGTAATATATGTAGCTGCAGTGTGTGTTTGTGTGTGTGTGTGTGTGTGTGTGTGTGTGTGTGTGTGTGTGTGTGTGTGTGTGTGTGTGTGTGTGTGTGGGTGGGTGTGCGTGTGAGCGTGTGCGCGTGTGCGCGTGTGCGCGTGTGCGCGTGTGCGCGTGTGCGCGTGTGCGTGTGTGTGTGCGTGCGTGCGTGCGTATGGGTGTGCGCGCGGGTGTGTATGTGCATGCGTGTGTGCATACGGTGCAACCCGAGTGAACTGTGTCGTGAGAATCACTCACCCCCGGCATGATGACGCGTTCGATGTCTTCAAAGACGTCATTCCACTTGTCCGGGTCTTCTGGCGCTGCGGCAGGGACGAGCGCCTTCATGTAGCCGGGCTTGACGTCCGGTAGGGGGCGCCTCTGTCGGATGGTGTCATGGTAACCAGCGACGTAGTCGACGATCTGCTTCGCTCGTTGCCGAAACTCGTCGGAATCCATGGCTCGTTTTAAGGCCTCAAGACTGTTTTGTATGGGACAATATTTGTATTATTTATTACTTGGTTTACCAAAATAACATTTACTGTCTGTATACAATTGCACTACATTACATATACTATTATTAAATTGTTCTAAAATATATAACATGTTAATAAATTAATTACATTTTCATAATAAACTGTCAAAAAGAGTATTTTCAGCAGTGCAGTAAACCAACTTAAATAATGAATTTTAACGATAATTTTGAGTTTGATCAGGCTATCCATTTGACGATTTTGTCTGACAAACGTAATAAGTCTATAATGTTGGTCCAGACATCGTTGATATAGCATGCATGGGGCGCATGTTATATAAACAGGCAATGAGACGCCTGAGAAAATATATCGTCAGTGATGTAAATAGTTCAGGGGTACAGCTTCGGATTCCCTACCAAGAAAACCCGGGTTCGAATCCTGTGCTGCAGTGTTAAAACATCAGGTCTAAAAACATTGCGCAAGTGTTTTCACTCTGCATTCCTCCAGTTCACGCAGCTGTATAAATGAGTACCTGACAAGTGGTGGATATGTGTACGAGCAGTCTTCGCGCATTAATTACATTATATGACTGCACGCTTTCCAGAGAAGTTGAGATGGTGTCTGATTGAACAGGTCTGCCAGGAAAGTAAAGTGTAAAGCGCTTTGAACAATCCTGAGGACCGGATACTGGGCTATATAAGAACTTGCCGTTTTGCACTCATCTGATTAGAATAGCTAGTTGACTGAGTACCATAGTGCCTGTTTTTTTTCTTGAAGTGTTGCCTATTGTTGAACACACCAGGATCTTCATTGTTCGGTTTCGCAACGCAATGGAGCGTGACGACGTGTTACGTGTAGCGTCTGCACGTGACATCTCGGTGCAGTCAGGTCAGTAGGACGTGGGCGGTGCTTTGTAATGCCTTGAAAGGACGTTACGTATGCACGGCCCTAGCACCGGGTCACCTTTGATCATTGCCCGGTATGCCGGACTGGCTACATCAGTCAGCCTATGATTATTCAGTCGAGTAATGATACTCAAAGACCTACTGGGGCAAGCATTGATCAGGTCAAAGGCTGGCCGGTCTAACGTCCTCCACAGGCCACGGTTAATGTATACCTGAGTTCAGCACGAATGTCGAAGAAAATCCATGTAACAAATCGCTTAATCACTTGACAAACGGACGAAAGCAAACATAATTATAGACTGCAAAATAGCTATCGATTGAACCCCATCAATCGTCTGTCGGAGGTGGTCTTTAGACAGGTACAGAATATTAAGTCATGTATGTCGGAGCTCTGGGGCAGGTGAAGCAAGAAGCATGGGACTCTATTGTTTGTGACACAGTGTGACATTTGGGAGACGTTCTGTCTCACCGCTGTGATCGTCACAAAGAGGCATCACACACGCTTGTCACGTTAGTTTGTAATTGTTGTGTTAACTTTACCTTTGACATCAGTGTTCTTTATCCCGAGAATGTTGCATGTCAATAATCAGTGATTTACTATGATCTGTATATGATTTAACAAGATATTTAAAAAGATTTAACAAGATTACCACCTAGAGTTTCAACCCTAGATGGCAGGTGGACTAGGAAGACCTTTGGCTTATCGAGAGTCCAACCTATCTATCTAAGTATACCCCGCCCGTCTTAGGTATATGTCGATTTTATTTTTAAATATATTAACACTACTAGCACCTACACAATCAGCTGATGATCTGTTCCATTCGTTTACTGTTCTTTGTGATTGTGTAAGGAAGTTGAGACATGTGGGCTCATGTGAACAATCTAGACCCATACCTTCGGAAATAACTACATGGGATCGCAAATATACAATTAATTTAAGTTATCAGTATGTTCTGTCTACATCACGGAATTTGTAACATCGGAAAACATATGTAAAATTACTGTTTATGCTTTTGCAAGTTGACCAAGAAGAACTGTCTTTTTTTCGGGACTCGCTGCGGACGGTGGGTCGGTGGGTCGGTGGGTCGGTGGGTCGGTCGGTGGGTCGGTCGGTGGGTCGGTCGGTGGATCGGTCGGTGGTCCCTTTGTAACATCGGAAAACATATGTAAAATTACTGTTTATGCTTTTGCAAGTTGACCAAGAAGAACTGTCTTTTTTTCGGGACTCGCTGCGGACGGTGGGTCGGTGGGTCGGTGGGTCGGTGGGTCGGTGGGTCGGTGGGTCGGTGGGTCGGTGGGTCGGTGGGTCGGTGGGTCGGTAGGTCGGTGGGTCGGTGGGTCGGTGGGTCGGTCGGTCGGTCGGTCGGTCGGTCGGTGGATCGGTGGGTCGGTCGGTCGGTCGGTGGGTCGGTCGGTC
>OZ024865.1:15855876-15870876 GCA_964017155.1 Oasisia sp. SBJ-2009
TAGGGTAGGGTAGGGTAGGGTAGGGTAGGGTAGGGTAGGGTAGGGTAGGGTAGGGTAGGGTAGGGTAGGGATAGGGTAGGGTAGGGTAGGGTAGGGTAGGGTAGGGTAGGGTAGGGTAGGGTAGGGTAGGGTAGGGGAAGGTAAGGTAAGGTAAGGTAGAGGGTAAGGTAAGGTAAGGGTAAGGTAAGGTAAGGTAAGGTAAGGTAAGGTAAGGTAAGGTAAGGTAAGGTAAGGTAAGGTAAGGTAAGGTAAGGTAAGGTAAGGTAAGGTAAGGTAAGGTAAGGTAAGGTAAGGTAAGGTAAGGGAAGGTAAGGGAAGGTAAGGGAAGGTAAGGGAAGGTAAGGGAAGGTAAGGGAAGGTAAGGGAAGGTAAGGGAAGGTAAGGGAAGGTAAGGGAAGGGAAGGGAAGGAAGGAAGGTAAGGGAAGGTAAGGGAAGGTAAGGGAAGGTAAGGGAAGGGAAGGTAAGGGAAGGTAAGGGAAGGGAAGGGAAGGGAAGGGAAGGGAAGTCCCGAAAAAAAGACAGTTCTTCTTGGTCAACTTGCAAAAGCATAAACAGTAATTTTACATATGTTTTCCGATGTTACAAATTCCGTGATGTAGACAGAACATACTGATAACTTAAATTAATTGTATATTTGCGATCCCATGTAGTTATTTCCGAAGGTATGGGTCTAGATTGTTCACATGAGCCCACATGTCTAGATTGTTAACTTGATCCTACAGGTCTAGATTATTCAGTTGAGCCTACAGGTATAGATGATGCAGTTGATCCTACAGGTCTATAATTTTCACTTGAGCCTACATGTCTAGATTGTTCACTTGAGCCTACATGTCTAGATTGTTCACTTGAGCCTGTAGGTCTAGATTGTTCACTTGAGCCTACTAGCCTTGCATACAGTGCAATGCAATGCAATGCAACGCAACGCAACGCAACGCAACGCAACGCAACGCAACGCAACGCAACGCAACGCAACGCAACGCAACGCAACGCAACGCAACGCAACGCAACGCAACGCAACGCAACGCAACGCAACGCAACGCAACGCAACGCAACGCAACGCAACGCAACGCAACGCAACGCAACGCAACGCAACGCAACGCAACGCAACGCAACGCAACGCAACGCAACGCAACGCAACGCAACGCAACGCAACGCAACGCAACGCAACGCAACGCAACGCAACGCAACGCAACGCAACGCAACGCAACGCAACGCAACGCAACGCAACGCAACGCAACGCAACGCAACGCAACGCAACGCAACGCAACGCAACGCAACGCAACGCAACGCAACGCAACGCAACGCAACGCAACGCAACGCAACGCAACGCAACGCAACGCAACGCAACGCAACGCAACGCAACGCAACGCAACGCAACGCAACGCAACGCAACGCAACGCAACGCAACGCAACGCAACGCAACGCAACGCAACGCAACGCAACGCAACGCAACGCAACGCAACGCAACGCAACGCAACGCAACGCAACGCAACGCAACGCAACGCAACGCAACGCAGATGATACACTGAGCAGATGATACACTTGGCGTCATACAAATTTGTTATAGCCGGTTAGTGCAAGAAGGTCTACAGCCATTGAGGCCGTTACGCAATCACTGTCACTCAAGGCACCGGGGTGGAGGTATCTAGATCTGCTCTGAATTTATTTTTTCTAAGTTGGCTGTTATGTCAGAGAGGAGGCTACGGCTGAAAACCAGGCCACCAATGACTGAATAGAGAGGACGCTATGGCTGATAACCAGGCCACCAATGACTGAAAAGCATTCTCATACGCTGCACAAATGGTGACATTTCATTGGCTGTTGGATGCAGGATACACAATCTGAACTTATGATTGCTTTGGTTACACCAACTTCAAATCAGTGTCCTACTTGGTTGAAAGATAGCTTCTCTCTTCTAATACATATTAACCGAAAGACACTCATTTGAAGGATCGTTTTACTCAATATACAGTCAACTCAGGCAAATACATTCTACGAGAAGTACTCGTTCATCGACAAGTAAACCGCCTGTAAAGGTACGTATATTTATATACATGTGTGTGCATAGCCGCTTAAATGAAAAACATAGTACTGGTGCCATTCACAGATTAGGGTCAGTGAAATAAATTAGGAATGCGATTGTGCACACATTCATACAAGAACACCAAACATTGGCGAGTAAGTTGTATTCGAATTACCTTTTTCTGCAATTTGGAAAATCTTGTGTATCAAAGCCTCACGATAACACGCAGTACTTGAGGTGTTACATAATTAATGAAATATACATAGTCTTTAATATTTATCCAGGCTGGATTATTTTAGTTTATTGATGATGCCCAAGGTTCGTGGTATTTTATTTCATATGTTGTTAATATGTGGAGTCCACTCTATAAAGCTTCTTTAAATAAAATGCCCAGAAAGTTAGTTGAAAGTTGGTTCATACTCTATTGATTTACCAACTAATTTTAATGACAATTTTATACCGGACGTATTAGATTGCGGAAAGTGAAATAACATTATAGGTAGTTTTCTTTATATATATAGAATGAGCTGATTTATGTATAACCATTCACTAATATGTTTTCATTCCTCTTTAATATTATCACCAACAGTTTATAGTTTTGGATGTTACAATTACATTTGGAAGAACTGAGTGATCCAACGAGGATGCGTATAGTATGGCCTTGAATATATTGTTAGCAAGATGAATAACATAAATGTGTATGTAAATGTTTACGTATATATACATATATATGTATGTATGTATGTATGTATATATATATATATATATATATATAATACTAGGGGACCTTTTATTGATCCTTGCGGGACGCCAGTTGAAATAGATATAACGTGTAAGATGTTACATTATCGAATTGGAAACATTGCGATATATCGGCAAGTCATCGCACCGTTTACGCCGTAGAGTTCAAGCATTTTAAATAAAATGTTCTTGTTTATAGTATCAAAGGCCTTTGGCAGATACCCACAATTGGATTTATGGTATATAAGTTTTGAAGGATACTGTCATAGGGTCAGAAAATAACCGTTTCGGTTGAATTCAACTTCCTTACACAATCACAAAGAACAGTAAACGAATGGAACAGATCATCAGCTGATTGTGTAGGTGCTAGTAGTGTTAATATATTTAAAAATAAAATCGACATATACCTAAGACGGGCGGGGTATACTTAGATAGATAGGTTGGACTCTCGATAAGCCAAAGGTCTTCCTAGTCCACCTGCCATCTAGGGTTGAAACTCTAGGTGGTAATCTTGTTAAATCTTTTTAAATATCTTGTTAAATCATATACAGATCATAGTAAATCACTGATTATTGACATGCAACATTCTCGGGATAAAGAACACTGTTGTCAAAGGTAAAGTTAACACAACAACTACAAACTAACGTGACAAGCGTGTGTGATGCCTCTTTGTGACGATCACAGCGGTGAGACAGAACGTCTCCCAAATGTCACACTGTGTCACAAACAATAGAGTCCCATGCTTCTTGCTTCACCTGCCCCAGAGCTCCGACATACATGACTTAATATTCTGTACCTGTCTGAAGACCACCTCCGACAGACGATTGATGGGGTTCAATCGATAGCTATTTTGCAGTTTATAATTATGTTTGCTTTCGTCCGTTTGTCAAGTGATTAAGCGATTTGTTACATGGATTTTCTTCGACATTCGTGCTGAACTAAGGTATACATTAACCGTGGCCTGTGGAGGACGTTAGACCGGCCAGCCTTTGACCTGATCAATGCTTGCCCCAGTAGGTATTTGAGTATCATTACTCGACTGAATAATCATAGGCTGACTGATGTTGCCAGTCCGGCATACCGGGCAATGATCAAAGGTGACCCGGTGCTAGGGTCGTGCATACGTAACGTCCTTTCAAGGCATTACAAAGCACCACCCACGTCCTACTGACCTGACTGCACCGAGATGTCACGTGCAGACGCTACACGTAACACGTCGTCACGCTCCATTGCGTTGCGAAACCGAACAATGAAGATCCTGGTGTGTTCAAAAATAGGCAACACTTCAAGAAAAAAAACAGGCACTATGGTACTCAGTCAACTAGCTATTCTAATCAGATGAGTGCAAAACGGCAAGTTCTTATATAGCCCAGTATCCGGTCCTCAGGATTGTTCAAAGCGCTTTACACTTTACTTCCCTGGCAGACCTGTTCAATCAGACACCATCTCAACTTCTCTGGAAAGCGTGCAGTCATATAATGCAATTAATGCGCGAAGACTGCTCGTACACATATCCACCACTTGTCAGGTACTCATTTATACAGCTGCGTGAACTGGAGGAATGCAGAGTGAAAACACTTGCGCAATGTTTTTAGACCTGATGTTTTAACACTGCAGCACAGTATTCGAACCCGGGTTTTCTTGGTAGGGAATCCGAAGCTGTACCCCTGAACTATTTACATCACTGACGATATATTTTCTCAGGCGTCTCATTGCCTGTTTATATAACATGCGCCCCATGCATGCTATCTCAACGATGTCTGGACCAACATTATAGACTTATTACGTTTGTCAGACAAAATCATCAAATGGATACCCTGACCAAACTCAAAATTATCGTTAAAATTCATTATTTAAGTTGGTTTACTGCACTGCTGAAAATACTCTTTTTGACAGTTTATTATGAAAATGTAATTAATTTATTAACATGTTATATATTTTAGAACAATTTAATAATAGTATATGTAATGTAGTGCAATTGTATACAGACAGTAAATGTTATTTTGGTAAACCAAGTAATAAATAATACAAATGTTGTCCCATACAAAACAGTCTTGAGGCCTTAAAACGAGCCATGGATTCCGACGAGTTTCGGCAACGAGCGAAGCAGATCGTCGACTACGTCGCTGGTTACCATGACACCATCCGACAGAGGCGCCCCCTACCGGACGTCGAGCCCGGCTACATGAAGGCGCTCGTCCCTGCCGCAGCGCCAGAAGACCCGGACAAGTGGAATGACGTCTTTGAAGACATCGAACGCGTCATCATGCCGGGGGTGAGTGATTCTCACGACACAGTTCACTCGGGTTGCACCGTATGCACACACGCATGCACATACACACCCGCGCGCACACCCATACGCACGCACGCACACACACGCACACACGCACACACGCACACGCGCACACGCGCACACGCGCACACGCGCACACGCTCACACGCACACACACACACACACACACACACACACACACACACACACACACACTGCAGCTACATATATTACTACGTCATGGAATATTGCTACTCGTGTAGTTATGAGCAATGTGGTACGACAATAACTAATCCGACAGAGGGCGCTGTAACGCAACTAGGGTTTCTGTGCCGTCTTTTAGTATTCTTGACGTGTGAAAATGCGGAAGGTATTGCGAAACTTTTGCTGAACGCTTGTTTAAATCATCCTACAATCAGCTATTGAACTCAGAAAAAATTTAGAAACGTTAACTTATTCATACTAAAACGGTTAATTACATATTATATAGAATTAACGAAGATGAGTAAAATAAATAAACCAATAAATAAATAAAACTAATTAATACTCTATTTACATGCAAGACACATACTAAACGATGGCATATATAAATGTCAATACATGTGTGTAAAAATAAGATAAAATGAAATATTTGAACCAAATCCAGACTATAATAACATTATGTACCCTATTTACGTACAATGAATTCACGCTGGTTTCACTGACACCATCAGTGCATATGCAAACAAAAAATAAATAAAATAAAATTCGTTATTTTGATAAGTAAACATACAGCAACATTCACCATGTGACACCAACCTTAAGTGCACGCCGAATACGATACGATATAACATATTTACTAGCCTAACATATTGCGCACTGGCCTTCATTGTTTAAGTGCAAAACAAAATAAAAATGAGTATGTCTTGCAAGACCATGTGATCGGTTCACGGCTAGAACACGTGTGCCATTTATACATAATCTCAGTTGGATACAGTGGATAGGTTAGTCGCTAGAGGCGCTGATACGCAACTAGGGTATAGTTGTGTATCAGCGCCTTTAACGACTAACGTGGATTTGTGGAACCCCATTGGTATTGTCACAGCTCTACAGCTACGATGAATTGTGTTTGATGCTGCCCCAGCCACAGATAACACCAGTGCCATCAAGTCTACCAATGCCATCAACTCTATCAATGCCATCATCGCTACCACTGCCATCAACTCCACCAATGCCATCGTCGCTACCACTGCCATCAACTCTACCAATGCCAACGTCGCTACCACTGCCATCAACTCTACCAATGCCTTCATCGCTACCACTGCCATCAACGCTACCAATGCCAAAATCGCTACCACTGCCACCAACTCTACCAATGCCATCATCGCTTCCACTGCCATCAATTGTACCAATGCCATCATTGCTACCACTGCCATCAACTGTAACAACGTTTGCTTCTTTCCATTCTAATGAAACTACTCCTTCCTCTATTGATAAATTGAACACTGTTGCAAGTGGTATGCTGATTTGTTCTACAATTTCCAGTAGTAATTTGGGAGGAATCCCATCCACTCCAGGTGACTTATTTTCCTTCATATCCCTTATTTTCTTAGCTACCATTTTTGGTGTTACAATTAGTTGTCCTAAATAGTCTGAATCTCTCCCTTCAAATTTAGTCTCTGGTACTGGTAACGCACTAGGATCTTCCCTGGTGAACACCGAGCTAAAGTATTCATTTAGGTTTTCTGCCATTAAGAATCCTTCTGTTATTATGTTTCCATCACTACCTTCTAGAAGTCCTACCTTATCCTGAACTTTCTGTTTACTTCGAACATACGCATAAAAACTCTTGCTGTCCTGTTTTATATTAAAAGCTAATTTTTTTTCATAGCTTTTCTTTGAATTTCTAATTTCAGCTGTAGCTTGGTTAGGTGCTTCTTTATAAATGGCATAGTCTTCTTCACTTCCATGATGTCTATATATCTTCCACATCGTTTGCTTGTATTTGATTTTTCTAATGGCTTCTTTTGATAAGTGTTTCTTTTTTGACCGTTTCCCCTGTTTTTTCAAGGGGACAAATTGTTCGACAATGCAGTCAATTTCCCTCTTTAAGATATTCCAACATTCTGTTGCTGTCTTATTCTCCAGTGTGTTATTTCAGTCTATCTTTGCTAAATGTTTCCTCATGTCCTTATATCTTCCTTTGTGAACATTTTTCCTGTACCGTATTTTACGATTCTGTTCTCCTTTTACTTTGATGATAAAATGTATCTGGTTGTGATCATTACACCCCAGTGGCTCACATATCCTGACATTATCAATAAATTCCTTCTGTGAGCTCAAAACTATGTCCAATACGTTCTCACCCCTGGTTGGTTCTAACACATGTTGATTAAGGAAACTGTCTTGTACTAAATTTAAAAACCTTTGATCTTCACTCCCAGTACTCTGTATAGATTTCCACTGTATACGCCCATGGTTAAAATCCCCCATAATTATACAGTCCCGTTTACTGACTTCCTTTATAGCGTTTTGTATTTTCTCATTCTCATCTGTGCTTATGTTTGGACTTCGATAAACTAACCCAACAGTTAATGTTGAGTTTCCTGTAACTATGTTACACCACACAGCTTCTTCACATTCTGCTTATTTTTCTAATTTTATTTCGTAAGCTTGAATGGACTCTTTAATATATAAAATAACGCCACCTCCCCTTCTCCCTATTCTATCTTTCCTAAACATGATATATCCTATTATTCCTAATTCGGCATCTGATATATCGGGGGTGGCCCAAGATTCAGTTATACCTATTATGTGAGGGTCATTATCTTCTACCATAATGTTTAGTTCATTTATTTTGTTTACTATGCTCCTTGCATTTAAACACACACATTTATAACCAAATGTTGTAGAGTTTTCCAGACTGTTCTTTGCCGTTTTATCTGTGCTGTCCTTATCTGCGCCTCCAGTATTTGGCTTCTCTGTGAATCCCCCCTGCGAATCTAGTTTAAATAATTGCAACCTGTTCCACTGTCCATAGATTGAAGCAGGTTCTCAGAGAAAACTGCTGCGCCCTTTCCGCTTAGATGGAGGCCATCTCTCACGTACATGTCCTCCTTCCCAACAAAGCGCCCCCACATATCCAAGAATCAAACCCCTTCCTCCTCACACACCTGCTCCACCAGAGCAGTGATTGCCATCCTCTTACAGTTTCTATAGGTTGCTCCCCTTCCTCCGATTACTGGCAAGATTCCTGAGAGAATAATGGCTTATCATTCACAATATATCATATGCTATTTACGAACGAAATATTTCAATTAAGCGAATTAATTTCCGACGGCTAAAGGAATGTGTAACAAGATTAAGCTGCATGTGCAGTGAGTAACGGGCTGGTGTTACGTGTTACAGCTAACCCACTGGCAAAGTCCGTATTTCCACGGCTACTATCCAGTTGGCCAATCCTTCGCGGAGACATGTGGTGACTTACTTTGTAACGGTCTCGGCTCCTTTGGATTTTCTTGGGTGAGCTTCTTTGAAAAGTATATATATATATATATATATATATATATATATATATATATATATATATATATATATATAACTGGGTTGTGTGGGACACAATGGCTAGGAGAAACGAAAGCCGGTTTCCTCTTATGAGGGAAAACGCCACCTTTAAATGACACATTATATATTATATATATATATATATATATATATATATATATATATATATATATATATATATATATATATATATATATATATATATATATATATATATATTCGTGTCATAGATTCTGAAATAATGTACATCATCTACCGTGTGTACGCTTAACTCCATCATGAGAGAATGTATCACGAATTTCTGATTACAATCAGCAATAATGACATGTCTGCGAATCTGTGTGTGACTTTGCCACGACGGTTGAGAAGTACATAGGGCCTAATTCATGTCAAATAAAGTAGCGCATCTGTGCCAGTGCATCACGGGAATAATAATACATTATACTACTCACGTGTTATCATCATCAAAGCAATACATTTTGTATGTGCCATCATCGACTGTTATCTAGCGTCTACCATAATCACGTTGTATTATTCCGAAAATAGTCACAATAGCTCGTTCGTCATCTATGATGTACACAAATTATAAGTAAATGAGCACGTTGTGGTATTACATGAATATATATGTATGTGTATACGTGTGTGTGTACGTGTGTGTATGTACTTGCGTGCATGCGTGTGTGCGAATGTGTATGCGTGCATGTGTGTTTGTGTCTGCGCACGTGTTTTTGTGTGTTCACTATCGAATGAATTCCTATTTCACACAGATAACTTGTCCCGCAGCGACCGAGCTCGAAATCGTCGTGATGGACTGGCTGGCGAAGATGTTGAAGCTTCCATCGGACTTCCTCTCCGTAGGCAAAGGAGGAGGCATTCTCCAGGTAAACATTGCTCGATTTTGGCACATATGAAATGTTAGCAGCGTTTGCACAAGATACTATAAATTCGCCGTGGGAATGTTATTGTGTTATATTGGAGCTAGTGAGTGCACCGTATACGGTGCATCACTTTTGATCAAGAGATCAAAGGGTGAATACTTCCATATGGCTTATGGCGTTTTATCCGTAACAAACTATAGCTTGGACATTACTTAAGGTGGCTATTTGTCTCGTTCTCGATGCGAAATAGCGGAAACCAAAATATGAAAACATATTTTTAAAGGCGTCAATTACATATATTTTGTAGCCTGAGATTAATTGACTCAAAATGTGTTTTATAAATAAGGGAAACATGGGACACGATATATTTTACTAAAAAGTATTCGTTTAAATGTCGTACATGTAGCGCCACCGTTATATTAGGCAAATTGATAAATTTAACAATCACTTTAGTTCACTTTCACTTTTAGTGCAAAGGCCTAACGCTTGCTGCCTCTATAACTTACGACAGAAGGACGAAAGGCTGCAGTGACAACAAACACGTTTGTTCACAGAGCACCGCCAGTGAATCGACATTGGTGACAATGTTGACGGCCCGCAATGTCATGCTGACCCGGAGGAGTGCCAAACCCGGCCCAGTCGGTAGAGATGTCAACGAAGGCATTGACGGCGACGTCTTTTCCAGATTGGTCGCATATTCATCTGACCAGGTGATTTTTTGTCTATACATACATACATATTTACATACATACATACATACATATATACATACATACATACATACGTACATACGTACATACGTACATACGTACATACGTACGTACGTACGTACATACGTACATACATACATACATACATACATACATACATACATACATACATACATACATACATACATACATACATACATACATACATACATACATACATACATACATACATACATACATACATACATACATACATACATACATACATACATACATACATACATACATACATACATACATACATACATACATACATACATACATACATACATACATACATACATACATACATACATACATACATACATACATACATACATACATACATACATACATACATACATACATACATACATACATACATACATACATACATACATACATACATACATACATACATACATACATACATACATACATACATACATACATACATACATACATACATACATACATACATACATACATACCATTCATCCCCCGGACCATACCCGAATGGAACAGCCTGCCCCAGGAAATAGTGGCAGCCAAGTCCCTGAACTGTTTCAAGTCCAGGCTTGCTGCCCACCTGTAACCATAACAGACGGCCATTCCCCCTCCCCTTTGTTTCTTATGTCTACTACCCCCCTCTACGATGCCACCCACCCTTCCACTACATTTCAGAAGTGTCTACTGCAACCGCCACAAATATAGCATGATCATCACAAGATTGATGTTGGCTGGTCAATATAAGAAGTAGATACATACATAAATACATACATACATACATACATACATACATACATACATACATACATACATACATACATACATACGTACGTACGTACGTACATACATACATACTATCACCGCTACCATTGCCATCACCGCTACCATTGCCATCACCGCTCCCACTGCCATCAACTCTACTAATGCCATCACCGCTACCACTGCTATCAACTCTACCAATGCCATCACCGGTACCCATGCCATCAACTCTTCCAATGCCATGACCGCTACCATGGCCATCAAATCTAAAGTTTGGATATGGAAGAGCAGTAATACTCGCATAGCCTGTTTCCGCAGCACTGGATTTGCGAACCAGTCTCTTTTCTTCCGCCTGGCGTATCCTGGTTTGTTCATAGGACTCAGCTCCCTTCCAGTTCAGGCTACGCCATATGCCTCGCTCAGCAGCACGGCTTCCCCAAAAGTCGTTTTTAATTTTTTATTTCAAAGGCCTCCTCCCCTCTGACAGTTATCCATACAGCAGTCGCTTTAGTAACCTTTCATCGCTCATTCTGAAAACATGGCCAGCTCATCGAAGTTGAGCATTCTTCACTAGAGCATTACGGCTTTGCAGCCCTGCACGCTTGAGGTCCTCCGTGTCTGGTATCATGTCTTGCCAGGTGATGGGAAGCAATCTGCGTAGACAAATGGTATGGAATCTGCTTACCTTTCTTGTGTGCCTACAGTAGACTGTCCGTGTTTCGCAGACATAGAGGACAGTGGTCATGACAACAGCTTTTTAGATTTTCAATTTTGTTTGGAGATTGAGTCCATGTCATTCCCACACATTCTTAAGAATCCTTCCGAAAGCTCTGCTTGCTTTGGCAATTCTTGCATCAACCTGGTCGTCAATAAGCACATTTCTGGACAAGGTACTGCCGAGATATGCGAACTTTTGTACAGTTTGTAGCTTCTGGCTCTTGACTGAGTTAATTGGATCTGAGTAGTTTGTGTGGGGTGCTGGCTGAAACATGACCTCCGTTTTCTTTGTGCTGATGGTAAATCCAAAAGCATCGCAGGCAGACGAATATTTGTCAATATTCCGCTGCATCTCATCTTCTGAGCTGGCATTTAGAGCGCAGTTTTCAGCAAATAGTAACTCACGCACTCTGTCCTCCTTCATATTAGGTTTGGGTTGCAGTCTCCTCAGATTAAACAGTTTGCCATCAGTGCGGTAGCGGATGGTAATGACATTTGTTTCGTCGTGGAATTCAGTTTTTCAGCATGGCAGAGAAAACCATACTGAAGAGTGTGGAGCCAGCACGCAACCTTGCTTGACTTCTTTATGAAATGACTTGGGAATGACACGGACTTCTCGGGAATGCCACATTTAGCCATGATCTTCCAAAGTCCCTCGCAGCAAATCGTATCGAATGCTTTGGGGCAAATCGTATCGAATGCTTTAGTGAGATGAACAAATGTGTGAATAGACGGCGATGCTATTCTTGGCACTTCTCCTATAGTTGTCGGGCTGCAAAAATCATGTCGGTGGTGCCTCGTCCTTTTCTAAGGGCTCTCAGGCAGAAGTCCCTGTTCAAGGTGCACCAGTAGACGATTCTGGAGCAATCGTGCACGTTTATTTCCTGTAATCGAGAGGAGAGAAATGCCATGGTGGTTGTCGCACCACTACCGGTTATCTTGTTTCTTGTAGATGTCGACAATGGAGACATCCTTATATTCCTGTGGGACTCCCTCTGTACTCCAGATTGTTTTAAATAGCGTAATGATATTGATCTTGATGGCTAACCGTGTGCCACCAGTCTTGTAGATTTCCGCTGGGAAATATATACATGCATATATGCATACATGCATACATGCATACATGCATACAAGCATACATGCATGTATGCATGCATGCACACATGCACACATGCACACATGCACACATACATACATGGATACATACATACATGCATATATACATACATACATACATACATACATACATACACACATACATACATACATACATACATACATACATACATACATACATACATATATACATACATACATACATACTTACATACTTACATACTTACATACTGACATACATACATACATACATACATACATACATACATACATACGTACATACATACATACATACATACATACATACATACATACATAAATACATACATACATACATACATACATACATACATACATACATACATACATACATACATACGTATATCCAGTTATACATGCATGCACCCATACACATATGCAAGTTAGACTGACATTTTAATATGCTATATGTTGGTTAAACCAAAAACTGTTTTGCGTCCTTGCCATAAACAGGAACATATCATAATTATCATGAACAGTGTTATCAAATGTTAAAACATATAATTTCCTATTGTTGGTATGTACGCGGTGTTTTTCGTTTTATTCTTAATACGGCGACCATATTTAAGGATACACAATTTACATGACTTACTTACGTATGATCCAAACCCGGAAAACTTGTTTTCGTTAATCATCTGGACATTGGAAAAGTATATTTCGCACATTGGGAACATGATTGATATGCATAATTTATTAACAGAACGCTATGGCGCAAAGATTACCTTTTATTGTTGCTTTAATTCGTTGTTTCAGGCTCACTTGTCCATGCAAAGGGCATGCATGTTCAGCGCAATTCGACTACACACAGTGGAATCTGATGACAATGAACGGATGACGGGACCGGCTCTGGCCAAAGCCATTGCTAGCGATGTGGAGAAAGGACTGATACCATTTTACGTGAGAGTGTGTCATTGTTGCGCGCACAAGGGAAATATATAGCGCATTGTTGGCATGCTTTCTTGATTGCGTGTGGTTAGTGGTGGAGTGATAACACCACCCGATCAAACATTATAGTGTCCTTAATATGAGTGGATAGCTAATTAAAATATTGCTATTTGTGTCGCTTTTTTGTGTGAAATCCATTTATTCCACCACCACGCCGATATTTGAAGAGCTAAGCATAAGCTAGTGTCTGGGAAATTAAATATTACTGTTCAAGGTTGTAATGCCCCTGTCATAATGTGAAATGTTACGATAGTACCTACACGTACTTCACTGTTTCCTCTATTCTTCTCAAATATAGCAGGGCGCTTGCTCTGCCGCTCAAACACTCATATGAATAACATTATATGGGTAAAATTATTATTATTATATATATATATACACATACATATGTGTATGTGCATATGTATGTATATATGTATGTGTATATATGTATGTATGTATATGCGCATATGCATTCACATGTGTACGTGTATGTGTATACCTGTATGTATGTTTGTATGTATGAATGTATGTATGTATATGTGTATCCATGTTGCTCTGATCTGTGTACAGTGCATGGCTACACTGGGAACGACAGCAACTTGCGCCTTTGACGACTTGAAAGAGATTGGACCTGTTTGTAAGTACTCATGCTGACCGTGTGGTAGAATAGCAGGCTAATGTATTACATCATTATATATATGTACTATTGGTAGCGTCGGCATAACATATGATTCACACGTTATTATTATTGTAGCTGTGTAGCCTACGGCTCTATACCATACATGGTACGCCACACATGTTTGTCGGGTGCATTTTTACACAGGAAATGTATGGTTATTTATCAAAAGCGCCACATCGTAACTTGGTTTGACACGCCATTGATCGACTTGTACTATTTATTTCATGGCGAGCTCTTTTCGGACGGAAGGGACCTCGAAGATGTCTCGAATGTTTCCGTTCAATTTTTGTATATACATGTACAGTTAATTAATGCTGCAATACAGTATGTGATAGTAATGTAATGTGTTGTTATGATTTCGAATTAATTAAATTATTATCTAGTACAGTCATTACACACCAGCTTATGAGTTTATGAACAAAATATAATAATCATCTGCTGCTCAAGTTTGGCAGCTGTGGTTGATAGGCCGGCCTGCCACTGTCAACAGAAGTAGGATCTTAGTCATCCACAGACACATACGTCATAAGCCAAACACATGGGCATA
>OZ024865.1:15875876-15890876 GCA_964017155.1 Oasisia sp. SBJ-2009
AATGAGACACACGGAGCTCACAGTCGTAATGTTATAGTTGGCACTAAGTTGTTGTCTTCAACATTACGGCTGTGTTATTCACTACATTTTAAAAGCACATCCGCAAGACGTATGTTGCGATTGCTCGTCAGGAAAACAAATTATAGTTTAACAATAACCCTTGAGTCTTAGCTTTTGCTATAGATAAAGTAGGGATAGCAATAATGTTGTGTTTAGTTACCTTAACTATGCGTAGTGTGTTGTTACCATGAAGACAATGTCTGCTTGTACATTGACAATCGTTATTTAATAGGTTACGAAATAGTATTAGTGTAGTATAATATAATTTAGTTGATGTCTCTACGTGTAGCATTAATAAATCGTCAATCATGTTGCATTAGTATAATATTCTAATATTAACATTATATAGCACTACTTAACATATTCATGTAGTGTTTGTCTTTAGATAGTTTCAAATTTAAATGCCCTGCAATAAATTATATTCCAATTGAAACAGCATTTATACGACGACCCTCATATAATAATTGGTTATTTGTCTTATTCTCTTCGAACAGTCTTGTACGTTGTATTTTCTTATTCACAGTGTTCCAACGACCTCAACGCATTGTTTCTGGCCAAACTCACCAAAGACCGCCGGGTTTACCTGACGGCAACCACCAGCAAAGACGTCTACTTTCTGCGGTTCGTTGTCTGCTGGAGGAAGACGGAGAGGTCAGACATACAGTACTCGTGGAACGTCATCCGTGAAGTCGCCACCGCACTGCTGGAAGACACGAACTAGTAGCGAGTCCCTTCGTCAACCAGAACGTGCAGCACAAGAGACTCTCTCATGTTGCTATGACACTGCTAGCTAATCCAGTTAACAACGACAAGCGACGCGACCACTCAACACACACCTCGTGTTATAGCTTGTATTGTCTACACCATATTTGCATATGGACATGCCGTGTGTGCGTTAGAAATGAGTATATAGGCCGAATGCACAAATGCAGCACTGCTTAAATAGTACTAAGCAAGTTATAACAATTTATGGTGTTTAACATCGAGTTTTACCTGACTTATGAGCTCTTTTTGAAAGCTGAAGTCAAAGCATATTGTTCTACAGCACAGACCACTATACTGACTGCGGGACGACGCTGTGACTTGACGTGAATGTTCTTTACATATAATATCCTTTATATATATATATATATATATATATATATATATATATATATATATATATGAAATCAACTCATTGTTGGTATTTAGAAACATAATCTTTCTGCCCTGAATAGCCTTCTAGCTACATTTATCAAGATCAGCCCTGACTATTACTGGAGCAGCTATGGCAATAAGTGCGGAAGTTGTCCTTATGGCCAGAGCAGTACAAGTTGTTTATTATGTATGTTATTGTTATTATTAAAACATTGCCTGTATGTAATTGCCATTTTGGAGATCACGTTGATATATTTGCTTATTTCCAGAGCTGCCCTGCCCTTAAATCTGTCCTCAATTTCCTCGATAAGATCGTCTCAAAATACTATATCAGAGCATCACATTTATGTGAAGTAATTACTATATCGACGTGCGTTCGGTGAAAATATCGCCAACCGGACGTACACGAACATCCCTACAAATCCAGTTCTGTTTTGGCAATTACGACAATCATTTATTGTTCTTATAGCCAGAGCGGCGAGATCTCTCTGATATCAATTTCCCCGCCAATATCGTCTAATTCACTAAAAAAAACGATATCAGAGCGTCACATTTATCTGAAGTAACTATTATGTCGATGTACGTTCGCTGAATAAATCGTCAACCGGACGTGCATGCATGTTCCCACACAATAATGTATGCTCTGGCAATAAGGACGACTTCCGCGCTTATTGCCTGAGCTTCTCTACGGGTATCTCTCTTCTCAGTTTCCCCACCCCAAGCTATCTGAGATGAGTGATAAAAATGAGTATGCTACCAGATTGCTCGACTGCCACGCCCACACACTTAGTGAAGATCATTCGCTGATTGTCATCGGCTGGAGAGTGAGAAACATAGTTTAACAAATTGCCTGTGCTTGTAGATTTCGTTGACTTACGTTGATTGAGTGAACTTTGGTCACCGTGCACAATGGTAATTAAAGTATGAGAATAGTGCAAGCAAGCTATATAATAAATAAAATAAAACAAGCGTTGAAGGATCTATATTGAAGAGAACGACGCTGTCCTCTTAACTACATTGTGTATGCATAGCAATATTGTCTTATTAATATTGCTTCATGGCAATCGGTTATATTGCAAACAGTTACAATAGCGCAAGTGACAATAGACCGCCATTACGCAAATATTTCACATCCGGTGACGAAATATTTACGACACAATTATTGTGCATAGTTAGTTGATTCAACCAACTGCTATGGCAATTGTCTGAGATTAAATGTTCACCTCTATGAGACTTACACGCTACTTATTTCAGGACAAGTTATTAATAAAGGTCACATATGTGAGTGAACAATTCAGAAGACGGAAGTGGACATGGGCAGGACACGTCAGCAGAATACAAGATAACTGATGGGCATCGCGTATCACCATCTGGAAACCCTACGAAGGGAAACGACACATATGAAGAGCGGTGAGACGATGGAGGGAGGAACTAAAGGAATATTGGAAGGGTACCATCTGGCAGAGGATAGCGTAAGATAGGCATATGTGGAAACAGAACGCTGATGCCTTCGCCCAATCACGGAACACTACGGACGCACAACAATGATGATGAGTTTTTAAAATGACCAAACACACGCCAATGCCAGTTCTCACTTTACCCTGAACTCGGGAAAGGGGATGTATGGGGCACTTACGAGATAGCTTGTGACATTGTTGTCTCCAAACAATGCAACGCGTCAATAATAACCGCTTCTTTGAACTTGGTTTAATTGTGCACATTTCTTTCTTGGGGTTTCCATGAGATTGCACTTACATATTAAACTACTTGTCGTACTATTTTCCACTGTGTTAAACATTGACTAATACACCTTCGTGGTGGCTAATTGAGTAAAACATGCACACGGATTGACATAAGCAGCTGGCAGCGGCATAATGCTCGTAAATTTGAGATAGTAGAGCAATAAATAACCCGACCATCGGCGTAAACTGTGTGACCATGCTGTAGTTAGTGTGTGAGGCAATCAATGAGATACTGACCGATTCAACAGTTGTTCAATTGACCGTGAGTTACACAAAACCATACCCGCAAGTAGCCTCGGTTTCCCAGGCTCCGTAGGGTGGTAGCATTTTAAGCACCTCAACTCTGTCTGGGGAAACTAATGCTCTTCATTTGTTAACCGCCAAGGCGGCCTTACCCCAGATTAGGGCATAGTCGCTGAGTAGCTCTCAGACCAACTATCAAATAAAAAACGATATATTTTTACAGGATAATGATATCCTATGAAAAGTATTCAACATTGAACTTATATTGACACATAAATAAGTAAAATTTCAAATTTACAGTTGTTTATAAAATAAGAATTACGGCAGTATCCGTGAGGTGGCAGCATTGTTTAGCCCCACATGGATAACACTCAAATTAATGATGGATATATTGTTATCAAATACTGCTGTATTATAAAAACATATTTAAAATTAAACTTATAGTAACACAAAAATATACAATACAAATTTGCAGTTTTTATGAAAAGAGAAATTACGGCAGGATTAATGAGTGTCCGTGATGTGGCAGCATTGTATAGATCACGCGGATAAATATTCCAAATCCGGGAGACTCACCAGACTGTCTTCTCGGCGTAGTTAATACGGCCTTCATCTAAGGATTCGGCGAATGGAAAAAACAGCATAAATGACCCTGTAAATTAGGGCTATGCATCAATATCGTGATTCTATGTCTCTTAGAAGAGCTGAGAAACACGAACAATGGATGTTCATGTAGGTCATTTTTTAAACTCTAACGGCGGCTAGATATCATCTTTATGGTGGTGAAAAACCTAATTTTACATAAAATCCAGTTTTAAGATATTACAAAACAAGCGCTGAAGGGTCGATATTCGAGAGAATGGCGCTATTCTCTTAATTACACTGCGCGTGCATAATAAAACTGATATAACAATCAGGCTCTTGGCAACCACATTTCATAAAATATAGTTTATCCTTATTTTAGAATAAGCTCGGATTGCTGTGAGATAAAACGCTTTTGTCGTGCACCATATGTGTGAGTAATTATATAAACCCGTGACGCTTTCGACCACGAACACACACACAAACATCTTGATTTATTAATTTATACTGATTCATTATTACATAGCGTGTCACAGATGTAGTATTGGCGCCGTGAAATATGATGTAATGAAGGAAGATGAGTATGCTCAGCACATAGGGTTTATATAAGACTCCATAAGAATTATTGTTTATTTAAATACAACAAAATATGGTAAACAGTACAAACGCAAATTGGCTAGCTATTCCGAGGAGGCCACCGTATCATCACGCACTTGGCACAAACTACGGAGCGGGCTCACAGAATAGAATATGTTCGCACGGTGGACAGCGATGGCATGGTTTTGGCAGTCCGGAATTTTGAAGGCATCGGCCTATCGGAAACCATTACTAAAGTTGTTAAAATTCTGAAACCCGATGTCGCGGTCCAGAACGTTGATGCAGTCCAGAACGTCGAAGGTTAGCAGTTCATGTCAAAAGGTTAGCGGTTCATGTCAAAGGTTAGCGGTTCATGGCGAAGGTTAGCGCGACGGTATGCAACGTCGAGCGGTCCAGAACGTCGTGCCAGAATGTCGAGACTGAGTTCATGACCCCCGCGGCGACAGTGTTACATAATAAATCATTTTTGCGCGCTGCAGCGACGACCTACGTTTATCCTGGGATAAACTGCCAGAGTTATATGTCACGAAGACGCGGGGATTTGTATTCAATGCTGCACGTACTATAGACTGCATTGAAAACCATGGCTGTAACGAAGCCATAACATGCACAACGCTCTGAGACTGAGACAAGGACATTAAGAAAACACTGTTTATAAATAATTAGAAACATAGTATGCTTAATGATTTCTTCTAAGTAATCATAAATTGTTGTATCGTTTTTAGGTAAGGGGATATTTTTTGCTAAGTTGGGGCCAACATTTGTAAAGAAGTTATTAAATTCATTAGCAATATCTTCTTTCTTTGAAATTATCTTGTTGTTTTTTATAAAGTATTCTGGACATGTTGGCTTATTTTTGCGTTTGTTAATTACTTAATTTAGTATTTTCCAGGTCGCTTTAACATTTGCTTTTTTTTAACATCGGGCTATAATAGTTTTTTTATGTAATTCTTAATATTGATGTTAATTTATTTGTGTATGTTTTGTATTTTTGTTCTGCTTCTGCATATCTCATTCAAATGAATGATTTATATAACTTATTTTTCTTTGCACAAGCACGTTTTAAACCTCTGGTGAACCAGGTTTTTTATTTTCAAAGTTTTTTGGGGAACTTTTGTTACTGGACAGTGTTTGTTAAATATATCCATAAATATGTGTAGAAAAGAGTCATATGCTTGATTAACATCATCAATTTTTAGCACATTTTCCCAGGTTTGTTGACTTTGTTCGATGCCATTTTATCCTCATTCATATTTCTGATAAATTGAAATTTCTTTTACATTATACCTGATTATATTGATGCGCTTCCTTTCTTGAAATTATTATTAATAAACATAACAAAACCTCACAATCATCATTACTTGTAATTATTTATAAACAGTGTTTTCTTAATGTCCTTGACTCAGTCTCAGAGCGTTGTGCATGTTATGGCTTCGTTACAGCCATGGTTTTCAATGCAGTCTATAGTACGTGCAGCATTGAATACAAATCCCCGCGTCTTCGTGACATATAACTCTGGCAGTTTATCCCAGGATAAACGTAGGTCGTCGCTGCAGCGCGCAAAAATGATTTATTATGTAACACTGTCGCCGCGGGGGTCATGAACTCAGTCTCGACATTCTGGCACGACGTTCTGGACCGCTCGACGTTGCATACCGTCGCGCTAACCTTCGCCATGAACCGCTAACCTTTGACATGAACCGCTAACCTTTTGACATGAACTGCTAACCTTCGACGTTTTGGACTGCATCAACGTTCTGGACCGCGACACCGATTTTACACTTTTTATACAATCCATAACAGTGAAAGTCTAGAACAAAGTGAACAAAATAACTTTGATTAACCTACAGGTATATTGCACATGTATATACCTTTTATTACCAAATGCAACATAGTATTTAGAAGTCATTCATACGTTTTATTTAAAGCACATCAAATTACGAACATTTATCAAATAAACAAATATGTAACTATTGTACTAATGTACAAACACAATAGGGGTATGTTACCAAATATATTTAATGACCTGCTCAATACACACTCGCTAATGTTGGTCCCAAATTGTGGAATACTATTATCATAAAGAATCATATTGAAGATTGTACGTATATGAATATATTTTAAAAAGGAAATGCAACAATACATTTGGAGAACCTATTTACAAAAAACACTGCATAGTTAAAATATAGTGGTATATATAAGTACAATAACATATGTTAATAGTAATAGTTAATTGAGAACATTATCGTTCATTTATTTAATTAACTGTGGTAAGTTCGCTTCAGCATGTTTGCACCAAGGTATATCGTGGCATAAATGTTTTGTTGATAATTGAAGAAAGGAATCATGAGCAGTTAGCTTCTTTCCTGTTTTTTATTAATTTCTATTATGATTTGTATGTACATATCCTGTGTTTGTATTCAGTATTGCTTTAGATAATCAGTCAATAAAGCAATTATGTACAAGTAAAAATCATCCCTTGGAATACTTGTATGGGATACGGCGGCCATATTGGATTTCGCCAACTCCATTATTACTAGATGTAGGAACAGGCTCGATAACTTAAGCCATCCACTCAAGTGCCCGTCTGACTATACTTTACACACGCGCTGCAGCTTTTCGAGGTTTTTGCTTTAGAGTTACGTGTCCGTCTCCCGTGTTGATGACCGCCGCGGTCGCGTATTTTTCTTATGCCATCGACTGGCCACAGCAATAGCGAAGGCGTCTGCTGCCTCGAAGAGAGTTATGACACTCGCGCCAATCAGCAGCCCCAGCGAACCGCCGATGTCACCTGTAACATGTACGAACAACTATCCGTAATTTATTTCATGTGTATCGACATGTGTATGAAATCAATGGTCTTCCGAAAGATGAAGATGCATTTATATATATGCATGCATATGCATATGCATATGCATATGCATATGCATATGCATATTTATATATGTATATATATATATATATATATATATATATATATATATATATATATATATAGATAGATAGATAGATAGATAAATAGATAGATACATATACATATATACATATATATATATATATATATATATATATATATATATATATATATATATATATATATACATACACGTCATTGATTATAACTAAGGAAGGATCACCTTTTTGATTATGTTTTATTTTGGCATAATAGTTAAATATGTTTTGCCGATTATCATATCACAGAGATACACATAACCATCAAAGTTACTAAACTGTGGAATAATCTTTCAAAACAGTCTTTCTCTGTTTCTTACAGAAGCAAACAAATACAAATGAACCTTACTAAGTAAATCTATGACTGTGTAGGCTTCAAGCTGCTCGTATTCCTGGACACGCAGGTCGCGCATGTAGACATTCAACTCCAGAAAGTTGCGTCTGAAAGAAACCCTGATGATGTTTAGAAAGGATATGTTTTATTAAACTGTGTATGTGTCGATTTGAGTATATATATATATATATATATATATATATATATATATATATATATACTTATATATATATATATATATATATATATATATATATATACATATATATATATATATGTGTGTGTGTGTGTGTGTGTGTGTGTGTGTGTGTGTGTCTTTGCTTGTTTGTTTGTTTGTTTATTTGTTTGTTTGTTTGTTTGTTTGTTTGTTTGTTTGTTTATTTAAACATGGTTGGTGTGGTGTACGTAGTGTGGTGTGTTGTTGTCAGGAGATTGCATTGTTATACATAAATGCATGTAATAGATATATAAAACATGTAGAGACCCAGTTGTAGTTAAGATATGATAGTGAAATACCTGAATACATTTCCCTCCAGTCGTGACGTTTGCAGAAAGGATTCCATCCTGTCCATCGAGTCCTTGAGTAAAGTTACTTTAGGTAAGAAATTAGGTTCTTTGAAGATTCGTAATTTTCTCGCATTAGCTTCAATGCAAGTCTTGACATCAATTACTGTTCCTCTCACTAGCATCGAAGACAATGTTCTGTCATTCCTAAAATCAAAATACCTTCGCATAGCCAGCCTCTCCGAGTTTGTCGTTTTCTTGTAGTGGTCGTACAATTTAACATAAAACGCCTTCCACACAGGATCAGATACGGCACGAAAATACATCTTGCAGTGCAATTGAATAAGATCGGTAAAGTCGAACAACAGTGTATTCAACCGGTTTTGTTTGGTTGGAAAGTAATCCTTTATATACTTTTCAATTATTTTCTTTACTTCCTCATTCGTAAACATGTTGGCGTAAGACAACTTGCTGGGGTATTTGCCTTTGGTCAATTGCTGCCAATATGTGTGAATTGTCTTATATATGTTTTTGAAAGCATCGTGTTGAAATGTCATACTTTTGCCTAAATAATGCAACGTTATGTTGTAGAAGTTGAAGAAATCGTTCTTGTCATTCAAAATTCGTGTTCTAAAATTGTTGAATATGCGTTTACGGTTTATAATACGCTGCAGTGGCTGTCGTATGACGAGTGATTCATATAATCTTAGTTCTCTGTCGTATTCAACTGAAGCTTGCCAGAGCCCTTTGCTATAATTGAGATATTCATGTTTAATTTCTTCACTTTCGTGATCATTTTTGTCAAAGATATGAAGTAGGCCTTCGATGTTTGCAATATATGTCTTAGTCTGCCCTTGTAGTCGACTGTACGTCATATTTATATCCCTGCTTTGCCTAAACAACGCTCTGGTTCGATAGAACGAATCGTATGCACCGTTAGGAGTTGCCGTGTAGTTCGTCAAAGGGACACCATTGTTGTAAGCATCGTATAGTCGTTGTATATTGTCAGTTGCTTTCTTCGAACAGACCAGCTTTTCTTCCAGACGCAGACGTAGGGCAGCTCGCCAACTTTCTTCGCCAATTGAACTTACTGAATTTCTCAGTATCGTAAACAGCTCGAAAGAGCCGTAGACACAGCCATACAAGTTCATATTATCCCAACCTGCGATCAAGTCATTCTTTATGATGTCATGCATTTTCTCTAAGCCCAACAGCATAATCATATTATAGCTTCGATGAAACAATATTCCAAAGCTTCTCACGTAGACGGCACGAGCATATATTTTTAAGTCGACTCGATATCGAGGAATATCTCGCCACACTCTGTAAGCCTCCTCTTTATTAGCTCGTCGTCTATCAGGCAACAAGTACTCCTTGGTGTCTATCGATTCGTTCAGGTGTTTGCCCGCTCTCTTGAGGAACTCGGCAGATACACTTTGTTGGGGCCTAGTGTCATCGTTGGCGGTCGCGTAACTCATGGCCGATGTGTAGTGTTTGACATCACAAGCTGGTGGACACACGCACGACGCTGACAGGTTTGTGTTGAATGATTCTAAAAAAAACGACACATTATATACGGTTGTTGCGCACTATTCTGCAGCTGTTTTGGTTTTTGTAATAATAAATACATAAATATGCTTGAGCGTTTAATGTTTGAAACTACGATTTTAACCACATTAATTTAGGTTTATAACAAAGGTTCTGCGTTCTACATGAATATATATTATGTATATATATATATATATATATATATATTGATATGCAGTTCACAGTGAACATCTAAAGCTAATAACGGTGTCAAGAATATAAAAGACACAAGAAGACAAGTAATGCACCTGTTTTTCATGGCTAGTCAATGCAAGGCTGTAAATAACCTCAGGCCCAATGCCATTCATCAGCATTGTTGTCTTAGCTGTATATATATATATGTATATATATATATATATATATATATATATATATATATATATATATATATATATGTATATATATATGTATATGTATATATATATATATATATATATATATATATATATATATATATATATATATATATATATATATTCGTGTATATATATTATACATAAATAAATAAGTATATATATTATATATATATGTATATGTATATATATATATATATATATATATATATATATATATATATATATATATATATATATATATTCGTGTATATATTATTATACATAAATAAATAAGTACTGAGAGGGTTGCGCAATAGGGATATAGGGAGTCGAGATCAAGGCGCTTGCAGACACTGTCTGTCGCAGAAACCCTCAAAATATGTGGACTATTTGGGTAGGTGACAGGTTACTTGCTCACCTATCGATGGCAGCAGACAGGTCGTGTATTGGGAGACGTTGCACACTGCTGGATCATCTGTAAGCAATTATTATATCTATGTGTACGTATATATGTACATGTATGTATGTATGCATGTACATATGTATGTATCTATGTATGCATTGATGTATGTATGTACGTATGCATGTATATATAAACAATACAGGCTGAAGACAGCGTGAATAGTGAATAGTGAATAGTGGAGCTGACAGATTCGCACTGTTCTAACTGCATCATTGGTGTATGTGTGCGTGCGTGCGTACGTGCGTGTTAGTGTGTGTGCGTTCGTGCATGCCTGTGTGTGTGTGACTGATGTAACCGCAGACGGCATAATATACTGGAACGATACTTCATATTACTTTTCATTTGCATCATTGGCATGTATCGTTCCAGTATTTTTTATGCCGTCTGCGATGACATCAGTCAATTCATTCAGTCATATTTACACACACGTGCGCATGCACGCATGCACACATACACCCAGACACACACATACGCATATACATGAGTGCGTACTCCACACGGCCATACGCACGCACGCTTTTAAATGATGACGAAATAGCCATACACACATATATATATATATATATATATATATATATATATATATATATATATATATATATATATATAATATATATATATATATATATACTAACAGAAAATGAACAATACCAACCTGCATTAAAAGGTGGCATGTAGAAGTCCCTGCAGCCACACGTCCTGTCTGCGAAGTCAGTGACACACTCCCTGTAGCAGGCCGCCTGCGAGTAACGATCGAAGTAGCGCAGCTTTCTATGTTTCTCACAGTTACCGTACGGAGGCGGCAGGTTCGTCTCCTGCAAAATCGATATGCGACAGAATAGTGGCTACGAGTATGAACATCAATTAAAACTGTAACTCGTCATTCCAATTGTCGACATTCCATATTGTACATTTCTATGACAATTACACGCAATGGCTGTTGTTGGTTATTTGCTATTTGTTTGCAGGGCCGCAAATGTGTTCCTGAGAAACGGCTAGAACATAATCGACGTTACCTCACTTAAGTAATGCAATACTTTAAAACAATCCAATAAATCAATCCTGGGAAGAATTTATATTATTCAACGCATAATGTACAGAAGCATCTTATGGAATTAACGCACCGCATCACGCCCCTGACAAGAACAACCGCTCCATGAAAGGGTAGATATTATCCAAGATGTGCAAATAATAACAGAATAAAACAAGATCAATCTTAAACCTATGCTATCGCTTAATATAATATTTATACGTATCCTTTCATGTATAGGTGGTTATAAAAGGAACACTAAAATGCCAGTAAATTGTTCCTCGTTAAAACACTTCTGAAAATGTGTGCTTAGATTGTGAACAATTTAATGTAATCGCAAACGATGTTACGTGTTTATCAGGGACCTTACAATCAACGGACTATATTGTGCAATGGAATATTGTTTTAAAGACAACACCTACCTTCGTGTGGCTTACTGCAACGAACGTGTGCATTCCAACTGGGACGCTTTCGCCGAAGTCCTGCACCAGCGGTACGTCGTCTTGCTGGTGCAGAAGAAGCTTCAGTCCGACCGCGTTGTGTGGACCCTTCATGTACTCGTACTGTTCCACGTTAACTACCAGTTGTAGACCGTTCTTCACTCCTGGAGAGCGTCGACATTTTATGAAATATAATGGTTTATTTTAGCACAATGCACCTGTATCTACGTGATTTAATCCAGCGGTTTTCTCCTTCGGATAAAGATAAAATTGGATCGCCATGATGCCTTCAGTAGTTCGCAAGGCCTCACGTGTTTCCGATCAAGTGCTGCTATGTTTGCTAGAGAAGACAGGATTACTTACCAGTTGCGTTGACTGTGGAATTGTCGGTGATCCGGGAGTTGAACGTGTAACACACTCCAGCGTCAGTGACTGTCAACTCGAAGTCTTCGTGACTGCACGGCATCCCCTTCCATCGACAACTATTATAACATTGACATGTCGGTGCATGTGGTCAAAGAACATAGACTGACAAGAATTCTATAACCGTACCTACTATAAACGTATTTTAGTTGATGATGGCGATCAAAATAAAAACAAAACGGCAGTTGCCATTACTTTAGTATATGTTGGTGTGACGCTACTTATAGAGTTAAAAAAAATATTTATTTGCTGCCACAATCACATTGAAACCGTAAATGATTTATTCAGAATATGATTTGAAAGTGAACATTTCTGCTGAAGTGAAGCATTATGGCTAATATTTGGCCAAAAGCAACCAATAACGTGAGCAGCAAAATGTTCTAAGAGATCTCATGATGCTATCGGTTCCTTGTGTAGTAGTCAATACGTGTCATTATACGGTTACACCATTATACTACTTCGACTAACATGTCCTGGAGCTACCGTAGCAAATCAAATTGTGTGTAGCAACACTGAATGAGGAACAACAAGCTGTGTTACATGAATCGGATTGGTGTAAATAAATAAACATACAATTGGTGATATATGGTTTTCTTGCTAAATTGGTTCGAAACATAAAATTCGGTTGCAGTTTGTTCAACATCTGGTTTCTAACTAATCACTGATGTTGCAGTATTATTGTAGTTGGCAAATGTTTACCGTGCTGTTTTCTTTTATATGCAAGACACCAAAAACATTGCCATTTTGTTTCCTTCATAAAACAGTAGGCAAACAGGTAACTTACGATGCAATCATGTCTTCCTTGAGGTGTCGATGTTGTAGGTAGACATCTAGCATCGACACGTTGCCGACGCCCCACCCCGTGTAGTTGAACGTGGTGGTGTTAGTCTGAGAGTACATGTCATCCAACCAAAAGTACGATCTGGTTTCTGCAGCAGCCACTATTCTGCAATAATTGTCGTCAACGTTTTTAATCTAGTGACTAAACAAACCAATTATCACCCAGGATAGAACACTGGGTATGTGCGTTTGCATTGTTTATCCAACTATCAGTAGTGACGTACCACATAAATCAACTTACAGTTAAGGGTTATGATACCCTGTGGGTGATATATGAAAAGAAAATAACACCTTTCTAGAAATGTCCGACACATACCAACGAAATAGACAAGTCGTGAATGTAATCATTTTCAATTTCGAAATTGTCATTATGAATAGTTGGTTAGTAGTTCAAAATGCTGTGATACCTGAAGACGTTTTGGTTGCATATGGTGACGGCGGGAAAGACAATTGGTGCTTGCTGTGACATCGATATTTTCAGTGTGACAGGCCGCCGCAGGTAGTTTCCCACCAGCAACTGACACTGATAGCAGAAAATAATGGTGCTGCACAGCACGATTGTGATCCAGAGAACTCTGCAACAAACGGACCGGTTCGAATGCGGTTAAAGACATTCGATCCGCGATCGTACCACGTTCAGAGAGCGCTGAAATATCTCTATTGTGTATAGATGTTTTCTAAATCACTTGACGCCAAAGAAAACTGACGGTTTACTTACATAATTAATTGTTACATTTTATTTACTAACAAAATCAAATGCCACTGTAACTATGTTGTAACTATTTTTAGCACTGAAACTTGCCGATTATGTACATTTAATATGCCGTTGCAATGAAAATGACATCGAAAGTTAATATTAACGTAATTAATGTTGGCAAGATGACATATTTGTCACGATAACACGACAACCATATATTATCAACAAAGAAACATATCTACAATATATATATATATATATATATATATATATATATATATATATATATATATATATATATAATATGCATGTTTATCTTTCGGAAGACCATTCATTTCATACACAAAGTTAAGTTACTGCTGAAACCAGTGTAAATAGTGAAGTAGTTACCGTTTTCCAAGATTACATGATCGCCATCGCACGCCTAGGTTTTGTTTTTGCTCACTGTAATATACACAATGTATGTAAAACGTTACTTAGGAAGGCTATTATAATAATTGATTGCACTACAGGATTTGATTGAACGCCAGAGGAATATAATACATTCTAGTTGGTAGAAAGTGCAAGACTCGTTTACCTTCGACCACAGTTGCTTCTCGGCTCAGTAACATTTCTCAACCCGTGAAATGTGGTCTTTTCACAAAACGTCCTGATGGCGTGACCCCACTGCTTGCTCGGCACGCTTGTCTCGTCTCCACAACCACCGTGCTGCATGGACGTTGCTGTCGGCTGGCAGGTAGACGTCTGCTCCACGTTCTTCTGGTTCGCGCAGCTAGCGTCTGTCATGTCTACATCACGCGTGTTTTGCAAGGTACGAGGACTGTCGTTTTGTTTTGTTCCGTATGTTTCCTAATTGGTTACGCCGCAGTGACATTGTTTCATAATTGCCTTTGGTGCACCGTTAAACAGCTTTATGATACCATAGTAAATTGCGACGGGATATATCAAGGAACTTGACAACAAAAGAAGAATGACGTTTTATTGTAATATAGTGTTTAGTAAACAACGAAGGTTGCACCCGTAAAAACATATTT